>JABFEA020000138.1:16149901-16182296 GCA_019775915.2 Cyphomyrus plagiostoma | reverse complement strand
TAAACTGTGAGAATAAAACTAAGTATTTGGGAGTGAACTGCACAGCAGAGGGAAAAGCATGCAAGCTCTGCACAGCACAGGGAAAAGCATGCAAGCTCTGCACACAGAGCAGACGTGGAAGTCAAGACACCGACCTTGCTAGTGTTAGGGGTAACACTTTACTTAACAGGGTACAAAACCTTAGTAATAATGCAGTTTCTCCCGAAGCACAAATCATGAACAAATATAGTTGCTACTTGAGAAAAGATATGTCATGATCCATTAATGATGAAGAAACACGACATCAGTAGTTGTATGATGTTATTCATTACTTGTTCCTTCAGTAGTTCACAAAGGTTTGCAGAATTAACAGATACAGTAACAAATATAGTAACTGCTTGGGATAAAAGGTGAATCATGCTCAGAGTGGTATCCAGGATTTTTTAAATTCCAAGGTCAAAAGTATTTTCATAGGTGTGCCCCCATATTTAATCATGGGTATTGTAGTTGCAGAAAACATACAGAGGACTTGACCTTGGTGTCCTCAGTGGAAGGAACAGCCCCGGTCATGATTCATTAATGATGGTCAAACATTAGATCAGTATTTGACTTGTGTTATTCATTACTTGCTCCTTGCTAGTTCACAAAGGTTTAGAGAATTAACAGATAATGTAACAAATATAGTGTTTGAAATGAAACATGCATATATTAACGATGAAGTAACATGAGATCAGTATGTAACTAAGACTTAGTGTGTGATTGATTAATAAATAAGTAACAGCATAATACTATATTATTTGTGCCCTGTCAAGTAAAGAATTACAGTGTTAGGCAATAATACTACTAATACTACCACCTGGGGGTGTAACACATAATTCATGTTTCGGTACAAACCTTGGTTTTGGGTTAACAATATGATGCAGTTTTGGTACAGCAAGGAAAACAGAATTAACATTATTTATTATTAAAACTACAAGCACAATTTGCGCTGGTTGTAGGCCAAAGGTAATGCATCTGAATAACAAAAACCTAAGAGACACTTATTTGAATGAATGTTATATATATACACACACATTTTTATATATATACAGTATATCGTGGTTTTTTCAATACCCAAAGTGCTTTACAGGACCAATGGGGCACCACTGTCTAACCCCCACCTGGATGATGCAAAAGCAGCCATTCTGCACCAGTACACTCACCACATGGTATCTAATGTGGCGAAGGGGCAGGAGAGAATCTACCCATTAGATACAGGGGATGGTTAGGAGGCCAGATCCGATAGGACCACATTGGGCACTTTTAGTCAGTACATCACCTCAGCACTTTCGAAAGATGCCCATGGATCTTCCATGACCTCCCAGAGTCAGGACCTTGGTTTTTACATCTCATCCAAAGGGTGACACCTACACTGGGCACAGGATGGGCTCCCCCTGCTGGCCACACCAGCACCTCTTCCAGCAACAAGTCAGCTTGTCTCCCATCCAAGTACTGGCCAGGCCCAGACCTGCTTAGCTTCAGGCAGATTACTGAGTCTGAACTGCAGGGGGTGTTTGCACACTATAAAAATAAGTGGGTATATGTAAAATAAAAATATTTAATGCTATTATTTATTGTTATATTACTGTAACATCATAGCAGTCATAAAGAACTACAATGGTCCCATATCTGTAGCATTAAACTCCTCTGTAGCCAAAATGATTTTTTAGCCCAGCCTAAATTTCCTGGCAAAAGCCCCTTAAATGCCACGGGGAGGCGGAGGCTGTTTCTGCTTTGCTCCGGTCACACACTCGGATGCCGTTGTCTCAGACGAGTTAGCATGTTGGATGTGTTCCCGGCGACATACCGAGTTCTGAATAACTGAGCTGGTATACAGTCCTGTTCTTATCAACGACTTGGTTTCCGGTGTTGGTGTAATTTATTGGGAAAGGAGAATGTTTCCAAGCTGCTGATTATGACTGACTGTAAGCAGCATTAGCCGTAACCAACTCACAGTCACAATTAGCATAACGTTTTTGGTGTTGATCATCTACTTGTGAATTTAGGTTCCGCCAGTGTCAATGATTATTCTAATGATTGTTTCTATTGTGCAATCCGAACTGACAGAGACACACTGTACATGACTAATACATGTAACATTACAGCCCTACTACCTCCTCTAACAGCACATTATCCTTATGTGGGATAAAAGTTGTTGAAAAGTAGAGGGTCTGTTATGCGTCCTTTTACCCTGTTGCACTTCTGTGCGATCATAGGTGTGCAGTGCTTAAATAGCATAGCCACTCACGCGCACCCACACACACGTCATCTTGGGGCGCCCGGCATGACCTCACGGTGGCGTACTCATCCTGATGCACGTTTGCCCTCCAGGAGCTGCGGGAGTCCAAGCGTCGGCACGAGTCCCGCATGGTGGAGATCGACACGGGGCGGCAGCAGGAGTTCGACAGCAAGCTGGCGGAGGCCCTGGCGGAGCTACGGGCCCAGCATGAGACTCAGCTGAAGCTCTACAAGGACGAGATTGAGAAGACTTACAGCTCCAAGGTACAAACCCAACGAACATTAATATATATTCAAGAAGTACGGATTTCAAAATATCTCGGTTGTTCTCGTCTTTGTTCCTCTCAGAAGCTGTCATGCATCATTCAGAGGCGCCGATGCCATACGGCAGGCAAGCTGTCCTCCTAAATTAGGTGTGAAGAGATTCGGCTGCGCTGATGATCTGGACCACTGGGCTACTCCAAGGGGGCACTGGGTTGGATGAGAAGCTGTGTCATTAGAGAAAGTCTGCAGGGGGAATAGGAAAGCTGCTCCCTGGTTGACTGCGTGGGGGTTGCTGGGGATTCCTTTAGGCGTAAGACTCCTGCTTGGTATCTGCCTGGGTTTCAGGGAGGAGCAGGTGGAGGTCGGCAGGGGATCTCCTGACTCTCCATGGCTGAATTTAAATCACAGGCACACTCTATTTAGGAGGCTTTAGTGTCCCTATTTTTTGTGTCAGCCCCCATAAAAAATAACTCCTATAACTCTGTTTAGTGATTTGTCCAGTATTTTCACTGACATTTACCTCATTGTGACTATGAGGATGGTGTCCTATAGTTCTTCAGGGGGCTGAAATCATAGGATGGCCCTGATTTAAACCCAAAATAAAAATAATCTGAATAACCTGAATAGTCTCTGTTAACTGACATATGTACTTCAGCATTGTAATGTTATTCTTCTCTAGAATTTGGTTATTCTTGTAGTTAATAAGTATGGGTAAATGCAGTAAGTGGCTTTTTTTAAAATCAGTTTGTCTGTATTAGATATAGCATGATTTTTACAAGATAGGCCCATCAAGTGTACAATGCATAATTGGTATTATTAGCTGTGGAATTGGTCGCTACTTAAACAAGCCTCCATAGTCGATTATTACTGAATTATTAAAATCAGAAAAGTAGCACTGGTAAATGTGATTTCAGAATATCAGTTTGCAGGTAGATTATGTTGAATTTAGCCCAGCCCCATGGCTGCTTCCTCGTAGCCAGCTTCAGCTACTGCGTATCGAAGGCCATGCGGCTTCCTCGTAGCCAGCTTCAGCTACCGTGCATCAAAGGCCATGCTGCTTCCTCGTAGCCAGCTTCAGCTACTGCGTATCGAAGGCCATGCTGCTTCCTCGTAGCCAGCTTCAGCTACCGTGTATCGAAGACCATGCTGCTTCCTCTCTCTCCGCAGGCATGCCTTAAGGTGGCCTAGTCAGTAGGAATGTTCCTCACACTGTCTGGTGCTTGATAAACCACCTGTGCAACATGAGATGCAAGAATCGCTGTGTCATTAGTGCGGATCAGAGAGCAGGGTCAGGCTGCAGCTCTGGAAACATTGGGGTTAAGGGTCTTGCTCAGGGGCCCAGTAGTGATGCAGTCACTCCCAGCCATGGGATTTGAACTCACAACCTTTGCATAGATCCCATGAACCTGCCAGAGCTGCACACTGAGAGATGTGTTTCAGCCACGTCGTAGTGCAGTCCCACTGGATGCATGGCTCTGTGGGTCGACGCCCAGCATTTTGTGACATTTGTGGATATTTTATCAAGAGCAACACTGATGTCAGGTTTGTCGTGACTGGAAAAATGCGGGTGAGTTTTATGGAAAACCCAGGGCAAAAGAAAAGCTTATTCAGTCAGAACGTGAATGTGAGTCATTCAGCTTTGGTGACATCAACGCAAACCCAGGGTCTGCTGTGTTGTGATGTGAGGTAGAAATGGAAAATTCACTATTTATCATTCGCTGATGCAATGTAATGTATTTTCTGTGGTGTTGTATTAATGTTGTCTTCAGTATTGGCAATATGGACAATTGAGGATTGGTACTTTGTAATCCATGATCCAGTATGAATTTGATTACTACTGTAAATTGTAATATATTCTTATGACATTAGATATGTTTTGTTGCTATATTTTGTTATATATCAACTTTTCTTGCTTCTTGTTTTTTCTTATATGTTTATTGGAGATTTTTTTTTAACTACGGTTCATTAATTTTATACTTTATTATTATACATTTTATTATATATCAGCTCCTTGTTTATTTTTGTCTATTATTCATTTATCGGAAGATCATTTTTAAGATGCTACCCAATCAAGTATAGAGATTATTAATAAAATAAAATAAATTCTGTTTTATTGTGATGACAGTATGGTTTGGTTTGTCACTAAGCAAGGTCCAGCTGATGGTCACCTGATTTGCCGTTCTGTGTTCGCCAGCTTGACAATGCCCGCCAGTCGGCCGACCGGAACAGCCACCTGGTAGCAGCAGCGCATGAGGAGCTCCAGCAGACCCGCGTGCGCCTGGAGTCCCTGTCCTCCCAGCTCAGTCAGCTGCAGAAGCAGGTGAGCGGTGCCGTGTGGAAACGGCGCCCCCTGCTGGCGGGCACCGCAAGCACTGTCAGACTTTCCACAGAAGATGTCTCTTATGATTGAAAATTCACGTTGTTCCTCAGAAAGCGGGTTTTCTCCGGTGTGCTGACAGTCTGTCAGGCAAATTGCCTGGAAAGCTAGCAATGATGCATCCAGCAATCACGCTGACAGAGAATCAGTTATGTCACCCACTGGGACCCACTGGGATTCAGAGGGAGCTGTCATGCGAGATTGTCTGCCACGATCACCAGAGAGTGCAATACCTATAGGGAGTGAGTGAATGTTGAGATAGATGAGAAACTGGTGCCCTCTCCTGGTGGCAGCTGGCGGCGCGGGATGCCAAGGTGCGAGAGCTGGAGGAGACCCTGGCCAGGGAGAAGGACACCATGAGGCGCCTCCTGACCGACAAGGAGAGGGAGATGGCCGAGATGAGGCAGCGCATGCAGCAGCAGCTGGACGAGTACCAGGAGCTGCTGGACATCAAGCTGGCCCTGGACATGGAGATCTGCGCCTATAGGAAGCTGCTGGAGGGCGAGGAGGAGAGGTGAGCAGGGGGTGCAGGGTAGATGGCAATAAGGAGTTGCTGCTTATTATGCCTGAGAGCGTCTTTATACTGTTCTGTAATCTTCAGTAGTCAAAGAAAATGATCGTTATGTACTTTTAGTGTGTCATCCTCTCATATATACTTGCAAAATGTCAGCTTAAAGCACCTAAAACTGTTTACAGAGGCTTTTCTATACTTAAACACGTTATATCACACACCCATCATCTAATTATGCAGATGTATGAAAATTAACCTTTTCTGCCATTTTTCATCCATTATAAGGAGCTACATTTAATTTTTTTTTTTTACTAGTTTGATGATCTTTCTCATAATTAAAGTTCCCTTTGCCCTCTGTGTTACTTTCCTCTCAGGTTGCGCCTGTCCCCTAGCCCACCCCCTGCTCGATCGGCTACGTCACGCACCTCAGCGTCTGCTACTCACTCCCGCATTGTCCAGTCCAGCAGCCATAGCTCCTCTGCAAAGAAGCGGCGTATGAATGACACGGATAGTGAGACCTCCAGCATGGTAGGGAGTGCTGTGGCACGCACCCGTATCTCACAACAGGCCTCTGCCAGCGGCCGTGTGACCGTCGATGAGGTCGACCTTGACGGGAAGTTTGTGCGGCTTGGCAACAAGTCTGATCAGGTGAGGAGACGAAGGATAATGTGCAAATAATGAGCTATATTCCCTTTTAGTAAAAATATATGTCTTTTGTTACTCTGATAATAACCGAAAACTGAAATATTTTTATCCAGTATTTATTGTTGTACAATATTAGCATTAAGCTGTATGCCAAATATGTTCCAGTATTATACAATTATATTATTGCTGGCTGTTTTACCTCATGGTTACCATATTACATGTAATATTTCAATACAATGTCTGTAATTTTTATAGGACCAGCCCATGGGCCACTGGCAGGTGAAGAGGCAGGTTGGCTCACAGACCCCCATTGTGTACAAGTTTCCCCCAAAATTCATCCTGAAGGCCGGCCAGTCCGTCACGGTATGTGTTGATGTGTTTTCACTATAGGATCTGATCACTGGACACATCTCAAAATATAAATTATTCATTCTATTTTATGCATGTACAGAAGGTACAGCTGTTCACCTTTTCAGTTTGATTAAAAGTTTTATTGGAGTTTTAGGGGCAAAAATGTAGACTGGCAGGGAGCTGGGAGGGAGCAAAAACCTGGACTGTCTGTGGGTCCCCAAGGATCAAGTTGGGAAAAACTGGTCTAGATCAGTGTTGCGACAGCAATGAGACGAAGTCTTGCAAAAGTCACTGGAGAGGTAAAGTTACCTTCTTTGCTAACTCCCCTTCTTTTGGTTGCCCAGATTTGGGCCTCTGGAGCAGGTGGCACACATAACCCTCCTTCTGACCTGGTGTGGAAGACCCAGAGCACGTGGGGAACTGGAGACCAATTTAAAACCACTCTGATCAACACCAGTGGGGAGGTTGGTACAGCTGGATTAAATATAAACTCGCTTTTCTTCCTGTATTCAGCGTTAAAGTCTCTTATTTTTCCTGATATCACCAGGAGATGGCAACGAGGAAGGTCACACGCACACTCTTCCATGACGTAGATGACGATGATGACATGGTACGTGCTCCAAGAAGCTGAAAATGTCCTTCAACAGTATATACATTTAATCAGGGGGCGAATCGAGGATTTATTCGAGGAGATACAGGATAATATCACTAAATGGGTTTAGAGTAATAATTTTTCTGGAGGGATGAGACAAAAAATAAGGAGCTTAAGGACCTAGAATAATCTATGCATTTAACTATATATGTTCAGAAACTGTTGATGAAGGCAATTGATCATAGTATCAATGCTGTGACTAGTGTTGCTTTTTTTGTAACCAAAGGATTCATATCACAATATTTTGCTGAATTCCTCTTTAACATATTTTTTGATGCATGTATAAAATAAAGCTCCCCAAATCTGGGAAACCTATTTCCCCAAGTCATGCAGTCTTTGTGTGTCTCCCCCTACAGGCAGCACACAGTACCTGCACCGACGGCGAGTACAACCTGCGCAGTCGCACCGTGGTCTGTGGCTCCTGCGGCCAGCCGTCTGACAAGGCTTCCGGCAGCTCGGTGACGGCCGGCTCCTTCCGTAGCAGTGGCAGCAGCGGCGGGGGGCTCCCGGAGAGCTTCATCTCCCACTCCTATGTGGTGGGCAGCAACATGCCCCGGCAGGTGAGGCAGGCCACCTGACGACACACCGATCCGCGGGCTTCTCGGTAAGGAGGAGAAGCCTTCATCTGGCATGAGAGCGTCCACCTCGAAAGGCGATTAAATTATATGAACCTCAATCATTTGTAGCTAGACAAAGATATTTTTGAAATGGCCACACCTCCCAGGGCCCCCCCTTCTCCCGATTGGATGATTTGGGAGTGGCTGAGAGGCCCCACCCTCTGCCGTTTTCGGACAGCCGGGTGTGCCCAGTACCATGGGCACGAAGTAGCACAAAATGCCACCCGGTCTCTCTAGCCAACAGAACACTAACTCTAGAACCCTGCCGAACTCGTTAGCTGTGATTTATATACGCATTATAGTTCCAGTTTGCTGACTGGCCGATGCCAGTGAGGACTGACTGATGCCTGCACATTGCTACCCCCTGACCTGCCCACCTCCCATTCTGCCTGCCCACAGGTTGGTCCCAGGGCTGAGAACTGCGCTATCATGTAACACCAAAGACATCCCCGCTACGCTGATGGCGACAGGAAAACAGCCATTTTCTATCCATCACAGACATTTTTCTATTTCTTTTATATAAGTGTTAGGAGAATTGATCTTATTTTTTCATATATATATATATATATATATATAACCTGCAGGTATTTTTATATATGGTTAGCATAGACTTGCTTTTGAATGATATTAAGCGGTGGCATTTTATCTCAGAAAAATTATTTTTTACCCAGTAAAATTTTTGCTTGTCAAATGAAGCATTTACCAAGAGACAGCAGTGTAGCTTGATTTTCTGGAACGTCTGACAAATGGTAGTTTTTACTGATTGGAGAGAAAGGGTCCCCTCCGTAGATCATGAGTCTCGACGGTACATTTTGGGGACCTGCCAGTAGTTCCATGCCCCTCCCATGAACCTGCCAAGAGGACGCCAATAAGAGGACGCCAATTAGAGCGTGCCGTCGTACAGCAGTTCAATCTGTACCAGCGTGTTTGCTAATGAATGTGCTGTCACGATGTAACACGCACAGCAGTGTTTATGTATTAATGAATTATGGCCTCCTACTCACCCTCTGCACTCGGAGTTGGAGAGTTCCTCTACAGTGTTTTATGTAAGACTGGAGGTGTAAGTTTCCGTCGCCTTCCACATTCTTGGGTTGAACCTCTGGCCTTTAGACTTCCTTGAAGTTTATGGGTGCCATTATCATAAGTTTCTTGCCAATCAACAACTTCTGCATCACAAAAGAATACCGTAAGGTATACCTTAGCTGAACATCAGGGCTGTTTGGAAGTATATTTATGAATACAAATTTATATTTGTAGAAAGTGACCTGGATTGATATTTTTTAAAAAACAGGGAATGTTTGCATCTATGCTGTTTCCACTCTTAGTATATAACACTTGTTCAGATTATTTCATGAAAGACTGAGGCAGGTCTACATGTTTCAAAGCGCACTATCAACTATGTAATGAAGATAAATTTTGTGACGTTTGCACACATGTACCATTATAGAGGTAACTGCCTGACAGAAAAATAAATGGGAAGTATTATTTTGGTTTGCTGATACTGGCAGCTTAAATGTTTTTGAATTTATTTTTAATTTCAACCATCATAGGTTTGGAAGAAATTTTTTTTCGTCCTCGTCTCCTTATTGAGTAAGATGGACTGTATATTTATTTCCAAGTGATCTATGTGAAAATGGATGTCTTACATGTTATGCTTGTTGGAGTTAATAGACAAGGTCTGTAATTGCAGGTACAATAAGAACAACTGACAAAAATTAGGATCAGTTACTGTTGGAAATGTTCACATTAAGTGCCCCTTTGTTCTAGTGAAAAAATCAGACTTTATTAACACCCACATGGAATGGATACCCTTTTTTCTTTTGTGATTGTTCAGATAGAAGCTAAATACTATGTCTTATGGTTTAGTTGCTTTTTGTAGTGTGAATTCATTTACCAGTCTAGTCGGAGGCAGTGCTGGCAGGACTTGTTCTGCACTGGTTACCTGTTACCTTAGGTTGCTTGCAAAATACGGCTGTGGCTCCTGGCTTGCTTTGATGTATATGAAGGTAGGAAAATGTAGGGTTAGGGTTGGCCGACAGGCTGCAGTATTGTATGTTACCCCTTTCGTTTAGTTCGTATTTTTTTGTTATAAAGCATTATCTGACATATGCCGGTGCTTCTTGATAAAAGTGTGGGGTTCCCCATACAACCAGAAAAGAAATGTTTGATTTATGGCTTCAATTTCAGTGGCTGTGCCGTTGCCTCACACCTCCAGGGCTGACCCCCTGAATCCCACCTGGTTGTGTGGGATTTGCACGTTCTTCCCATATCATGTGGGTGCCCTCCCACAATACAGAACATGCGCAATTAGGGTAACTGGTGTCTTTAAAATGTCTAAAGCTTATGATGTTTTTTGGGGTTGTATGTGCCCTGCGATGGACTGGCATCCTGTCCAGGGTGTACCCGGCCTTATGTGCTGTGCTGCATGGGACTGGCTCTTGGCGATGCAGCCCAGGATAAGCATTTAGAGGATGGATTGTACTTTAGATGATGTTGAAAAAGAGGTGGTGTGTTTCCTGTGTTGCTATTTTAAAGCTATTTCAACAAATGATAAAACTGCTTGGCTACTTTCAGTCAGTGTTTTTTACTGTACTAATTAGCTTTAACACTAATAGGCTTGAAAATATGTTAGAATTATTAAATAGAAAAACGACTCTGCACTCCATGCCTTACTTTTTTATTGTTCTTTATCAAAAACTCCTGCCTCTTCTGAAAATCCATTGTCATTGTCAGACATATTGCTCACTTTGCATACTGCATTTTGCCTACTACATCGTAAATAAGTATGCAATTTCAGGCAAACCCAATGTCAGTCATTATCTGTGGAATCGGTTTTGTTGTTCAGCACAATAGTAACTAGAAAGAAAAGACCCCCAGATTTTCTATGGTATTTAAAAAAGAACAACTGTATATGCATTTTTAAAGCTGTAGTGATACTTATGGCTGAAAATCATTGTATTTCTGTTTTCAGGTTTCATTTGCTTTGCAGGTTTGCATGGTGATATGCAACACTACCAGTCATTAAAACCAAAGAAATGTATAACCAAAAAAAGACTGATATTTTTTCTCTACAATAGGACACGGTGCTAAGATTAAATGTCGCCCCCAAAATGGAATACTGTGCTTTTCTCTTATAAACTTTATGTAACTACAAAGGTCTTTCCCTTTCATACACATTTTCCTCATCATTTGTAATGTCCATTTCATTCCAAATAAATCAATAGTTATTATAAAGCTGCTTAATTCTTTTGAGTCTATGAAAAAATCCACTGTACATTACATAGAAGACTAGTTACATTCAAAATAAGTAACACTGGTACAATCAAACGTTCTCTTTCCCAAGACTAACACAGTGAACCCATTAGAAAAATAGCACAGCTGCCTCTGGGAATACTACAGACTGTCTATAAAGAAAATTTGCCAGGTTTTAATGAAAAAATGCAGTATTCTCCAAGGACCATAGATTACCAGTTATACAAAATCATAGCTATAGCATAGTACCTCTGAAGAGTCCACCAAAGCAAGAGGTCGCTGAACATTATTAATGTAACATAATGAGTATAATTACTGATTGGACGTTTTAATTCTGACCTGAAAATCATATTTCTGGCATCATGAAAATAAGCATTTGCAAATTTGTTATCCAATCCCAAGGATGAAATCTTCTTGCAGTTTTGCATTCCACAGTGTTGTGCAAGAGAATTGAAATATACTGACAATAACACTCCCTGGAACCCCTGTCAGCACGCAATGCCAAGTCAATTCAGCAGGTGGCAGCATTTCCAAGTTTAAGGCTTCTAAAGAAAAAAGACAGGTGGTCAGTGGGGTAGTTTCCGCAGCGTGGGGGAGGGTGGTCGGCGTACTGGGGGGAGATCATAGTGCCCTGGGATGTGGCTGTTAACTGGGAGGTCATAGTGATGCTGGGACTCTGGGACACTGTAGGGGGAGCACTGGTCTGAGAGACAGGAGAGAAAAAGACACGGGAGGTACAGTCACTGAATGCAGACTGAACAGCATTCAGTCAGGAGCAGATTCTGTCAGTTTGAATTATTAACGGGAGCCCATTGTACATGGAACACAATTTTTAGGCATCATGTGACAGTTGTGACTCATCGAAATTCGTTTTGACATCCATGCTTCAACTCAGCTGACAGACTGATAGCAGTTAATGATCACTATTGCTTTCAGCGTGATGGTAAATGGTCTTATATTTACAGTGCAGAGCTCACACACCCCAGCTCACTAGGCAGCTAATAACTTTTTCCCTCTCTGAACGCTGCATATTTGATTTGCTTTTATGAGAAAGTATGGAGTGCCTAAGCAGACAGAAATAAAGTCCGTTTGTGAGATCTCACAATACTTTTGCGTCACTATTGACAGCTGCAGTGTATCCGTGTGAAGTGCAAAGGGTAGAATTAATGGAGTGATGAGTATAAAACTCAATGCCAAACACTGTCCAAGTGTGCTTTAAGCATTAGACTATGGGGGGGTTTGAACTCAAACCGGCTTTCTGGAACAATCCCTGATATTCTCACTTGGAGATGTATTTAGGGAAATGCGGATCAATACTGAAATGTTCCAGGAACTGGAATATAAAACTTCAACAGTGCGGTGAAGTCAGCTTCATATTCAGTGTACTGGCTGTAACATATTTCAACAAAAAAGCAAGTAACAGCCTTCGGTTTTTCAGATTTCTTTGCAAGTAAATATTAATATTTCATTGTTTTTATATGTGCACTTCACGTTCAATAGCTGTCTCGCTTGCAGTCACTGGCACTGAAATGGACACAGTGAAATTGTTAACCAGTATGCATTGTGTCCCATAATTTAAAGCTTAAAGCACACTTTACTGGACATGTCTGTGCTATTCAATCAATTCAGTCAATTGATTATATCGTACTTTTAATGGACGCAGTGCAGTTATTGATAGTAACAGAAAAAATACTGTGAGTTCTCGTTATTCTTTTCTCGTCTCAGTTCCCCCTGAGGGCTCTGTAAGCAAAGAAATGTCAGAAGTTAAAGATACAATTAAATTCGAGGAGAAAAACGTGCAAGAATGCTAGCATTTTTCATGGAAGGATGGATCGTAGCATATTGTATCGCCCCATCAGCCTGGCCAGAAGGTGCCGGAAATTACTGCCTCCAAACTGTTGCAATCCACATGCTGTATTTGCTCACATTTTACATCTGTTTCCTCAAACAGCCCTTTGACCGCCAAAGACCGCTGTGTACCTCTGTGCGGTTCCTGAGTCACTGTGCAGGGCTTCTCGCTGCGGATGGGCGACTTCATCTCCATGTAGCTGCTCTCCACCGGGCGGAACGAAGACGCGGGCAGGTCCTTGATGGTGGCATATGGGTTCTCGCTGTTCAGAGACGTGCTGCTCACAGCCACAGATGAGATTTTCGACAACTCTGTTTGGACAACAAATAGAGCAGTATTATATTAGCCAATCACAGCAAGGTTATGGAAGGCTATTCAGCTACAGAAATGTTCAAAGAAGGCACTGCGAGAACATTCCCTGTTAGCTGGAATTTTACCGGATTGCTGCATGTTTTACTGCATTGTCCCGTATTGAAAAATACCAGACCAGACTGAAAAACTATTTAATTCAGGCTGCACAACCGATACCTCACGCTAACTAACTGTTTTATTTTATTGTCAGGGGTAAGTTTTATTGTTGGGTATGGATGGGGGGTGTTGGAATATGGGAACATAATGAAAGAGGAATATTTAAAACACATGGTGTACCTGGTCCTGTGAAAGAACTTCCTTTGCTGTTATATGACCATGCACAGCAATTGCCAGCCCTAATGACTCCCAAGACAGCTGCCCATAGCAAGAGGAAATGCAGACTTTAGGCACCCTTTGGCTTTCTCCAAATAATGTCTTTACATTAGGCCATCAGATTTTTCTAATAAATAGTGAAAGATGGCAAACCAGAGCATTATTATTAGCCCTGCCTTAAATTCTAGCTCTGGGAAGCTCATCATATGTAGTTTTTGCTGAGAGAGGTCAGCTGAGGTGCTGAGTGACTCCTGTGGAAATCTTTGTGGTTGTTTTGTGGTGTTTAGCAGCTATCCCCAGGGCTCCAGACTAACTTTTTCCACTAGCAGCACTGGTGCTCCTTACTGGAAATATTAGGAGTACCAGCACAAAATTACATGCGACGCAACATGTGCATATTATTTAACTGTATTACTAGTAACAGACAGACAAAAAAATTTATTTTCTATAGCGCATTATCACAACATTAAATTGCTCTCTCAATGCTCTTTACAGCATCCCCACCGAGTAAATACTTTGGTAATCAACATACATTTTACAGAAATAACAATGTGTTGTTTTACTTTAAAGGAAAAAGTTTGAAGTAGTGCTTTAAGAGAAAAACATTTCTGAAGCATTTCCGTTTTGAAAACCGCAACACGTTAAGAGAACATTACACATTTAAAAACTGAATTTGCCTAATTTTTTGTCTTGGTTTTGTGTCATCTTTATGTTTTTGCATCTTCTTAACGTTTTTGAGTTGTGTTAATGTTGATGCTCGGAGCGTTCAGGGCCACTGTAGTTTTTGGTTCGAACATATGGAAATAATTTCAAATACAAACATCTAAGCAGAGTTGGTGTGCATTATCCCTTTCATAATTGATTCAAAATGCGCATGCAGAAATCTGTAAGTGGAACTGACTTATTGATCCAAATTCTTCTTTGAAAACGGTTATCAATACCCAACCCTACACACTGATCCTTGCTCCCTCCTTGTGTTTCACGTAATATATGATGATAGGTTTTTTAAAAAAATGGCATGTTGCACTGGTGAGCCTAGTTATAAAGACAACTCCCAGCTCATAGTGTCTCTAAAAATGACCACAAAATGCAATTAAATGATCGCAGTTTGGAGACCTGTATCCCATTGAGCATCCATCACGGTAAACTTGTGACTGTTCCTAGCTTGTGTTCAGTATATGCAGTTATTATTTTTGAGTACCTTCAACCCATTAAATATGTGAATGTGATTTTTTGTGACTGATGATCCTGAGATTTGGTCCCCATAATGTAATATGTAATGTAATGTAAGACCACACACACACAGTGGCTGGATTCAAACCCTCAACCCTGGAGGCAATAGCCCTTCCTACTGAGATACCATGACCCTGATAATAATAACAGAGTGGTGAGAAGGGTTCTGCTAACTGCTAACTAGCAAAGCTAACTTTTTCATTAGCAGAGTAGCGTTTCCACCAACTTTGAAAACTGTTAGCTGACTAATTAGCTTCCGCTAAATTTAATTCCACTAACATTAAATCTGCACTAACATTTTTTGCCAGTAAACTAAATAAAGTTCAAGGGTCAAAAATGGTTGTAAACCCTAAAATCACACATATTTGTTACAGTCTGTTGTGAGCATGTCAGCAACAGTCGATCTGGCACACTGTTGGCTGACTGACAGAAAGACTACAGAATCCAACGATCCTTGATTGGGCGGGTCCTACATATCCCCGGGAAACCAGCCCTGCATAACTAAATTGCTAAACAAATTAGAATTTAAACTCTCGAGGTATATTTTAAGGGTTTCTGAGCCCAAAAGCAAGCTGAAGCTGAATTCATATTATAAAAGTTAGCGGTTAGTGGTTATTGTTAGCATCCACTAATCTTTTTAGTGGTTTATAGATTTTGTGTTATCAAACACAAATTAAAAGTTAGCAGATTAGCGGTTACCAAAGTTAACGTTTTGGTTCACTGTGCCCACCACTGCCATTTCACATACATAGTTTGCTATATAATTCCTCATTAAGTACCAATAAATCACTGTAGGGAAACTTTAAAGGTTGTCTATACAGCAGATTGTGTATAAATACCTTTGTTGTATAATTTCCCAAAGCTGTGACTGCGGTCAATCCCAGTAGCTCCTGATAATGGAAACAGTACAACAGTATGATAGCCACCATTAGCACACAAATAGATTTACATTAAACATTTAGTTAACGCTAATGACCAAATGGAGCCCAGGATGATGGTGAATTGCTGCAAGTGTCACATGAATCGCAGAAGAAAGGGATGATATTCACTAATTGTGTATAATACTGCAAGAAGGGATGCATAAATGTTTAAGAACAAAAAGAAAATAATTAATTTACAAAATATGCAGGTCTCCTGTTTAAGTCTCATACTCTCAATCGGATTCTCATATGCCAACAACACAATACGGGCAGGACAGTACAAGCCTTTTTGGGAGATTAGCCAGGATGAAATCTTTATGCTGCAAGTCATATGCTGCAGAGAGCCAACTGGATGACCTAGGAGATATTTGAAAGCGTAATCTGTAGCAGTTAGTCTATCTGTTGTGGGTGACCACACACAAATACACCGCATGATGACAACCTGTCAGTGCAAAAATCCCCTAGACAAGCTGACAAGAACAGTGGTGAGAATATTTGTTTATAGACCAGAGTGAGTCATCATCATTGATGATGACAATTTGTTTGTACCGAGAGGTGGAGATCTTGTTTTTTGAAATCAAACGGCACTTTTCCACTGGTACCAAGAACCAAGCTGTACCCAAGCTGAACCAAGAAAAGACGGTTTACCACTGAAAATTATGCGAGCTGTACCGGACTGAAATGGCTGTGCTTCCTAGCATGACTAAACTGAGCTGGTTGTGCCACCATCGTTAGACTGATTGAAATGCATGGAGATGCCAATGATCTATGGTCATATGCATGGATTACCTGAAGGAAATAGGGCATAATCTATATATTATTCATTATTAGTAGTACTGTGATATATTGATGCATTCCCGATAACTTGGAACATGAAAATATCCATCCTCCTACATTAAAAAGTGCTAACAGCTGAACAGAATGGATTCAAAAGGCAAAATATGAAAGCTAATGTTAATTACGCTAGCATTTGATGCTAAGATAACATCGATTCTCACAGACGTGCTACTGGAAATCAGCACATAATAAATCATGATGCACACCAAGAAAATAGTAAATATGCATCTCTTTGGTTTTACATTACTGTTGCTCTCCAAACCCAGCAGCGCCTGTACGGAGTCGGCCCTGCAATGGAAAACAAAAGCGAGCTGGAACAGCGCAGTAACTAGTCTCCGTGGTGCAGCTCGGGTTCCTATACGTCAATGGAAACGCACCAAAAGTGAGCTGTTCTTTCAAATCTGGACCTCCTCCACTAGCCTTAAAAGTGAACGTCCTCACAGGAAAGATAAAAGACACAATCGGTCAGGAAATGCCTGCTCATTGTCACAGCCGTTATGGGATGGATAACAGCTTAACCATACCACTGTCTTTAAAGCAAGTCAGTATTAACAGGTTCACACAACACCTCTTTGAAGGATATGATTTGGCTTAATGACAGAATGTGACGGAACACACCCTTTTCACAGTGGACAGGCTCCTGGGGGTGTTTCCAGTCGGCAGGCAGTGTGGCGTTGCACTCCACCCCAAACAGCCCCAGCCGCTCCCTCTCCATGTTCTTCACATTGCAGAACACTCGATTATTGGTGTTCTGCTTTGGAGACATACTGACCAATCAGACACACCTGCTCAGATAAACCACCTGGTTGTGATACTGTTCAGATTTGATATTCAGTTATCAACATGATCCCTCAGGCAGCCCGCTGTACATCTGCGGTTGGCTAAGCAAAACTAACGCTTGTACATCCATTAGATTTGACCACAAATCTGTATCGTGAGGTAATTCGACCAGATATCAACTCAGGTGGCCCTTCTTAAGGCTTCTGTTAGAAGTGCTCTAACTAAGTTTACCACTTCAGAGTCCTGCCATGAGTGTAATCAAATTTCACTTCAGCTGATGCATTAAATACCTGACCATGTCACATTGCCACATCTGTGATAAAATGTGGAAATATCACTGAAAATCACAGCTATTAGCTGCCGCCCCATTGGGTAAAGAATTGGCTTAACTCAGGTGGTGAATGACAATACAAATGAAGTCCCACCTACCACAGGTATAAACCCCTATTTTTTCCATCACTAGTTGTATAGCACTTGTGAGCTGCTCGTTTCTTGAATCTTAGGAACGATCTGTATGCAAACACTGAGATGAATGTATAAACTATTACGGCTCTTTCAAACACAAAACAGATGTTATTCCAGCTCCATTCTTTTACGCAGCTAAAAAAAGACACAGTTAATGCCGTCACATCCTCAGGGTGCCGGATTGGCCGGATCGTGAGCCTGGCATAGACGTGTGGGCTGATTGACGACAACGAAAGCAGGCGACACCTGCCTTGATGGACATGAGGGAGCGGTCCTGGTTGTTGGGGACCTGGGGCAGGGGTGGCCTGTTCTGGGACAATGTGTGGTAACTGGGGTTGGAGTAGAAGTGATGGTAGCCATGTGGGACGTCTACAGAATAACAGGAGGAATGCAGTTAGCGACCATTCCCCCCCACCCCGGCGTTTGTGATCAGTTTCTCCGCAGCTGTTTGGGAATGCTGTTAGTGCAGGGTGACCGGACGATCTACCTCAGGGAGGACACTCTGAGCTCGGACAGGATTTGTAAACCACCAGTTCAATTAAAAGCTCCTAGATTTCACAAGCATTCAGTTCCTGTTGTGTCCCGATAAGCCAGTCTCCTATAATCATGCATGAATCAATAAAGTTAATGTGTAACAGCTGGATGAGTCTTTATATCAGGGAACGAACAGTCAGAGCACAAGAAGAACTATTTAGTCGAGCATAGAAGCCTTTCAGTTTTAAAGTAGTTTGTGAAACCTGAAGTAGCTCAAAGTGTCTCCATGACATGAATTATCTGGTCACCCTAGTTGGTGACCAGTTTCTCCCCAGCTGTTTGTGAAACACGATTAGCTACCAGATTCTCTCCAGCCACTTGCTCTAATATATAGCTTCAGTTATAACACTGGTCAGCTTCTAAAGATAACTTTTGGTTATTGGTGGCATTGTAGACTTTGCACTATGCATGCTGCGGCCTGTTCACCCAGAAGGAACACACCTGGCATGGTGCACTCCAGGCTGGCAGCATGGCTGGAGGAGAAGACCACGGCGGGCACGGCGCTCTGCTTGTCCTTGCGCCGGCGGCGGTAGAGCAGAAGAAGGGCGAGCAGCAAGGCCGCGAAGACCACCAGCGTGGCGATTCCGGCCACGGCCCCCCACGAGTCCCGATCCACCGGCGACATCACGCTCACTACCTGCCCTGCTGGGGGGGGCTTGCTGTTTGGGACTGACCACCAGTCCTATTACTTGTTGTGATTGATTTACCAGTTTCAGAATGTACTGTAGTCAGGTGACTAAATGTGACTGAGTGTGATAACAAATCATATTCATATATATATATAAACAACATTCATATTAAATTTTTGGTAATCCTACAAGACACCCATGCAGGTACGGGATAAAATTCTCACTTCTGTGTGTGAGTAGGGGAACTGATGGGTCTAAATGGCCCAGGGTGTATGAGTTCGTAAGTGTCTGCCCTGTGTTGGACTGGCACCCCATTTAATGAGTCCTCTGCCCTGTGTTGGACTGGCACCCCATTTAATGAGTCCTCTACCCTGTGCCTTAGGGTTCCCAGGAGAGGTTCCAGGCTCACTGTCACCCTCCATTGCACCCTCCATTGTCTCTCAATCCAATTCTTGTAGACCAACAGCTGGTTCTCATTTTTGCTCCCTCCGAACTCCCTGCCAGACAGGTTCCAGGCTCCCTCCTTGCTCTCAGTAGGGGAGCAAAAAGGTGAACCATCTGTGGTCTCCGAGGACTGAATTTTGAAATAAGCTAATCAGATAAGCTAATATTGAAGATGAATGGAGGGATTCATTCTTATAAAAAAGAGCAGTGATACTTACCCGCTTTGCAGTTGGCTTCCAGCCCTGACTCACACACACACGACCCGGTGCGGTGATCACAGCTCGCGTTGGGCAGGCATGAACAGATGTGGGCACAGTTTGGGCCAAACGTTCCTGGGGCGCACTCTGAAAGCAGACGAGTGCCCAGAGAAGCCGGGGTAAGAGATAACAAAATCTCTACTGTCACGCTTCAAATAGTAACAAAACTTTGTTTAGCGGCAGTCTTGCTAGTAGTACAGCATAAACAATATACATAGACATTAAAGGACCACAATATAGGAAAACACAATTCAGAAAAAGTATGTAACCAGAAATTTAAGTGCAGTATTTGTAGAACAGTGTACAAAAAAAAAAACTCAGAAGACAAAATTCAGCACCTAGATACTTACTGGACTGGCAGTATGGACCCGTGTAACCTACTGGGCACAGGCATGCGCCAGTCACATGACTGCAGGACCCTTCACATAGGCAGCGCAGGCTACAGTCCGAGCCGTAAGTCCCCTGGGTGCAGCCTAGAGATGCAGAGAAGAATCAGCCAGACTGCCTGTGACATCATAGTGTCACAGACACAAACGATTCAGCCCCGTGAGCTTATCTCACCATGGCATGTTGTACGGTTTCACTCTGTGGTACCCATGGGCATAACACTGTTTCGGTAAGACTAGGCCTCTTTTATCCAAAGCGACGTACGACTGAGAAGGCAGTGTGTTCTATTCCTGTTACACTCTAACCTTTGTTTTGGCGACCCCTGCTGGTGGCCTGTGTAATTGTTGTCTTCTTACTTTCATATTTTCCAGATTGGTTTCATCTGTGCAAATTCCTCACCTGAAGTCTGTTTGTGTTTTGTTATAAAGTTCAGCCTGGTTTGAACAGGACGGGAGGCGGGGGAGCAGCCCTGACTCCAGAGGTCTTTCTTATGAGTCCTGGCTACGCTAATTTAAGTGGCTTTAGTGCTTGACTGTGCAATGATAGATTGTGCGCCAATTTTTTCTGTGTCCCCTTTATGTTGTGGTTGGCGGTGACTTTCCCTGGGGCAATTAGGAGTCAAGGTCGTTCCAGAGGCCCAAGAGAGTGACATCACTCTGCTGACCACATTACCTGAATCAGCAAGGTTCCGATTACTAGCACATAATTCTAACCAGCAGAGCCACACAGTATCCCACGATGCCTCACTTTACCCATAAGCTATAAACTGACCACTTAGGTACAGGATCTGTTTTGCTTAAGGCAATTAAAGGAAATTTTTACTAAAATAGAATTTTCCAAAGTCAAGTGTGACATTCCAGTCACCAATGTCACACTTCCAGGCCTGAGCTAATGTGTGATGGAAGGGTTACCTTGGTTACACAGGGGCCCGGTATAGCCTGGGTCACACTGGCACCGCCCTGTGACGTGGTGGCACGGGGTGGAAGAGTGGACACACAGGGGACATGCTGCACTGCACTGTGAGCCGTAAAGACCTGGGCTGCAAGCTGGAAGAGAGGCAGGAAACCAAGGAGAGGCACAGAGGCAGGAAGCCAAGGAGAGGCACAGAGGCAGGGAGCCTCACTAATTAATGGCCATAAAATTGTCAAAGCAATGGATTAGCCATGACATAAATCAAAAAAGCGGCACAGTAATGCTTAAGAAATGGATTTATGACAGGAAATCCTGGGAAGAGAAAATCTTTGGAACTTCTTTGAGCAGCCAATAACCAATTATTATTATTATTATTATTTCATACCTATTATTATGAAAATGTGACAAAAGAGAAGGGACAAATTTGAGAGAAAGCAGATTGCTCTCACTTACTTTGACTACAGTGTGGACCCTGGTACCCAGGATTACACATGCAGCTCCCACTGTGTGGCAGACAGGTGGCGCTGTTTTGGCAGGAGCAGCTCTGGTTGCAGTGGCGCCCCCAGGATCCCGCGGGGCAGGGCTGGGCACAGTGTTTTCCTGATGGGGCAGGGTGAACAGTCAGCAGGGCCAGTGGGTTTAATGAGTCACGGCAAACGTCTGCAGTAGCCGCCAGGTAAGCGGGCGTAGAGGAGAGGAGCTTGGAGAACCTGCCCAGCCGGGGAGACACTGGCACTGGCCGGTGGACTGGTGGCAGCCATCGGCATGCAAGCAATCACACTGCAGGGAACACCCGGGACCATAGGCACCTCTCTGCATACACGGGCACAAAGGGAGACTGGCATCATCACCATGCAAAACACAGCATAGGTGTCAGTATTCAGACATTTAACTGGGCATCACATGCCTACTGATGCAAAATGTGTTCAGTCAGGTTTTGTATGAAGTATATATTGTGATTAAAAATTAGCGCCAGGTTTGCTTAAATTTTTAATTCCTAAAAGTAACACTTCTCAGCAATGCATTACAGACGAATATTAATTAAATAGTACTGCATAATTGCATGATGAGAAAATGAAATTCAAGTGCCTAAAATGTAAATTAATGGCAAACATCCTGCTTTGTGAGAAGTAGGATTTATAGATTATATGTAAGCTTTGGGAAATTTCAACTGAGTAATCTTGAGGGCTTATGATGATATATACCGGACACGGTTGGTCACACAGCGCCCCCTGCCACCCAGCAGTGCATGTGCAAGTGCCATCTATGGGATTGCATGATGCCCCATTTGCACACTGGCACGTTCCATTGCAGTTTGGACCCCAAGTGCCGCCCGAGCACGGTATGGTACAGTCCAAGCCTTTCCATCCTAGAAAGAAAATCATGGTCAATCCATTTGAAAGCTAACAGTATTGTTGATCTGTTGACAGTAAAGTTTAATACTGGTTGCGACTGAAACTGCAACAGAGCATATGCCAGATGGGGGCGCCAAAGCGCCGGAAATGTGGGGCCTCACCCTCTCTGCAGAGGCAGGTGCCATCGATGGGGGAGCAGGCCAGGGAGTTTGCACAGGAACAGCTGAGGGAACAGTTCGTCCCGTAGGCGCCCGAAGCACACAGACGCTCACAGTGGTCCCCCTGTGGCACACATGGCTCACTCTCTGCACACCACATCTCAGCACAACTACAAAAGGCGCAGCTTTCATCGCTCAAATCCAGCATATCTCTCCAGATGTTTCTCATGTGTGGTTCCCTGATGGTGGCATGACATCACATCCGGTCATCAAACTCCCTGTCCGCCTTCTAGAAACACCAACGCCCATCTGTTCAAAGAATAACTAGCCTGATGTCACTCCACGTTCACTGAATGTCCTTAATGATGCATTGCCTCCTCATTGTACAGTCTTATTAGGTTCTTGCTATATTACGAAGGTAGTGTGTAGCTCTTGCTCCAATACTGCTTGCACCTGGGCATTTTCTTGACAGCTGTATGTTTGTCTCACTAGTATGTCGCTCTGTAGAAAAGCGGCGGCTAAATAAAAATCAATGTAAATGTATAAATATCCTGGCCAAAGTCAATTGCTGAATTCCAGTTTTCTTCCACAGAAGAGTCACAGTCACGGTCAAGGTCATGGTCACAGTCATGGTCACGGCGAAAGTCACTTACAGTGTAGCCTGGCGCACACCAGCAGCGCCCGCTGACGCTGTCACAGGTACCCCCGTTCAGGCACAGGCAGGTTTCCTGGCAACCGTGGCCGTAGTAACCGTGTGGGCAGGTCTCGTTGCAGAAGAGCCCCGCCCAGCCAGGGTAGCATGTGCACTCGCCCTTCAAGGGGTGACAGCTGCCAACGAGAGGTGGGGAAACTACAGCTTTTGGACCAGAGATGGCATATTCCAATCATCACCCCCTGTGCGACTGATTAGTTATGCTCCCAGGGGTCTGAGAAAGGGGCCCCTTCAACAACCTTTGCTCCCCTAACTCCCCCAGCCCCTACAGCCCCCAGTTGACAATTGACAGCTGACAAAAATTCCTTTGCAGAACACTAGTAGGGGGCAACTGAGAGAGCCCAAAAGCCTCTGGTCATGTCAATGTGCCTCTGCCTAAATCTAGCCTTGGACTTCAATAAATATTAAAACAGCATTTCCCTATCAGGTCCTTCTGCAGCTGAGGGGGAGCGAAAATGTGGGCTGTCTGTGGGTCCCTGAGCAGTGGGATGGGAAACATTATAGAAGAAGAAGATGAGTAATAAAACAAAAGCCGCTGACATCAGCCACGCTGGGGCCACCCACCTGAGCGCGTTTCCACGGTGACACTGGCAGTGGTGCTCGCAGTGCAGGCCGTACATCCCCCCCGCACACATCCTGTCCTGGCACCGGGGCCCCCGGAAGCCTGGCTCGCACAGGCAGGCCCCGTCCACGTGGTAGCAGCGCGCCCCGTTGGCACAGTCACAGGTGCCCTGGCAGCCTGGGCCGTACGTGCCCACCGGGCATTCCTCGTGGCATCTGAGGGCGGGCAAATTTCACCGTTACCCCATGACACCACAGGCAGGGGTTACTTAGTGAGACTTTCATGCAGAACAGCTGACTTGAACTGGCCAAAGATGATGCCACTTTACATAAAATTACCTGCCGAATAATTAAAATACAGATGCATAAATTAGCTGGTTATATCAAAACAGGAAGGAGTTCCTGTCCAAGAATCTGTCGGATGCCACACCCACTGCACCCAGCAGGGGGCAGTACCTGTCTCCGGTGAAGCCAGGAGTGCACTGACAATGTCCGCTCTCGGGGTCACAATGCCCTGTGTTGTGACACACACACTCATGGCTGCAGTTGGCCCCAAATCTGCCCTGGGGACATCTCTCAGTGCACATGGGTCCCTGGGGGGGTCAGAATTAGACAGAGAGGGGAAAGGAATGAGGCAGGATATTCACCGTGGGCCCTTCAGTTTGGAGCCCCTTAGTACTTTATGTGTCACTCAAGGGCATAACTTTGGATTGAACATGGGGGGGGGGGGCGGCTGAGGTCCCCACCCACTGATCATAACAATATGATTTTTTGAGGGGGTGGAGGGGTAGTATTGGACGGTTCTGATTATTGAGAGGGTTACAGCTATCCCCCATAATTTACACCCATGGCAACTGGGAAGTTTTATGTAATAAAGACAATACATAACAATTCATTTATCTGACAGCTTCGTCCAAAGCAACTCGCAGTAGAGGGAAGAGTCACAGCTTATATTGATTACCAGGGATTACACCCACAGCCTTTGCACTGCAAACACGATGCTGTATTTTCTGAGCTACAGGAATGACAGACTACCCTTTGATTATAATGGGTATAGGAATGACAGACTACCCTCTGATTCTAATGGCTATAGGAATGACAGACTACCCTCTGATTATAATGGGTATAGGAATGACAGACTACCCTCTGATTATAATGGCTATAGGAATGACAGACTACCCTCTGATTATAATGGCTATAGGAATGACAGACTACCTTCTGTTTCTAATGGGCGTGATCAGCAGGTGAATGAAATGACTGAAAAAAGAATAAGCTGTAGCTGTTTGACAACCAAGAAAAATTGACTAGCACCACAAAATGTTCCCCCTTCCCTGGATGGGCATACCGTCCAGCCTGGCAGGCAGGCACAGATCCCTGCCCCCTGGCAATAGCCCCCATTCTGGCAGGGGCATCGTCTATGGCAACTCTGACAAGGCTTTTCACACCTGAGGAAGTGGGACAATTAAGATAGATCATTAAATAGCGCAAAGTCAGATGTTAAAATAGGGCTCCCCCGCCCCGGTTGGTGAAATCTATCTAGGTTAGTCTTTGACGACCCACAAACAGTCCATATTTTTGCTCCCTCCCAGCTCCCAGTGTGTCTAGGGAGCAGAAACGTGGACTGTCTGTGGGTTCCTGAGGACCGGGTTGTAAAACACTCTCCTCAGGGGGCCTGCCAGTTGGTTGGCGGGCCCCACTGAAATTCATTTCTGACTATGAGCCTGTTCAAACTGATATGGAGACTCACTAATGTAAAGTGAACTACATTTGGCATACCGTGTTTAGCCAAAAAAATTATTTTATATGGCAGCAACTTTCAGTTGCAATCAATGTTTGGACCTGAGATGTTGGAGATGCTGCCGGTTCCATATCAGTGTTACTGGCTTTGGCATATAAATCCATAAAACATGGACTCACATTTCTGCAGGTTGATGTAACGTGAAGTTTTTGTGAGAATATGCTGTGAAATGTGGTTTAAATCTCAAGCCACAGTTCTTTTTTTTATTCTGTTAAGTGACTCTAGAGATCCAACAGTGTCGTAAGCTTTTAAACTTTGCATGTGCTTTCATTTCTAATAAGGTCGGAAAAGTGCAACGAATGCTACCAATCTAAACTTCTACAATTCTCTAAAAATCAAACCTAAGGAAAATAAATACACCAGAATAATTTCACAAAGATTTCCTGGCTATTTCACTGTGGTACATTCAAGAAGGGGAAACACAGATTAACAATTGCTGTGTTTTACGTCTTGGCAATTATGTGGCGCATTTTAAAATACAGAGGTGCAGTACACACACGCATGCAGCATTCCTGTCATCATTTAAACAGTCGGTCCAGATTCATTGCATTTAAATGATAAGCAACATTCTAGAAAAACAAATAAACAAACTTACAGGGTCCCAGTGAAACCCTCCTTGCAATAACACCCCCCCGTCTCTTTGTCACATGACCCTCCAATTCCGCACAGGCACTTCTGTAGACAGTCTTTTCCAAATTTCCCCGGAGGACAGGGGTCCTCACAGTGTCGGCCAGTGTATCCGAGGCGACACTGGCAGGAGCCGGAGAGGGGATCACACTGTCCCCCATTCTCACACTCGCAGAAATGGCTGCAGTCATCACCCCAGTGCTTCTCATCGCAGTCTAGAAGAGAAACAGACCATGACACACATGACCTTGGATTAATTTGAAGAGAAGCGTGGAGGATCCGGGGCGGATGTCTGCGGCTGCATAACAAGGCCTGTTGTTTAAGACGAGCTTCGATTACTTCATAGTGCCTCACTGAAGCACACGATATATTATAGCGATTGATGAACATACAGGAACACATGGCATTTGACATCAATGATGACATAACCGCAATGCACTATATCTAATTTGGCATTAACTGTACATATAGTGTTACACAGTGTGATACATTTGTGACATGCAGATTTGCATGGAGCTGAGAAAGATAAATGGGACTGAAATCAGGAATTCTACTGATGTAATGCTCAGGGAGTGCGATTCACACGCAGGGATTATATTCCGTTCGCGTCGATGTAAAGGGAACCATCTGATGAGGCTTTGATGTCATGCTGCGTCTCTCGCCGTGTCTCACACCACTCTCATACGTTTGTCAGATGAAACGAAAGCTGTGCTATGAAATACAAATGCGAAACACCCAAAATTTGCAAAAAGAAAATTAAATAGTGAGCTCTATAACCAACATGTGAAGCACCTAAAATTTCGGAAGAAACCCGTAGCAGCTGTTTTCACTTTTTGTCCATGAGACCTCTTTGGCTTTTGTCCCAAATATGCAAAGAGTGGGAGTTTGATTAAATCCTAACCGGAACCTTTTTTTCATCACCTGGTTAATTGTGTCGGATTATGTCCAACATGTCAGTTATAAGAAATATTTCCCTACCAATGACAAACATAAGCATTTGCATTAGATTTACCAAGGAAATTAAAGATATATTATCTTAGTTACAAATTTATTGCTTTGCAAGTCAACATAGAGGATTTATTTTGAATTCACATATTGTTTTCTATGCCTGCCAATTCTCAGGCTTTTTTTTCTACACATGTGTACTTCGTCAGGAAATCACTCAGCCAGTAATCCAATCAAGTGTAAATTTCTTGGTTGCATGCTGTCACATTACTTCTGTCGTCCTTGATTGCATGTCATTGCTTTGTGATTAGTTTATTGAACTCACTCCAATGCATGCTTTTATTGTTAAGTTAATCATGAAAATCGGCATATAGGGAAATGTTCAAGAACATGGGAACATTCCCTGCATTCTCCCAGTGCACCATGGGGCTGGGTGCAGCGCCTTCCCCCCCTTTATCACCCCAGCCCTTCCCTAACACACAGCTTAATGCCCTTTCACTTATACCCTTCTGCCGACTGCTAAAAGCAGCTCGACACGCAAATATTCAGGAAAATATCACATCTCAAACGACACAGATCAATAAAGAGGGTTTTTAAGTCCAAAAGCTGCAAAGACAGAGCCCTTCTGTGCTCCTTTCACAGGTTCCCTGAAACAGCCTCGCATTGTATCCATCCCCTCACAGAATTACAAGCAGTGCACTTTGCCTTCCTGAATTTTTGTTTTCTAGCCAACGGGAAACAGAGTACAGGTGACGGAGACCTTGGACGGCTGCTGCTGACAAGAAGTGCAAAATACCGACTCTTAAATACCCTAAGTGAGGTTTCTGGGAATCCACGCAGTGGGTCTGCACCGTCAGGAGGGCTGCCCAGTGTGAATGTTCGGTTACGTGCCAGCGCACGGGAGGCTGCTACCTACTTACCGCTGGAGCAGTCTTCCCCACGCCAGCCGGTCTCACACTGGCAGCGGTCTGGCCCCAGGCAACGACCGTGCACACACTCCTTGGTGCAATGAGCTGCCAGATCGAGGAGATAGGGATACGACACGGACAGGCTCTAATTGGCTCATTTTCCGGTTTTCATCATTCCCCGTCTCCATACCAAACTGGATAAAACTGGCTGAGGAATGACCTACATTCCCGTCTTAGAATCAGTCTGCAGAAAACAATATTTTAAAATGAGCCCCTGATTTTCTAAATTAGTTCATTTGGAAGTTTATCAGGTCCTTGGCACAGAGTCTGTGGGGCAGAAACGTTAATAACATTTACTGCATAAATTATGCTTGTTAAATCTAAATAACAATTTTACACTGCACTTAAACCACTGGGAGGGAACCACTGCCGACAAGTGAGATTAACTGGAAGCTACCTTTAAGTGCCTCTGTGGCTGAATTCCACCACCTTTCATTTAATAATCCTAACAGAGTGGGAGGTGCCTTGTTTATACCCCCCCCCATACTTACGGACACATTTTTCCCCACTCTCGTAATATCCAGGGCAGCACTGGTACCTCCTGCGGTAGGCCATCTTCACGGCCTGCCGATAGGCCGTCTTGTATGTGATCCTGCGCGTGATAAAACAGGATTGCGCCCGTCACCAACCCGGAGACCGTGCACTTGGTGGGCCGGCTGAGCGAGGGATACGCACTTCTGCTGCTCGCACCCATAGAAGTCCCAGGCATTTGCGCAGGGCTGCGTGGACATCTGGGCAAAGGGGCGGCTGTAGGACTCCTTCACCGATGTGGTGTAGCTGGGAGGGAGACAACACGTTCACGCATTAGGCATATAAATACAGAAATGCTATGTATGACATTTTAACATACGGCCTTTGACGACGGCTCTTCCCCTATGTGATAATCTCCTTTCTCCTTGTTACCTCTCCCACAGGCTGCACACATTGGGGTCCCTAGGGTTCAAGAGCCATGCGAGATGGAGGAAGAAGCAGAGGAAGAGGAGAGTACAGCAACTCTTCATGGATCTCACCATCCTAGGAAACAAGACATCGCAGAACTTGTAATTGAAAGATTGTTGGTTTGAATCCCCGACCCACAAAGCACCACTGAGGTACCCTGAGCAAGGTACCGCCCCCAAGCATTGCTCTCTGGGGGCCGAATTACCTGCCCCCTGCTGTAACCCATTGTCACATATGGGTTAAATGCAGAGGACACATTTCGTGTTGTGCACTGTGTGCTATGGTGTGTCAGCAATGACAATTAATCACTAAATTCTAAGAAATGTCTCCCAAATCTGGACGACAAACAATGCCTGCTAAAGCAAAAGGAGGTTTACTGTAAGGGTCCAGAAGCAAAGCATTGGTATAACTGCACAGGGTCCACAGGTACTCCACGACAAACTGCATTTCAGAAACATTCATAGGCTCTTCTCACCATCGTATGATGTGGTCTGTTAACTGCAATAATGTAACTGGCAGGACAATTCCTGTAACTGCAATAATATAACTGGCAGGACAATTCCTGTAACTGCAATAATATAACTGGCAGGACAATTCCTGTAACTGCAATAATATAACTGGCAGGACAATGTGTTGCATTCCACGGTGCGTCGGAAGGCGAAAGACGAGGAGGAGTCCAAAAGTCAGGGCAAACGAAGGGTTTTAATGGGAAGGAGCACACAGGACGACCATGGACAAGAAACGTCAATGCCGCGTCTGCCGGAAGAGACGCAGATGCAGACCTATATACATTCGACAGGTATGAGACAGGCGTGCGGCAACGCCACACAGGTGAGAACAATGGGCAATCACAGGAGGTAACGAGGTGGGCGTGGCACACAGGAGGAGCGGACGGAGCAGGACGTAACACAATGCCTGTAACTGCAATAATATAACTGGCAGGACAATGCCTGCCAGAGAGATTCATGAAGGAAAATTCCAGAAGAAGAATATATTACATTCATATGCTTTTAAAAATTTGTTTTCTAAACATGCTACACTGAATAATATGAAATATGTTTAAAAATTACAAAAGTATTTAGATATTTAAATATAAATTTAGTGTGAATGTTCTGTTTTGACTCAATTCTTGATTAACTGGTATTATATAAGATTTATGGACAGTTTGGCAGTTTAAACTATTATTAGTAGCCAATTAGGCTATACTGAGACTTCTGGTCTGTATAATTCAAGATTCTCATTCATGTGATGCGGGACATTTACCGCATGCAACTTTAGACGAATTTGAAAGAGAAAAGTTCTGGAGTGAGACGACAAGAAGTGAGGCTTAATCGCCTATCATACCATCAATCACAGCTGCCCCCGGCCCTCACAAGCTGGCACAGCAGCGGGTCCCTCCCCTGTCAACATGCAGCTTGTGCACACATCTGGATCCCATCACCGGGCCCACCCTCGGGGGTGCAATAGCTGACGGCTGGAGGTGGCTTGCAAGAAACGCCGAACTGAGGGCTCCTCAAGAAGTCGTGAGGAAACAGCCCAGATTTGCCCCCACGGGCCTTTCCTGGGTCGATCGCCCGCGACGAGAAAGTCATCTACGTTCTCCAACGTTGGGTTGGAGTCTCACACTGGTTCCTGCTTGTTTTGTTTACTTATCCTGAAAAGATCAGCTGATCTCTGCTTTTATTTTATGTTGTGAAACCAGTAGTCTGAATCTCCAAGTATTTGCAGATCTCTGCATAAGAAGAAATACCGTTATTGTACCGTTATCTGTAATGGGATGCTTCTCTGGATAAATTATATGCTACATGGCATATAATCAGAAGGCTGGAGATTACAAACAAAAAGCCAAAATAGTGGTAATATAAATGATTGAATTTCATGTGTGTTTCCATCCAGTATCCACTCCTTTTGTCCAATAATTCAAGCAACTGTTTGTCCTCTGTGGCAAATCACAGCTCCCAAAATCCCCCAGTAGTTTTATTCTATAACTACAGAAGATCATCTGACCTTCAGTTGTAAAAAAGTCATTCAAATTTGACTAGCTGGTGAAAACCAAAAAGGGGCAAAAACAAAAATTAAAAACAAAACTTTAAAAAAAGAAGGCAAATGTTTCTTATTAAGAGAAGCAATTGCCTTTATTGGTACCCACATTTGAGTGGGTAATTAATTTGAAAAAGGTTTTTTTTCCCCTCGTATTACTGCATTACGTCTTGACCACAGGAGTGTTCACATGTGCTGTTAAACCCAACATGACTGCTACAAACTCAAAAAGACGAAAAAAAGCATCTTCTGTGAATCATAGTTAAAGTTTGAAGTAAACACTGACTGTGACATACATTATGAAGCCGTTAGGGTGGATTATTTCTTCGTGTAGACATATTTTACATTATTCCGTAGGACCATAAATAAGAACAGGGAACACAAAAAAACACATGTACAACAAAATAGATTTGAATATCATTTGTGGAACCAGCAAGAAACAAAAACTGTAATTAGTTCTGGATAAACAGCGATCTTAATAAGGAGCTTATCGAGTAAACAAGGTGACATCATGGCTTTAGTCAGAGGCTCAGACATGCGGTACATTCTAACACTGACTATGTGCATCTTCTGCAACGGAAATACCCACATCCACATCTAGGGTCCAGCTTTTGCCATTTGCTGAGTTTAGCTCATGTTGTTGTTATAGAGGCTGCTTTGGGTGCCGAGTAAGTGCTCAAGACACATTTAAATGGTGCAACCCTAAAACAATATACATAACCAAACCAAACAAAACAAAAGTTTTCATTGCCAGTAACTACTGACAGTCTATTTAAATAATTACATACTTTTCTATTTTCAGCCGTATCTATAGATTGTTCAAGAATTGCTGAAAGTACCATGAGGCAGCAATAACACTTAGAAATTAAGTGAATTTAACCATTGCTACCCCACCCCACAGCTTATAGAAGAACCTCTCACTGTAAAAAAAGGGGGGAGAACCACTAATGTAGACCACTGTTTTCCAATCTGGTTCTCAGATTGGTCTGGTCCGTTTTTTTCTTTTGCTCTCTCCGAACTGTCAAAGTGTGTCGTTTCAAAAATCACCCAAGTACTTGCAGCAAAAATACGTGTGTATCTTTTGACTCAATCACTACCGTCTTGTATGGCTAATCAATCCGTCATTGAGTCAAATCTACTAATTAAGTTAATTAATTAATTGAGCAGGTGGTGAATTGTAACAAATGCATGGAATGGCTGAAGTGCCCCTGAGGAGAGGTTTGGGACCTGAAGCGGAGTTCATCTAGCCATCGGAGATCGGAGGAAATCCTCGTTAGTTTTTTTTCTTGTGTTGCTGTTAATTTGCACATGTTGTAATGTCACATTGTGTTCTTTTTGTCTGAGCTAATATACACTTATTACTAGGGATGCACGATATGTATCGGACCGATAAACTATCGGCCGATATGAGGTAAAATTAGATCATTTTTATTTCT
>JABFEA020000138.1:16077972-16092720 GCA_019775915.2 Cyphomyrus plagiostoma | reverse complement strand
CATTTTTTCCATCTACCTGCACATTATGCTGGTCCACCAGCAGTATTTAATTAATTTTAATGGTATATTTCACTGGCTATGGTGGCAAACACCTATGCTGGTATTTGCTGTTTCCCCCCCCCCCCCCCAAACATGTTTATGATGTAGTTTTAATATCTTATATATTATCTGGCATCCCCTGGATGTACCGTAAATAACACAAAAAAACTAAACAATAACATGTGATTTTCAGTTTTCCCATTTCAACAAAACATGACAGCGGTAAGGAGCACACGCTTCTGACTGCGTGTTGCAGCACCCGCCACACCCGCCACACGACAAGCCATCTTAGGGATGAGAACCTGAATACAGCCGTGCGGTGGGTGATCCCTCAGCACCGAAGTAGTCCGAATGGAACAGTGTTAGTTTTTTCCTTTAGCTGGACAGCCAATCCTGCCACCGACCCCCAAATTTTGGAGGACCTGCTTGCAGGGCTGGATGTAGATTAACATCATACCCAAGATAAAGCAGCTACAGGTTAAGGGCCACTCATGTCATTTACAGGATTCAAACCGGCAACTTTCCGATTGCTGGGACAGATCCCTTTTTCCTGTTCTGATTTCAAAACGAACACCAAAAAGCCAGTTTTTTGTTTTTCCCATTTGATTTTGAAACATGAAATTCAAAGAATGAACGATACACAGATATTCCAGTTGCAGAGAATTTCATTTTACATTCAGTTTAGACATAGATACCATAAGCATTTGCATGTGGTTACAAATAACGATGTATATTTCAACATCTGTTCCTTTAGAGATCAACAAAACACTGATTGGTGAGTAAAGGCCTAACACAGAAGTCCGAAGGCCACACTAGTGCACTAATTAATCAACAGATTATTAGCGGATGCGGCTCCGTTACGTTACTGCGCATTCAAACGGGATTCAAACCTGCGTGCTCTGTATGCGAGCCTCGTAAACCAATCACTGCATGAAACTCGCGCTGCGGTCAGGAGCAGAAGATGGACGTCTACACTTTGCCTGAGAAGGAGATAGTAGTACCTTCAAAGGCACTTAAGAGCTACGTTCTCTTTTCTCAATTTAATTCTACTGCCAGGCTTTCAGCACTACATTTTCCTCTCCTTAATTAATTGTAAGTCATTTTATCATTTCTTTAGCTGATGGCTCTGCATTTTTATCAGCACAATATCCAGGTATTGTGTGTGTGTGTGTGTGTGTATATATATATATATATATATATATATATATATATATATTATTTTTCCTTATTAGAGGGAATTAGAAGAACAGGCCATGGACCCAAGTCTAAGTGACAGCTCTCCACAACGCTGACTGAAATGTGATGCAGTCCAGATGTGGTCTCCATCTTCTGCCCCTGAAATGTGTGCATGCATGTGTGTGTATTTATGCATGCGTGTGTGCACAATGCATTATGGGTAACCCCCACAGGAAGTCAGTGCGCACGTTGAAGTCACACACACCGCATGCCCTACTCACCAGCTCTAGATCCTCCTCTGTCTGCATGTCGAGGAACACAGGATACAAAGGGAAGGGGACAGTCATACATTTATACCAGAAGAATGTTCAGAATAGCCCAGAATCACAGTAGCGTTCACCTGGTACTTTGCCCAACCTCATCACTTGTCTTACAGCCACTAAAAAAAAACAATGATATTCATCACTCTCTTCATTATCATCCTCATCACCGACATCATCACCTGTCTGCATGATAAAACATTTAACTGACCCAGCTCTGCTCAAATACAGTGATACTTTGGCATACGGAGGCCAAAATTCAACATTTGACAAAAGCCAATCTCATTAAAACACATGAGAAATTCTAATGAGTGCAAAACGCTCCTATCCACCTTTTGGCTTCTCACTTTGTAAAACGTGCCCCTAACATTTATCTCTCACCACAGAACACTGGTGAAAATTAAAAGTAACACTTTGTATTCTGAGCACTAAATAATCAGAGCACATAATAATCTGATATCTTCACTGGGGAAACCTTGTCAAAAAAAGAAAGACATTTTTTGATGGCTGCGATGGGCTGGCCCCCCATCCAGGGTTGTTCCCTGCCTCGTGCCCGTTGCTTCCGGGATAGGCTCCGGACCCCCCGCAACCCAGTAGGATAAGCGGTTTGGAAAATGGACGGATGGATGGATTTTTTGATGGACCAACGCACAAGATATGAACACAATGCCAGAATATACATTGCCATCTTAGGCAATCAAAATGATGTTTAAATGATCTTCATGTTGGTGCAAAACACTGATGTCTGCCAAAGCGTGTTGGCTTAATACCATAATGAGTTAACTAAGTGAGCTGCTGGTAAAATTTAACGAATGCATGGAATGGTTGAGGCGCCCCTGAGGAGAGGTTTGGGAACAGAAGTGGTGCTCATGTAGTCATCCAACAAGAAATCAGTGACTTTTAGGAGAACATAGGAAATTCTCCATAGTTTTTATTGTGTTACTGTTAACCTGCATATGTTACAATGCTAAATTGTTTTTCTTCTCAACAAATATACACTTAGTACCCAGAGAAACAGCTTTAACCATTTTCTTTGGTGTATACTTTTGCACGGTACTGTGTGATGGTGTCTAACTGTTAGCGTGCCTTAGGAACAATATCAAGGTGCAGTGTGTGAGACTCAGACTTGTGCTCACCAGCTGCATCAAGCTCTTGCCGCCCTGAGAAGTGATGACCCGGAGGTCCGGCTTGCGGCTGTTCACCATCTGAGGGCTGGGCGGAGGAGGAGACTTGGCCGGAACTACTTTCACCAGGCTGTTGCCGTTGGAGACGGAAAGGAGACCTGGGGAGGCCCTGGCGCTGATGTACCCATTTGCTGTGAAGGCAGACACACGAACGGCTTGCTAACATGTTTGCGAGGGAGGGAGCAGAAGGTGCTCCATTTAAGTCCCTATATTCATAAGATGAGCTTTGCACACCTTGAATAAAGACATTAACCTTCAAGATTTAACAATAAAATATTAAGACATAATGCCTTAAAAGGGTTTTCTGCTTTAGCATCTCCCTCCTCTAGATAATATACAAAACAGGGTAAATTTCAAGGAAATATTAAAGAGGAAAATAATAATAATAAAAAAAACTTCAAATATTTTGTTAAATAAAAAGTGGTGGTTTAGATTTAGAAATGGACTATGAGATCCGTAGTATCCGATATAAGAGCTGCACAATTCCCTCTATCTGGAATATAAAAATTTAGAGCACTTTTTGAATTTATTTATGAAGGACAAGCAGAATGGAAGAATAGGCTACAAAAAGGGTGGGGGGGGGATTGATACGCTTCACGCAAAATGGCGCGAGGTGGCGCTAAGCACAGTAGGGGCTCAGATTGACTGACAGGCACACCTGATTGGCGTCCCTACAAACAGCGACACACATGGCCAGACGGGCAGACTTCGCCTCAGCAGGTGACACTTCAGAACCTGCCAGCACGTCCCATCAACCAGGCAACGTAGAATTTTAAACATCAACAGATACGCCGTGGTTTTATTCGCTCTCAGCTTCCAGGCATACAAGAGCCGTTTGGCCATACCTAAACGCTACCTCGTGTGTCACCGGCTAGACGCAAATCCAAGACTGGCAAGACCGTGAGTCCGGAAGGAGTTAAAGGCTGGACGTCCATCCCTTCCTGTCCAGGAAGGTGAAACTGTATCTTTACCCTCCATCCAGCTGAGCACAAGGAAAAGATATGAAGAGGGTCTGACTGCAAACGCCACGCCCTACCCTAACCGGTCCTTCTCCACCACGTCCCGTCCCCTGTGGCCGGCAGCTCCGGTTACCCCTAGGCTCTGCTGCCGGAATGCCAGGAACTTATGGGTGACGTCAATGCTGACATTCCCCCATCGCAGGCCTTCACACAACAGCTGAGAACGGGAGGGGGGTGGCGGATTGGAGGGGGACGGGGTGTGGGGGGATGGGTGGTTCGAGTCACCCGGGCCACCTCACGCACTGGGAACCACAGATCACACACGTCAAAAAGGATATTTTGTGCTTGCGCTGTATACAGGCACAGCTTTTGATGTTTCACCTGTCTTAACCAATAAGGTCAAGGCAGAGGCTGCTCAGCATGGGACTGAGGTGCCACACAAGAGCAGGCTGAGAAATGGCAGCTTAGTGAGGCCGGTCTGCAGACGCACAGCGGAGAGATACCGCAGACGCTATAAACGGACCGTTAAGCAACGGGGAAAATTGTTCCTCAATTAATTGTGTCGCGTCGAGGCTAAACGCTAAAACGTGCCACACTTGCAGCTGTCAAAGGCACCTTGGTGTGTGTGTGTGTGTGTGTGTGTGTGTGTGTGTGTGTCTGTGTGCGTGCGTGTGTGTGTGGTGGAGGGGGTAAGAGACAGAGGACTTTTTGGATGGCACAAGCAGTCAGCTGCAGAGATGTGAGGGAACAGCTGACTGTGTGGGAGATGGGGGGGGGGGCGGAGGTGTTAGTTAAGACCATTCAAGTCTGTTACTTCGCTCTCTCCCCATCCATCAGGCTCCCAGGCAGCTCTGTGACCTTCAGCTCTCACCAAAGTGACAATGTCCAGCGACAGAGGGCGATAAGCCATTATCATAACCCGTCCTCTTAGTGCACCATTACTAGACATGCCTTTCTAACCACGTCCCATTCTCATACCATCTCTCCACAAATATTCATTAAGTATATCATTCACTTTTTTTCCACAAAAGATTGAAGTTTGCAAAAAGAAATCATCGAATTGCTTTGGGTTTCATTTCATTTAATCTGTAATGTCTTGGCCTTGAAAATGCATGTCTTGAAAGTCCAGATCGTCTGTGACGACAGACGGAAAGAAAAAGTAAACTTCTTATAAGGAGACCAGAAGTTCTGTCTGTGACGTACTTACCAACTGGACTCGGACATGCTCCATTTGAGCTGTTCAATTCACCTCCTAGAAGTGCCCCTACAGAGGAACAAATTAGCATTGCACAGCACTGTTAGAGATCCCAATCCTTAGAAAGACACACACAGACTCTAATGACAAAGCTGAATTTCAGTAGTTTCAGAACTAAAAAATGCCACACACAGACAGACAGGCAGACACATAGAGACAGACAGGCAGACACAGACAGACAGGCAGGCAGACACAGACAGACAGGCAGGCAGACACAGACAGACAGGCAGGCAGACACAGACAGGCAGGCAGACAGACAGGCAGGCAGGCAGGCAGACAGGCAGACATAGACAGACAAGACACACACAGACACATAGAGACAGACAGGCAGACACACACAGACAAAGACACACACACACACACACACACACACAAATACACACATACACACAGTGCTCACAGCTTGCTTAATGTAGTTTAAAAAAAAAACAGCAAATTTATTGGTTTCATAAGAAAAATCACTACTTTACTACTTTGTTTACAAAATATATATATCACATTAGAAAATACCGAAAGTTCTAAAGTAAAACTTCAATTTCAAGCAATAATAAAATTTAAACCCAAACTGCAGTTATAAAAGAGCTCCTCCGAGTCAAAAAGGTACATTGACAAGCATCACTAGGTGCTTTTTAAATGAGTAATACCTTACTACAATAACTGAAAACACCAAACATCTGTGTTCAGTATCCCTTTGGGAACCAGTGACCACAACTGGAATTAAGATCAAACAGGTAAGAACAGAACCGAATGAGTCAGTCAAAAAAAAATTATGATATTTAATAAAAAGAAAATGTCTGTGAGAAAGATATTGCTAGATATGTTAAACACTGCTTCTCAATAGACTTTTGTTATGTAACCAGTAAATTTGCAACATTATTAGAGAATTAAGCAAGCATCCCAATACTTTCTGATAGCACTGTGTGTGTATGAGACTGATATACATTTATCTTCTCCAAGGAAAGGAATGTATTTCTGCACTTCAGTTTGGTTTTATTCCCCCTGAACTGTGTGGTCTTTTAAAGTAATATCAATGTCAGAATCGATAATGAGGGGCCCAATATGATTAACCACACATCACTACTTAAATCAGTGCTTATATCATAAATTAAATAAACCCACAAAAAAAGACATTGCTATCCTCTTATTTTATTTATTTATTTATTTTTACTGGCATTTCACCACCACCCACTATAAACCTGTTATGCCCCAGTCAGGCATGAGACAAAGGGAGACCCAGACACTGGAAACTGACTAGAGCTCTACTTAAATAGGAAAAACAAACTTTCTACATTAGAACACCCAGTCCTATTGGCTCCTCAGGCAGAGCTTTAGGGCAGAAGGCAGTGTGGGAGTTACAGAGACAGGTTAAATAACCCCTCAAAGGGCCGACCCCTGTGCCTTTTGGGAAAACACACTTTTCAGCAATAATATTTCTGTAGAAAATTCTAAAAATTCATATGGAAAAAATGGACAAAATTGTTCTACAATGTCAATTACAATCCACACTGTATGCTACAATCCATAATGACTGACGGACGACCGGCCAGCGCAGAAATTATGCAGCAATGTGCTTCTTTCTCATCAAAATGGATGCCTTAATAATTATTACTTCACCTTTCTCACCTGCACTGGCTGGTCTCTGTGGTAACCCTGGAGACACTGTGTTCCTCTGTAGGGCTGGTTGCCGTGGTGATAGGAGGCGGGGGTCCGACAGAGATGATGTCACAAAGGAGGTGGTAACCAGGGCACTGCTGGGGTTGCTGAACTGTAGTGTGTTCTGATTGGTCACCGGGACTGTGACTGGCATGGAGAAAGTGGGAGGCTGGACTGTAGACTGAGAAAAACAGAGAAAACATTTTACAGGGATGTACACAAATGCCGGTCATCCATCATCTTTCTAGATGCTATGATAAAGCCAAAGAGACTATAGACTCTTCCATTATTTAACTGGCTAATAAGACCTTAAATGGACAACAGCTAAATGGGATCAAGCAACTTATTAGCCCCAAAACGAATAAATATATAGGAGGATAGACCCAATTTCCAGTAGTTTCCCAAATCCATTCCATAATGAAGCTTATTAAAATAAGGTTCTTTGAAAAATACCTGAACCTTTTCCCATTAAAGTCCCATTGCTGGGTGAGCCCAGTGGGAATGAGAAGGCTCTGTAGTAGCAAAGGTCCTCATGAGTAAGACCCGCCATTTCATAATACCTGCCACATTTCCTCGAAGGCCCATTTTCATGTGATACAAACAGTTTCAGATTTTATAATGTGGTTATACTCATCAATTGATATTGGTTTGCTTTGTAGTTATATAACTTCGGGCACGGAAATTAAATACTTATGCAGTACACAGAAAATCTATATCCAAACTAAACATGCATGTCTGAACTGTGGAGATGTGTCAGATCCCCTAGCGGAATGTTGGTATAGGGCCATGGGGACACGCTACATGCTCACACACACGTAAGAATGCAGGTTGACACTGCAGAGTTGCCTGGTGGTTAGCCAGCCTGCTAAAGGGACTGAGAGGTGACGGTTGGTCTCATTGCATCCTAACTGCTACATACTGCTGCTAAATGGAATCTTTAGGACAGACTTTCAGTGGACTTGACCATTTTTGCCTTCTAAGAGCAACCTATTTTCCCCCGATCGTCTGAAAAAACAGGGCCTCTATATTTAGAATGTGGGACAGACATTGCCTGTCCTATCCTGAATGGGACCCAGTTTAAGGAGTTGATTTTTAATTTTGCCCCTTTTCTGTCCTTCCCTCTCTCACACGCTCTAAATCTTTCAGGTGCTTTGTTTTGAAGTGATCAGAACCATCCCCAGATGGAAAGAAATAACACACGTGGAGTGTGATAAATGAAATACATAACATGCAAGTACTTTCCAAACATCCATAAAAAAAATATTAAAAAAATAACAGCAATAATCATCTTTTATCACTGTCCCTATACATAAAAGATAAATGAATAGGAAATCAAAAGAAAAAAATAAATGGCTTTTAAAATCACTCGGAAACATGCAAGTAAAAGAGAAATTTGAAGGTTAAAGGGCAATTTAAATGCAGCTAGTTATACTAGTTTCGTGTAAAAATAACATTAGTAAGAGAACAAAAAAAACAAAGCTCTACTTGTAAATTACATTTCCATTTACATAATTATAATATCAAAGGGAGCTGAAAAAGATGTAAAGACCACAAACAGAAAAGTGCAGTGGTGAAAAACAAGAGCAGTAATTCTAAAAACAGAAGAGACCAGTATAATTAGAACAGGTTCATGAAACATCTCATAATAGCAAAATACATTTTTAAGACGGGACTTTGCACACATAACCACAACAAGTCCTTGGGAAGAGCTTGCAGGCAGAACAAGGCAGATTAATGCAGCACATTTACCAGAAATGATTAGATGACACCTAAGCATGTGTTCACTCAGTGAAGCTCGGTGACCTTCAAGCCCTCGAAATGGGCAATGGCATTATGTTAACACACGTGCAGAACAGGTGTGTTCATTTCAGAAGTATCATTATTCAAATTCTGCTTCAAAAGTTAAACCAGCCCACGTCAAATGTTCAGTGAGCAGTACTGCTCATTTAATTACTTTTCCGTTCCACATAATGCAGACATTGCTGGCAGGTGTTCAACTCTGAATGGGAAAGAAATTGCAAAAATTAAATGGCATTTAATGCTATTTAGATCCGTAGTGCGAAAGACATACTTTAATGCTGAACTTTTAAGCTTTATACAATTTAATTCCTTGTCCACGACTACTGAATTCTTCTCATGTCACATAAAACCAAAACATTCAGCTGTACTGTTCAGGATTTGGGGCCAAATCCTAGAAACGTCATCTTTCTCCTTTCTATTCAACTTACTGACTTTAAGACTGGAACTCAATGCTGCGTTAGGCCATTTCTGGGGACACCTGTGCCTCGCATAACCTAGTAAAGGGCATCTGGGTATTAACGTTAGGGGAGGGGAGTCGGCATGCTGGTGCCAGCGGCTCAGAGACACAGCGCAAGTAACCACACCGCACGCAGGCCAAGCAAGGGGGGGTTAGAGTCAGGGTTTGAGGTGGGAGTAGGGCAAAAATACAGCATACAGCACTTGGTGTCCGAGGGCGCTGACTGCTGGATTCAGCACATTGCATGGCACCTGTCAGCACCAACGTGCTCTGAAGGCTTCGTCCGATTCCCTTCAGTATCTAGGCAATGATGACCATTAGGGTGCTGCGCAACTGCAAGCCTTGATGGGCCAACAGCCCTATTGAAGCAGCTCATTAATGGTGCCAACTTTGCAATGCGTGTCTATGGAAGACGACCAAGACTAATATACCCTCTAGCTACTTTATACTTTACCTTTTTCACGGCTCTAGGACTCAAACAAGCAAGTTTTAATGGAACGCACTGGGGGATTTTCTCATGCTCTCTACAAGAACGTAAGGAAACAATAGCAAAATTACATGCTTTAGATATACTTTTTGATAGACTGCTCTGTACTTCAAGTCATTTGGCTCAATTTTTAACAGGGTTCAATATTCTACCCTAAATTTATTTACATTGCAGTTAAGGCAAGATGAATCTTGTTTTTCTCCCTTAATATTAAAATTTTAAGATTTGACTTCCACTTACATACTGCACTGCAAAAGTTTAGTCAGGCAGCAATAAAAAAATAACCTATTTTCTGACCTGAACTTTTCTCTGGTGGATTGCTTCAATGCAAGGGTATCAAAATGAATTAAACTGATGCCCTAGTTTGATTCCATCCTTCTGTCCTAGAATCCTCTTAAAGTTACCCTATCAATGTAAGATGGTGTCAGTCCACTTCGCACCAACTGGCAGAGGCACCCCCCCCCCAGCTGACAAAGAGCACGTCCTTGACTGATGACCTTGGGATCCCGATTTACCATTAATCTTGAATTTTTCGCAATGCCAACATAAATTAAATATGGATCGTGGGTCCGGAAGTCTGTCACAGCTGCAGCTGCCCGTCTGAGGTACAATTAAGGGAGGAACACGTGTCAGACACATGCAGGTGGAGATAAAGCCTGCAGAGAACATATGGGCACTTTCAGCCCTGCAGATCAGAAACTCCCATCTTGTTCTCCACACACAATCGGCCTGTAGGGCTGCTGCTTGCGTCTTGCTCTCTGAGGGACTTGTGCTGTATGCTGCAGTTTCCCATGACCCCTGACAAGTGTGCAGGGGGGAGGGGCGAGCGTGTGGAAGTCGAGGCCACGCTTGTCTGTCTCCAAAGGTACATTAAATTCCTCCTCCAAACGGAGCACGTTCTGAACAAGCAGCACACACCAAGGATGCTTTTCATCAACCACAGGCTGAATACAGCTTGATTAACACAGATCAGGAAACTATACGGGTTAGAATACTACCCGGCACATTGAGACCTAAGTATTTTTTTTTGTTTTTTTAAATGAATGACAATTATTATACATTAAAAATACCATACACTTGTGGCAAATGGAAACAATTTACATATCTGTTATAACATTATTATTATTATTATTATTATATAATATTATATTATATTATATAATATTATATAATAAAAATAATAAATAAACCAATAATAAACTAGTTAATTTAGATTGCACTGATTACAATCTGAAACTACCCTTGTTAAAGTATTCGTCTGCTGTAAACAGCCTGTGCTGGACCAATGAGGCGATCCACTGGGTGTCACCTGACCCGGGACAGTGTCACGAAACCCCGCTCTGGCAGAGCACGGCCGCGGCAGCAAGCACTGCCACAGATTTCTCCGCCGGCATCTCTGACAGAAGGAGCCGCGCGCGGGCCAGCTTAGCCAACGCCGAGATAAAAATAAAGACCTAGGGGGACAGCCCGGCAGCGTGGGGACGGGACGAGGCAGACAGATCACACGTCACACGAAGCATTAAAGGCACAACACAGGCAGAGTGCGCCGTGTGGCTCCTGACACGAGGAGGAGGGGGAGGACGAAGAGGAGGAGCGTGGCAGGAGAACTTTAAAGGGACCAGGATCCAGATGACATTTTGGACTCACCAACGCTTCCTTGGGGTGAAGCTATTTCCCACCAATTTTCTAGGGGCAGTAAGGACCGAATTGTAGCTGTGCCTTTAAATGCTCCCGCACCTCCATCCTTGCCCAAACACACACTCGAGGGGTATTCCGACGGGCGGCTCTACGGCTTGCTGTCAGTCTCTATGGCGGCGATTCCTGTACTCACTGACAGCCTATAGCTCTGCATCATTTTATCAAATTCCTCGTCAATTTTTTTGTATTTCTCTTCAGTGCGGGGGGTGAGGGAGAAGAGCTCCTCGGGGTCGGGACTCTCAGAGTCACGGTGCTCTTTCTTGCTCAGAGCCTTGGTTCGGGGAGGACAAAAAAAAAAAAAAAAAAGAGAAAGAAAGAGAGAGAGGAGACATTAGAAATGGAGGGGATGAGGCTTGGTACTCACGCCGTATCTTTTGAAGAGGATGTCCAGGTCCTCGTTGGTCTTGCGGAACTTGTCGTCGTTCAGTGGGCTTTGGTCAATAGAGTCCTCCCCATCTGGCTCCGGACTGTTGCAGCCATTAAAGCCTTTCTTTCGTAAAGTCTGAATATTTTCGAGAAGGGGAGTAGGGGGAGACAGGTTTACAGAGTGGCACATTTCCTGAGTATCCTATCCCTAGTTACCAAACTGCCATAACGACCGCGTTGCTAAGCGATGCACAACGTGGAGTTTTCTTTAGGAGTCCCTTTCGATTGAAAAAAAAATAAAATAATATAAAATTGCCTTTGGAATCCAATTCATTTGTCAACGTTTCTTACATTGCTTTTGCTGACAGAAATTCCTGTGACCAGAAAAGGAAAACATTTATAATCATGAACATATGTGGTGAAGACACAGCCAACGTTTACAAATAACTTTTGGTCCATTCTGTGCACCAGTAGTTTATGGATTTTAACAGACATTCATAGCTGGGGCGGATCCAAAACAGGGTCTTTATTTCTTTTTTCGGCTGGACTTCTTTACTCTGCTTGTACAGAGAGTGTACTGTGCAGATGAGGCGCATTTAAACATACGTCTGTGCTTTTAACTTGCCAAGCTTCAAAGTGAGCAAGAAGTACTCAAGCCTTATAAGGCTATGTCTTATTCAAAACAGAATAAGCTAAATGGAGAGGTTTTCATTTCAAATTTGATTTATTATTAAGTAACCATTACATCAATGGCCTTCTTACATGCTGTTCTTTGTTCAATAAAGTTCAGACATCGAACAGACAAAACAAATCCATTTTGTATGTTTTTTTTCCAAATGCAAATTTCCAGAGACTCACTGGCACAGCATAGCGTGATTCGAATGCCTTAAAGAATTGGGTGATTTTTAAGCTTTTGTATGAGATTGGATACTGAATAAATGTGGTCATGGTGCTTCAGAGTTCAGGTAATTGGGCACATAAGAGCCACTCGGTCTACAAATGACTATGAAAAGTAGCAAGTGTCTGTAACAAGATCAGCCAGTATTGCCTTGGCAAGCCAGTCCAAAAAAAGGTGACCATTTCTACCATGTAACAAACATACTATTTTAGAGCCCTAATGTAAAAATCAAACAACACATAGAATTACGAAAGGAAAACTATTTAACAGTTAGACCACTTGTCTTTCCATCTGAAAATTAGCAGATGGATTAAAAATCAGCCAGTAAACTACTATAGATTACCACTTTTACAACTCACTTCCAGACATCTTCCCCATAGATACTAGCATTCTATTTTAATATGGCTAGTTAGTAAAGGTCATTCAGCAGAAAGTAAACAAGTCAGGCAGTGTGGAAAAGATTTACCTGAAGTTCTAAAACACTGATGAATAACTGCTAATCATCCTTAATGACCGTGGCCCAAAATAGACATAGGGACACTGGGATGGGTTTGTAATTGTATTCTCCAATCCTACTTCTTACACATACGTGATATATTTAAAAGGGAAAAACAAGACAGAGACCACTGAAATGGACCACTCTTTATACTCTGTCTAACCACTTGTCTTTTTGCAAAGACATCCCATTGGTTTAAGTTCAGCCCTTTTTTGAAGGGAGGTGATAGCCTTTGACCATCGTAGCTTCTGCTAAAGGCCATTAACCAATAGGTAGAATTTAATCCATCCCAGGAAAGTGTCACTGCACTTCCTATCACTATAAATAGAAGACGGTGCATATTCCAAGGAATCCCACAGGAAGGACAACAAAGTAATGCCATACACTTCCTCGTCTTCCGGTTAAAGTTACAGACTTCGGTTAGTCGAAGAAAGTGATCCTGAGGCTACCATTGCCGGCCTGCAGCTTGTAGACACCTACCAGGACAAAGCCTTCTTCACACACATCTCGAGGCATGATCTCCAGCCTGCCTGGCTCCAAAGGCCCCTGGCTGGCATGTTTGTAGTATTCTGTGTGCTGGGTACCTGATGATGGGAGCCAGTCGGCCGGCTAGTCAGACTGGTGAACTCCATCTGTTAACCAGTCCATATGTACCATTCTTCTGAGTGACTTCTATATCATGGTACCAGCTAGCAGCTTCCCAGCAGAGAGATCTCTGCCGTGCTCAGGTTCTCGGCCCTGTCTGTTGTCCATCCCTGCCGTTCCCATCGCTCATCCCCATCAGGGAAACCACCTCTCCCACGCTCCCTGTTATGAACATACCTCAGTGCCTTCCAATCAGCCTCCCTGCTTCGTCCTCGAGTCGCATTGGCCGCATGCAGTGCGGGAGCTCTCAGGCATCCCCAGATAGTGTTAATGCTTATGCTCCATACAGACTACCGAGCAACAGTGCACTACAAGTGTGACACACATAAAATCCAATAGCACTCCTGAAACCACACCCCCTTCGGTTCCTCAAAGCCTTAAAGGATGCTTCACCATTTGCACATTGGATCGCTACTTTTCACGTATCCCATCCTCGCTTCTTTGAGACACACACGTGTATATAAGACTGAGAGCGAAGCTTAGGGTCTGAGCACAGGGTCAGACCTTTTGTCTGGTGTCGTTGGAGGGCCCAGCGGTCATGTGCTTATTCAAATACGAGAGTGGGACTTGAACTGGTGACCTTCTGGTGACGGGCACAGACGCCTAACGTGCTGAGCCACACAGCATCCATGGGCCTAACCCACTCAGACCATTAAGACTATTGAACTCTTTGAAGAAGTTAACAGCCTTTGCCAGTCTCCATCATGCTCATTTAACTCACTAAAGATCATTGGCAAGACTACTACTGTGACAAAAGCCTTACTGAACAAGCAACTTCACCAAATATCAGTATCAAATCACCCATAAATTCACCAGTAACAAGTGTTTTCCCACTTATCATGAAGTTAAAAGGCAGTTTCAAGGAAGAGTCAAACATAGTTCTCTCCAAACTGCTATGTCAACATTAAGAAACATTTTTGTCATTTATTTACATACAATAACCAAATGGACAGCAGAGCGTGAAATGAAGAGATTTATGAGAATTCTAAACCTGCCATGTGACTTGCTAGGATCTCATAGGTATAATAAGGATATGAAATGTCTTTTGGGTTAAACATTCAAATACCAATCTACTTGTTGTTCGCCCCCCCCCATTCCCCCCCACCCCGCTTTGATCTTTTCTAGTACTACAGCCCAAGGATATTATTTATGCATGGCACACAAACCATCTAAGATCTAGGTGATGCTGAACCCTTACAACATCTTTATCATCCATGACAAGATGTGCACCCTCACGTACGTGGCCCCCACGTACACGGCTGCTCAGTCCATCTCAGTGCTTTACCAGCCTTGCCTCTCTCTCACTTCTTCCTCC
>JABFEA020000138.1:16034211-16054642 GCA_019775915.2 Cyphomyrus plagiostoma | reverse complement strand
CCCTCCCCCCCCAAAAAAAACAAAAAAAACAGCATATCAACAAAAAAAAATAAAAGCCATACTGTAACACAAATATAGATGCTTTAAAAACAAATGATAAAGTCAGATACATTTAAGGACTAAATAGTAACCCGAACAGCAGAATTACTGCTTCACCATTCTGTAGCTTTTCAAACAGGTATCCATGATATAGATTTCATTTAAGGGGATCCAGGCATTGCTACAGAAAACCCCTCAGAGATGCACAAATCCTTTCACCTGACGACACAACCACAGCACTCTTCCACTAATGAGCTCGGCCACCAAAAGGCCAAGATGCATTCCCTCACTCAATCCTTTTAATTTCAAATGCCACTTCAACTACGACATCAAGCTTTTCAATAACCTATAATAAGCCTAGTGCTAAAATGAGCTAGGGTGGGGGGTAAAACTGCTTGAAAATTCACAGGTCTTCACACTTCGAATTAATAGCCAGAGGACAGTAGATAGATGAAGATAATACGCAGAATTTGTCCTTGAGGGCAGTTCATTGCAATCTAAGGATCGAAGAAAATGGTGACCCTGGTGATATATGGTATGAGCAGCATTCACTGTAAGACAACTTCTGCGGAACGTCTCCTTTCTACAGATGGAGAGTAGAGTTAAAACTGCGAAGTGTGTTAACGTTTCAAACAAGCGGTACGAAACAGCAGCAGCAACTACTACGTAAAAAAGGTCTTGGATGAATCAGACTCTTTAAATACTATAGCTACCTTTCGTGGTTGCGGAGGGTTTAATGATGCCTGTCGTTAAGAAACGTCGACTTTGTAGGTAATTAGCTACTGACTAAGAGCAATTGTATCTAATGAATCTCCAATACAGAACTATTTTTTAATGGTGTGCCAGTTACATGATGTCTCTTTTACAATTAATTAGCCAATGCAGCTTTTTTTACGACAAATTCAAATGCTGAATAAATTTTAAAAAACACAAGAAAGTTACATGCTTCATAAAATATCCTCAAAATGCTGCGGAAAGTCATCTAGTATGAGACTTCTTACTAAACCGCATAGAAAGACTGGATAGTTAAATAATATAGCTAGTTACATAAATCAAAAGCACGACAAATAAGACACAGCCTCACGTAAAAAAATATCCATTCGAGCAATTTATTAAGTCCATTATTTTTTTAATATTATGTAGCTGGATAACAACCTACATGTCCTGGAGAGTAAACAGCTCCGGCGTCTCCTCGATGACAGCCCGTCTGGAGCTGTCACGGCCACGGCGCAGGGTCTCCCAAAACCAGACGACTTCCTTCGCCCTTTTAAAACATCACACGCAGGAAAAAGCGGCCAGTTGGGCGCTCAGTTTGACACCGTGGCAGAAGCCGAGTGGCACCGCGGCTGCTCGCCTGTCCGGAGAAGCGGACTCAGGACGCGGACAGAAATCAGCGCACGGTCATATATAGCTCGGCTAACGTTTCTCCAAATCACGACCAGGCTGAGATCCCATACAACGTCCCGCCAAAACACAAGTCATAGTGGAATAAGTAGCTAAACAGCGAGCCAACATAACCAGCTACCCATGCACCTACAACCTACAAAGTCAACGGCGGCAAAAGGACCATTTATCAGACATTCTCTTTAGCTAACTAGCCAACACTCCACTTTAGGCTGTCAGTTACTTACCAATTGCTACTAAATCCACATCCGTGACTTCAACAATACAATTACTTGATATTTAATAATAAGAATAAAAAGGGTTACGACATTAATAACAAACAAGTTATCAACGTGAACATCAACTAAATTACCCTTCTTGCCATAAGATAGCTAGCGAATAGCTAGCTAACTACTTAGTTCAGTCAAATGATACAATGTAGAAGTGGTGCTCACTACCTTGCTTGGAACTACTCAGTAACTGACATTTTAAGGAACCAATAGGAAACAATGTATCCTGGAGACTGCGCCAATAAAATGACAGGGATTTGTTGACATGCTGTAAGAAGATGGAGGAGGAGGAACCTAGGGGGATCATGTTTGGATGGAGTGTACGTATCCCTCCGCCTTGTCAATTACGTTTTGAAAGGTTTCAATTAAAGGTATACAGTTTTGTTACCATCAGTATCTTAATCATTTCAATTTAATATCCATTTCACATGCAGAAATTATTTATTTTCCTTTGAGGCACATGGGTATGACACGGAATCACGATGAAATAGCATGTAAATCTTTTACATCAGATAATCTGCTACATATATACCACCTTGTGATTTATCCGTTATTGTCTTCATAATCTGCACCATGATCTTGAGTGTTTTGCCATATGAAATGTGAGCATAGTTATATGGCAGGCTTAAATGGGTATTTTGCTATTACAATATTCATATTCATTTTGATGTTTAACCACAAACTTGAGCGTGAGATGTAGCAGTTCTCAGTTCTTTAGGCACAACTTTGATAAGTGGAGAATTAATGACTATAGACTACTGCAGTTTAAAAATTATACATTTTAAATCTACGGGTGTAAAGCTTTATAGTTATCTAGAGCTTTCATAACCCTAACAGGTGAATTAGGCTTATGGACTTTTAAATAACACCATTACAACTAATAAGCAATATAAAACCATGTTCATGAGACACAATTACGTCCATTCATTTGGTATTCTTTGCATAAATCTCTAATGAAATAAGGGTTTTGGTAGTCTGTCACTTAATGCAGAATTTAGTTTCGTTCTGCAAATAACATATTTGTGCATTCTTCTCATTTTATTATATCGCAGTAATTAAATGTCAGTCTTGGCAACGAATTCTCGTTAAACAACGTAATGACTTGTTAAATATTTAATAAGAAGTTTAATATAAATTATACAGGATAGTAATAACAGGCAATATTACAAAGGAGTGATCGAGACAGGCACAGTACCTTTACCCTGTTGGCATTTCTTCAGTAAAATCACTGGGAATGCCAAACTGTGCAATCCCGTCGAGTCCTGACAAAAATAATTAATGTTCACAATACTGCATACAATTTTTGTTTCGCTCCCATTTAAAATGAACATTGATCTGTGTGCAAACAACGTTACATAAACTTGAACCTGCAGCTTACTGCCGAAAAGCAAATTAATTCATGGGTACTACTTTATGGTATGGCCGCGGAGGGACATATATTTACCATGAGAAAGGAAGCGAAGGAGCAGGGAGTACAGTAAAAATCAATCAAGATAGAGACGTGTGACTTTCCATGTTATTATTTATCACTGCCAGATAAATACGCGCAGTCTATTTACAAAGCATATACATAGTATATCTATGATTAAATACATTTTATACACTTATTTCGTTCCGAATTCCATGTACTGCAGCATGTACGTCACAACTGCGTCAGAGTATTTGGAACTATTGGCCAACGTGGGTACTTTAAAGTGGCAGGAGGGTAAACGTAAACAAACGCTGACTGTACGAGTGTTATACAGAATGATTAACATACGTTGTATAGCAATGTATAAAAACGTTTTTTATTAAGTGAAACTGTTTTGAAGGAGTTTTCGAAGCAGTTATATATTATGAATTTGGTTAGCGTTAGAAGTGAGTGGTGTACATTATGTAAGAATAAATAAGCTACATAACGTATAAATATGTTACATCCGAAGCCCTTTCTAGAAATATAATTTTATTACCCTGTTCTGTGAAGGCCTAAATCCGTCTTAAAGATGAAATAAAGGAAATAATATGTGTGACTTAAAATGTCGTAACATGATTTTTTTCTCACAGTAGAGCACTATACAGATGTAGTGATACACTAAAACATAAAACATTATTGGTTTCTATAGATTAAATATTTATATTAATTTTTTGTTAGAATAACTGCAACTTTTTTTTGCTATATTCCACTTTGTTTTGTCTTCTATTGTTTTGTATTCTATTTGTATTCTATTGTAGAAAACTGAAAATAGACCTATAATATTTGTTTGTTTCAGAGTGCATAAGCTACTGCATTTCTAATTATTTGAAAGGATATATGCCAAAGACCCCTACAAATCTATATTATGTCTTCAGAGGGAGGCTGTCATAGTGAAGAAAAGGAATTACATCACATCTTGTTGACAGCATTTTCTACATAGCATCAAAGCTGAGTGCATTTCCAGGGTGACTTTGTCTCTCCCTGCCTGGATTACAGTACTTCCTGGTTAATTGCCCTGAATGTAGTTTACTTCACTGGTGTTTTTGCAACAGCTAAAAATGAGACAAGCTAAACAACTTAAACTTAATAAGCAAATGAAACAAATGTGAAATATATCCATTTATTTCTTGAGTGTGTAATAACTACCAATCCTGTGTCTAAGCTAAAGAAACATTAAACACAAAAGCATATTAATAAAACATATAAAATGTCAAAAATATGTATAAAAACAGACATCTACAATGTCTGCTTTACATAGATATATCAGGACATATTCAATATTTTGGCTTGATTAAATTTTTTAATGCTACGTATTTTTCAAATTCTCATTGCATCAATGTGCTGTATGAAAATTGAAATTACAAAATGGTTAATTATACAAATACATAGGACAAAACCCCTGCATTAATCTTGAATATTATGCTCATGATCTTCATAAAAATGTTTACGATGGCAACCATTGAATGTGGTTTATACACGTACAACAGGAGCTGCAATACGTATATATAGAAACGTCATATAAATTGTTTCTAAGGAAACCTGGATCCCTGGAAATGTAGCAAGGGTCAGTCTAAATGGGATGTCAATCCATTGCAGGGCACACATACATACAGATTTTAGGCAGTCGTAGGACATCAACTCACCAATTCAGCTGCATGTTTCTGGACTGCAAAAGCAAGTCTGAGTATGCAGAGAAAACAAGCACAAGTGTGACGAGATGATTAACGCTCCAGCTTGGGATTGAATCCATAACCCTGATAGTATCAGGCTACAATGCTGACACAGTAAACTTACAAGCGTGGAAATGGCTGTTTGAACAGCAGTCTGATGTCTGTGGCCTCCGCAGCAAAGCTTTTTTGGTTTATTTTTCATTTTATTCAGTCAGCTTGCTGGTCCTCATACTGACAGATGATAGCCTTTCATAGTAACATATAGAGACAGAAGGAGGGAAAGAGGACATAAATGTGATGGATATGACATAATAAATGGACAATTGGCTGATAAGAGACCAAATACAAAGGAATATTTCCCTATTGATGTGTAGTGTTTATGTCCTGAGGGTTTACACTGGAAAATTACAGAAAACAAATGGACAGCCTGTCACTCATTGAGTGACAGAGTAACATTTTATTCTTTAATAACAAAAAACAAGTCCAAAAAAATGTTTAGACTTTGTCTTTTCAAATACACTTTGAGACTCTGGGTGCAGCTAGGGACAGTGACAAATGCTTGGCTAGCTGTCATTCATAGCTCAACTCCAATACACAAATAACCCAATATCACCCAAATAAGTCACTGTAATTCTGTCTTGCAGTCGGTCAAAGATTTATTGCCAGCATTCTCAGGATTATCAATGTTACTTTGATGTCACATGGGGCCATGTCCATAGCTCTGGAGAAGAGCATCAAGGAAGTGAATCAACTCTACAATGTGGCCAAAAAATTATTTACAGCATGGTTGTCATTCAGTTTTAAACTTTGAACTGATCTGAATACATTTGTGTTCATCAACAAATATGTTAAGCTCTTTTATTCTGATTTTAAGGTTGCTTTTTTAAGAATTGCCCAGGGACAACAGATGAAAATGAGTCTATCGAGCTATCTGTGGCTCATTTACAGTCTCTTTTTCTGTCAGACAAATGAATCAACTGATAATTATTAGTTCAGCACAGTGGTTAAGTGGATATCACTGTCATCTCACATGTCCAGGGCTGGGGGCTGGAATCCTACTATGTGTGTAGAGTTTGCATGTTCTCCCCATGTTAGTCTGGGTTTCCTCAGGGTACTTCAATTTCTTCCCAAAGCCCGAATATCCATTTTATAGCCTGCCTATAGGCTGTGAGAGCATTTGTGTGTGTGTCCTGTGAAGGACTGACATCCTGTCCAGGGTATACATATACCCAAGCATTGTGCCCTATACTTCCTCAAATAGGCTCCACTGTCTCGCTCCCATGACCCTATACTGGGAAGGTAGATGGATGATTGTTAAATAAAAATAAGCTATCACTACGTCAGAATAAGTCATAACAAACAGATTAATCACTCGATTAATCATGCATGCACTTTTTTAAAAATGAAATGAAAGTAATGTTACCCTGCATAAATCCTCTAATCCCTTTTCAGTCATTTTTGCACCATTTCTATCCATTGTTCAGTAGGAGACAACCAGCTGATGGCTGTTGACTACCCCTTATCACAGGCCTAATATTCAGTTTATGGTAAATTTTAAGGCCACTGGTGATATCGTACCACAACCCTTTTCAAGTATAATCAGTAGCTTGCATATATTTTATTTGCCATTTCTGCCTAAATTACTTTCTCGACTATCTCTGGGGATGATTTTCGCCAGTGGGCCACGCCTATAGCGATAGATCTGAGACAGTGCAAACTAGCTCGTCGTCATACAAGTAGTTTCCTCTCCATCTTACTCCATCTTACTTCCAGTGCTTTCATCCTCCCTCAGCGACGTCTACCGCCGGCTGGGTACCTAGAGCAGTTCAGGTGGGAACTGTGTGCATGCTGGTGCTCTCCACAAAGGCAGCCAGTCTGGAGAGTGACAGTGAGTGGGTGGCTGACGCCCCAAACAGGGGAGAGAGCTGCTGTGCCAATTTCCAACCCCCTCCTGAGCTGGCATCATCGCCATGCATTAGAAAGTAAAACCTGTGAGGATCCATTTAATGCGAACTGAGAAAAAACTTTCAAGAAAATGTTACACTCTGTCTTTCAAATGTACATAAATGCTGTGTATGGCTACATGAATTTATGAGTGTAACTGAGTGGGTCAGATCATCGCAAAAAGAAAGTAATGAAATGAAATGATGCTTAATTTCCCATTTGAACAAATATTAGTGCAGGTATTAGTGGACTGCTTCTTCTAAATCTCAAAAGAAAAGATTAATGACTCACAGCTGTAAGCCTCCTTGTTTTCTTTCACTGCTTCTGGTGTGTTTCTTTTCTCCCATATGCATTTTTTTTGCAGTTTTGCATCAGAATCATTGAAATACATCTAGATAGTGAACCCCATTTGCAGTGACAGGATGTCGTGCAGGCTACAGTTTATAACTTCCTGCCTGCTGTTGTATGTAATAACTTAAATCTTCTGCCAGCACAGGAATCCCAAAAAAACTGCTGTGTTAAATATCCAGTAACTTTTGGAAGACAACAATTATTTCTAATTACATCTAATATTCAAGTGAAACCTAGAAAATGAAGCTCTCTCTCTCTCTCTCTCATTCACACACACACACACAGACCTGTACTCATATCTTTGTTGGGACCGTCCATTCATTTCAATGGGCAAAACCCTAATTCCAAAAATGACAACCTTAGCCCCTACCCGGCCCTAACCATAACCATAAGTAACCAAACAAAATAGGCCTATACGTCTTTTGGCATATTTAGTTTTTGATTACAGTCACAGATTTTTATGAAACTGAGTTTCCACTTGTGGAGACTGAAAAAATGGTCCTCACAACGTCAAAATAACAGGCTTTTTCATATTGTGGGGACATTGGTCCCTACAATGTAAAATATCCGTAACCCAACCCTCGACACACACAAATACACACACGTACTTAAGAAAATTGGTACGTCTAACATGCCCGTGGTGTGTATTGCGAATTATTAATCTGCAAATGTGCGATCATTAGGTATCAATAATTAATAAAACGAAAAGAAAGCCTTTTTCTTAAATGTGGGGTACATTAGTATATGAAATAAAGTGCGATTTTAAAAAAAAAGTAGTATAACGTATAATCACCTAATTAAAATAGTAGGAATTCATTAATGAAGCCATGCGAGGTCGCTTCAGATAAGAAAATATTTCAATGTTATCACAGATAATACAAATAACCACACGGTGGCGGCATAACATAAAAAATCGGAGGGCATTAAGTTCTTTACAAGGGTAATGGTAGTACTCGGAAAACGGACATTTCCGGAGTAATTTTACCATAGATTTGTGTGCGATAGGCTTATGTGTCAAAGCATAAATGGGTTATCAAAGCATAAAATAGGCTATTTTCGTTCTCCGCATTCAATGAGCAATTTAAACATAGGCAAAATGATCTGAACCAATTTGTAGTAGCAAAAATATGGTATTCTAAACGATTTCAGAATTTAGTTCTATTTGTCTCTGATTAAAAGACGAATACGATGGTCTAAATATCTGTAAATTATACCTATGCTAACCTTGGATTTGCGCTAGAACATAGTTCGGCCATGGGCGTCGTTAGGCCGTGTCACTCGAGGGTGTTTTAAGGCTTTTAACCTGAAAGTCAATCTTCATTCAAAAACAAAACAGTCAAACCCCAGGTAAACTTGACTTAGCCCCAATCTTTTCAATAGCTAGAAACGCCCCTGCGTTCGGTAGACATAATCATACGTTTAAAGGTAGTGTAACATCAACGGTGAAAGTATGACTTTCATTAATAAGCAAAAATGAATTTAAGTAAACACATATTTTGTGTTACAGCTAAGTCTGATTCGCTACACAGGGGACGCCCAAGTTGTTGTACAGCAGGTAGGCCTCCCGCAAACGAATAACATCGATTAATTTACTTTATTTAACTCTACAGGATCAGGGATTAACTTGTAGGTTAATATGAGATTTGAATTGTGTATCTTATAAGAGGGCTTACTTGCAAATGTTTCAAATACATTTTTACTAATCACGCATTCATTTTTTCTTGTTGGAAATGCAACAAATATTTAAGGAACCCAGACAAGAGATTCACCGTCCCTAGTGGTTAACCGGACGCCGACTTGTCTTGATGTGCCTAATTCCAGACTTGCATCTCCTTTGCGATTTTTGCGTCTATACTTCCTAGCGCCTTTTTTTTAATTCTCCTTGAAGTTCCGCATGAGAACGGGCATCTTATTACCCGTTGGCTGAAGCCTTTTTTTGCTTTATGGAAGTCTGCATGTGTTCGGTATTTAGAGTCCTCTTCGCTTTTAATTTATGTGCATATTAAGTTGGCGCCATTGTAATTGCAACTGTTGGATACAACATGCAAATGAACAGTGTATTTGTGTTTGATTTCCCCCCTTTAATTCACTGTTTTAAACGTCCAAATACTGCAAAAACGGAACACACTGGATCTTAGAAGTATTATAAAGTATTTTAAACTTTCACCTCAAAATATGACTTTCTTGGACCTAATTTAACCACAAATCTAATCTTGATTTCTCCTGACTTTTATTGGAATTCAGACAATAAAATGTTCTTATATATAGGAAAAACATTTTACTAAGAGAGAAAATACTTTAAACAACACCTTTAATACACCTTGTAAAGGTTAAGTTGTGGCTCTATGCAAAATTTTATAGATGAGCAAAATATTGAACTGAATAATGAACATGAGTGTACGCTGTATTAATACTCAGACATTCTAGCAATTATATTATTTGATCTAATGATGATTATTGAACACCCATCCTTACATCGGTACTCATTAATAAAATAATAATATCATATTTCAATTATGATTGCAATATACAGAGCTTCATGCAGAATATTTGATATCCAATTGGAGTACAATAATTTGGGAAATCAATTTCTGACACACCAGTATTTTCTGGCTGATTACAACAAGGTTTCACAACCTTCTAACATTTTTTTTAATGACTGTAAGGTTTTGATGGGTTGAGGTCCCAACCTGGGTTATTTTCTGCTTTTGCCTCTGTTGCTTCTGGGATGGGATCTGGACCCCCACCACCCTGCAAACGACAAACAGGTATACAAGATGGAAAATGGATGTTTGGATGGATGGATGGATGGATGTATGGATGGAAAGCCAGTTCAGGAAGCAAAATCTTGTCAATATCAAACTGCATTATTGTTCATCAGTGGATTACACAGGGCAGCAGTTTTTTTCCAGGATGAATTGTAATCTGTTCAAATAACTGTGTATAAGCACACTTGCAGCTCTAAAACACACTCATTATTCTGCTGCTGCCCTGCATATCTTCACTTCAGTGTCCGGCCTCTAATCTCCGCATTCAGTGCATGTGAAGAAGTGTCCTCTTATATAGCATGTCAGAGTAGCTAAATATATATGCAGAGGGGGTGTATTTATGTAGTCAAATGTCTTACATTTAGCATAGTGAACATGTTTTTTAAAAATATCGTTCTAGTTCCCAATAGCAATTGTAAAACTATTAACACAATGTCAGTTGTCACCATTTACCTTAAATCATCTGATGCCTGTATGAAAACGATGTAATAAGTACTAGCAAGTTGGTTTGCTTTTCAAAGCTATTACACATAACGATCACCTACATTATCCAATCATTATGCACGCAGCATGTTACCGACTACCCAGACCATACATCTAACCTCAGATTACAGCTGATATTGCTTAATACTTTAAAGGTTGTTAGTCTAGTGTAACTTCAAGGGTAGGTCTTTAGGGCTCATTCAGTTGTCACAGAAAGATTTGCAAAATGTCTTTTGTGGAAGATAAAGATTAAAATAGCCTTTATTAATCCCAGGGGGAAATTATATGCAACATGTACCTCGAAATGTTTACATCATAAACCTAGATAAACATGTGGCTCCGTGGGATAGGATGTGTGTGACTGGAAGGTTCACATCCTCTATCTGGCAGGGTGATGTCACTGTTGGGCCCTTGCTCCAGGTATGCTGTCTGACCCTGCTGTCTAATCCTCACTTGTATGTCACTTTGGACAGAAGGGTCTGCTAATTAAGTGAATGTAAATCTTAAATACAATAAGTGTTAATATTTAAAGCAGCCTTTTTGCACCACAACCCAATGTTTACCATATCAGTTCAGTCACGCGATATCAAGTATAGGTTTAAATTAAGGATGCGCAGTGACCTCGGCAATTTACGCCAATCAATGCCTATCGCACAAATCTGATTGGATGTGTCAGTAAGTTTTAAATTAAGCGTCTGTGGTTTGGCTTCTTGGACCGGTTGAGTGTTCACTAGTTTCGCACTAAGCAGTTAATTTTAGGATTGGGGCTGGAAAATCTGATCATTGATCAGCGTGGGCGCTTGCTGGTTTGAACACCTTTCCGGGTTGAGAATCGCTGATTTTACATCTTAGTGCAAGCGTTCATTAACGAATTGTGGGACAAGACGCCCCCTTTGTGTCACTGAGCGCTACTGCCTCCTGAATCAAATATGTACAACCACCTATTCAAAGTTTTACAGAGGAATCACAGCAGGTTTGTATAGCAGTTGGCATAATTATATTGAACCTGAATTATATGTCTCTTCTGTATACGGCCACTTTATATTCTGCTGCGGAAAAAAATGAAAAATGGCGAATTCTACCAATAATACCAAACAGAAGTGCTCTTCCAGTGATTAGAGCTCCTATAAACGGATTTAACCGAGAACCATACATACCACGCCAAGTTAGAGTGTTTACCTTGAATGAACATAATTCAGTCAGATATTTTACACCTAGTTTTTATGTCTAAACAATTTCACATTGTAACTGAAATATGCCTGGTGCACTTTTATGTTTTTAGAAATTTGTTGTAAAAAAAGAAGAAAAAGAAAATATAATTTAGGTGACTTTATAAAACGGTAGCTGATGCTGATGAATGTGATGCAATGTAAGCTGTCGATGCGCATTCCTTTATTAATCGGTATAAAATTTGATTTCATGGTAACAGACGTAGGCAATATGTTCGGATCACATCGCAGTATCTGCAGTAGCCGATGTTTCGCAAAGGTTTGTCGTGGATTGAATTCTGTTTTGAACATTTTTAATTAGCGCCACCGAATACTTTACAAACAGGTATAGGAAATGCAATGGATAATTTATAGAATTACATATGTTGAAATTGCAACTATAAACACTTTTCGGTACTTTAAAGCCATATGCAATCACATATGCATTAAGATAATTCTCAAAGCAGCGCTTGCTGGCAGTGAGGAAATGTTACTCTAGGATGTTTTTTTCCGGGAATCTAAAGGTGCCATGTTGCATTTTTATGTTATAGAGCACATTACAATGGAAAAATGTTAGACTTATACAGTTTCAAATTACGAATGCACTCATGGATATGCATTATATATGTAATTTGTATTTATTTATATACGCATCCATATACACGTTTAAACACATAATTTTATACATGCATACATATACACTAAACTATTTAACGTAGGAGAAAAATACCAATATCTTTGACCCAAGACAATTTACTTGTGGTGCTGAAATTGATTTTTAGGAGAAATTGTTCTTGTTATTGAACTGTACTTGGTTTGAACTGTACCTCACTCAACAGGTTGCAAATATATAGGCCTACAAATTTTCCTAACGACAGGAAATCTTAACTGTCCGTCATGTTATTTTCTTAACTTACAATATTTGCATACACAGAATAAAACTATTTTTTCTATGCACATTTTCGATTACTTTGATGGCTCTGATATAAATTTAATTTCTCTGCGAAGTGTTTTTGGTCTCCAGAATTTTGACGCAATGTTCACCATTACTTGTTACAAAATCATCCACTTTTTATTAACAATACTAGAGCCTATTTTTCTTATTTTAGTATGTTTCTCATTCCTTATCACTCAAAAATGTGCAATGTAACTTAACAGGTATTTGCAAAAACAAACAAAAAAAGTATTTCACCTTGTTACAGTATGGTGAGGAATAATATGTTGTATTACAGTGAAAATAATGATGAAAAACTTTCAATCGAAACCCTTGGCGTTCTGTCAAACGTCAAAACGAAATTCCGATTCAGTTCGTGGTTGCGATTTTTTTTGTTAATTTCCGCTAACGACGATATTACGTTGTTTGAAACGCCATGGTGAATTTGTAGGATAAGCTAAATGTAACGGATAAGCGCGGCAAAACCGGGACGATTCTGCAGACCCCATCTTCAGGACCATGGAGTGGACAGCACCATCCGAACGACACCCACTGTACGCACGTAGAAATAAATGGACGATCAAAGCATTAGACGTTTTTTTGTGTTGTTTTTCTTCTTTATTATTATTTTATTATCATTATTATTGTTGTTTTTGTTGTTACATAAGACATTTACAAAGGAGAGGAGGCCATTCGGCTGATCTGTTAAATTCTCAGTACAGTAAGTATAATTAGACTGCTACCATTCATTTCAAAATTCTGCATTATGTATGTGAAAACCTTAAAAACTAGGCTACATTAACAGAAACAGCGAATTTATTACAAAAAATAAAAAATTAAAATATGTAAAGTGAAAATGTAGTGGAGCATTCGGAGAGTGATTTTTGCATGATTATCTATAACTGTTTAACACTGAAGCTAAATTACGAAAGTACTATAGTAGGGTACATAATAATACTTATATAATTGTACGTACTAATGGCAATAATAAAATGATACTCTTTCATGGTAATTAAGCCAAAACCATGTCATAATAATTAGATCAGGATATAAAATATCTATACATTTTGATAATACGTTTCACTTCTTATAAATTACAATTATTTCACTAGTACAATTTTATAGTTTTTTTTTTTGTTTTCTAAAATGTATAACTTGAAATCCCATCAGCGTCGTTCTTGTAATCGCCCTTATATCTAGAATGGTTAAGATCACACGGGTTTGACACCCGCGGTTTGTGGATTAATATCATAATCCCATCAAAGACCGTCTGCTTTCATTCCGCTCGCTTACACCCATTGGTAAAATAAACAAGAACTGCATCCTACAGGCACATAAACCTTTTCAAATCTGTCTTTGTCTTGGGGAATAGGAAAGCCTTAGAAAAATCTTCCATTCTGGCTAAACTCCCCCACTGAGATACGCAAGGTGAAGAAACAAACATATGAAATCCAGAGCTCATGGGAACATTATCTATGCGCACCGCAATAGGCCATTTGCGTAAACGAGCTTCGTTTCCCGTAGCTCGGGTCTTTTCATTAACACCAGACCTCTTGGTTTAAATACAAGGAACTCATGCTGACAACTCAATCGCCGAGGTTACCGGTCTTCAAAGGAGCGATTTTGACGACTAAAGAAGCCCTCCCTCCTTTCCGTGTAATTTCCTTTTTCTTTTGAGTTTCTCTCCTTTTTTAATCTCAGGAGAAGGGAAGGCGGGGTCATATTATAACACATCCGCTTTTTCTTTGCTGATTCTTTCTCTAGCAAACGAATGGAGCTCACGGTTAGATAATTCTTCTGAACGACTGGATTCTGTCATATACGAATCTGGTTCCAGGCCTTCTCAATGTTTCAACCCTGAGAAACACCCCTCCCCCCAAATGCCAATAGACTTTTAAATGCAAAGAAGCCTTAAGATACTGAGTAAAGATTATTGATCATAAAATATGCTGATGCTTTCCTTATTACGCTGTTGGCGTTTTACTCCTGCTCGCATATTATTTACGTTTTTGGTATGGAAAATGGATGGATGGATGGATGGATGGTATAATATTCACAGGTGCCTTTAACACTGTAAATCCCGATATAGGAGGCGGTTCTTAAAAATCCGAATTATACATCAAATAAGCACGGGTCTTCCATCTTTAATTATCGAAACGATTATGAGATTTTTTATGTAAATTGTGTCATCCATACATGTATAATTACTAATGACACTATTATTTGAAGACAGTAGCCTATATTGTTAAGACCATATATAAACGTTTGTATGTTCACTATGGTAATGCTCTCAACTGAAAATCCAGGTAAGATCCGAGGTACCATCTGTCCGTTACTCCGTGTGCAGCCTTTTCCAAAATAATCGGTCTGATACGTAAAATAATGTACAGCTCATTTAATACAAAAAGGCGTCCCTTCGCGAAAACAATTTTACTGCTTAATACTGACGTTGAATGATACTCAAAAGTTATTAATGTTGCTTTTTCAGAATCCTTAGACTAAATAAAGAACAGTCCTCACAAATTTCCATTTCAATCATATGTTTAATATGTTACTGCTTTGTAAATCTGATTTTAAAACTGCAAATAGTTCCACTATTACCAAAAATGTGTTATAGCATTTAACAGTACCTGTGCTGCCAGTGTACAATGACCCTGTTCGGGATTAGAATATGGAAGGCAGACAGATGGATGAATTTTTATTAGAATATGATTTGTCCTGCTTAGGGGTACCATGGTCCTGCCAGAGTCAAGGTTATTTATGTATGGATGGATGGATGGATTCATTGTTTTATATATGTGCTACATTCATAGTTATGATTTACTATTATACAGTGAAATCAACGTCATGTCTTGATCAGTGCTTATTTTAAAGGCAACAATGTTTCTACAAACTTAAAGGTTAAGGGTATATTTGATTTCCATAAACTGCAAATTATTATTTTTTTAAATCATATGAACGCAATTGTTCACTTTTGTCTATCAAGATAAAAGATAGAATTAAGGTCTGGATACGTTTGTGCATTATTTACTGCTTTTGGTGCTACTGCTACAACTGCTACTGTGATTATTCCAACAAAACAAGACAATAAAGATTTCTTCTACAGATACTTGTAGTCAATTTAACTATATATGTAAAAAAAAAAATCTCGCCAGTCAGGATCAGGAGATGATCTAAATTCATGAATTAGTACATTAGTGCAGTGATACAACACATAAGGAAGTGTGAGTGTCAAAAACCTTTGGGGCATAGGAACTGGGAGACCGCAGGGATGATGGGAGGGGGGTAACGTGTTCCTCCCAATATTTAGTTTGGCTTCATTTATACCTAATAAACACACCTTTGCATCTAAATTATTAAGTTGACCCCCCCCCCAGCCCCCAATATCAAAGTCTTTCCTATGCTACTGCTAGCCATAGAGTTGCATTTAATTTAAATCTAAGTTGTAAGTTGATGGTGGTGGAATTGTGTGTGTGTGTGTGTGTGTGTGCGTGTGTATGTTTGTGTGTGTGCGTGTGTATGTGTGTGCGTGTGTATGTTTGTGTGTGTGCGTGTGTGTGTGTGTATGTGTGTGCGTGTGTATGTTTGTGTGTGTGCGTGTGTGTGTGTATGTGTATGTGTGTGCATGTGTATGCGTGTGCATGTGTATGTGTGTGCATTTGTGTATGTGTGCGTGTGCGCGCGCGTGTGTGTGTATGTGTGTGTGTGCGTGTGTGTATGTTTGTGTGTGTATGTGTGTGCGTTTGTGTATGTGTGTGTGCGTGCGCGCGTGTGTGTGTATGTGTGTGTGTGTGTATGTGTGTGTGTGTATGTGTGTGTGTGCGTATGTGTGTGTATGTGTGTGCGTGTGTGTGTGCGTGTGTATGTGTGTGCGTGTGTGTATGTGTGTGCGTTTGTGTATGTGTGTGTATGTGTGTGTGTGCGTGTGTGTGTGTGTGTGTGTGCGCGTGTGTGTATGTGTGTGGTGTGTGTGTGTGTGTGCGCTCCCCCCGCCTCCTTGGGTCCTACATTCATTTTCTATCTAATGTCATGTACAGCATGACAAAATGAAACATCAAAATTAAATGTCACCTCAAAATAGAGAGGATACAACTTCTTGGTTATTTCAGTGAATTGCTTAACTTCTAATATGTACTATTATCAGGTTCTCATGGAGCCTTTGATACCTGGTCGACTTCCAGCCTGACATAAGAGCAAAGCTGCATATTGGTATCATGAACAACATCCCATCTCCCATCTTTTGATTTGTGATTGTTCTATTGCTCGTGAGAGCTAGCAGATGGTACCACCACAAGAATGATACAGGGGCAGTTACCGTGACAACGTGACGCCAAGAGGCAAAGGTGGCTGCGCTAATAGAAACACATGTCTACTTTAGAACAAACAGTTTACAAATGATGGATAATGATGTATACATAATTTGCTAAATTTCTGTGAAATATTAACACACTTAATCCACCAAAAATGTAGCCGTACATTATTTATATAGGCCTACTTGTTTCTAAGTTAGTCTGTACTTAAAATGGACATGGGACCCAGTTATATCCAGTTTTGTGGTAAAACATTTGTCTGTGCTACCCAAATCCATTCTGCTCCTATACTACAGTATTGTAACTATAAAAAAACTCATTGCTATAAATAGTGGTTGAAATAAGGATGAATGTATATAATAATCTGCACTGACATGCAAGTCAGTAGTCTTCTGTGATGTTGAATATTTAAGTTAAACCCTCCCTCGACATTCTAAACATTCACATTGGCACTTAAGCCCAAGTCGATAGAAATTTTTCAAGTATGTATGTAGAACTGGTTGAGACTATATAGAGTGAAAAAAACTAACTACTTAGACTATGTCCTTGCAATTTTATTTTCCGATTTCTGCTCTAATATTTCATTAACCGTTGGTGTCATGTTTTACCACATTGGAAAAACCAACACAACCCTGTGCTTGAAATATTGTGGGAAAAATTATTTCTGTGCTTGAAATATTGTGGGAAAATTTGGTCCCAGGAATCAATTAAAGCCATATAAATTCAACCTTAAAATAATAAGTGACTTCCACACGTAATCTACAATAATGACCAATTTAGAGGGTATGGGGTGAGGAGGTGTCTGTGTTGGAGGGCTCGGCTCCCACGGAGGGGTGACAATGTGTCAGCTTTAAGGAGACAAAGGACAGCGAGGTTTGGGGTGCTGCGCACGTTTGAGAATCTTGGCTCTACAGACAAGTGATTCAATTTATTGGAGGTGGCGAGAAAACCCAAATGAAAAAAATATATACTGCTTTGCTGGATTCTGGAGTGAAATTAACCGACAATATCTAAGTTTTAAACGAATGCACACAAAAAATGGCCCTTGTAAATAAGTGGTTCGCTGTGAGAAAGACACAGATGCAAACCAAAGCCAACTGAAAAGCTTGCGAGAATGTGATCAGAAAGCGTCGCAGCAGAAATCTGAATTAAGTTATGCTTTATGTTACGTTTCCTACATTGTGACAAGAACAACAATTAGAGAATTAAGTCTTACAGTACTATTACACAAGGCACGATTGCACGTGAATACTGAATTACTCTTCGACGTGAAATATGATGACGTAATTGTATCTTATATTTTTAATTTGCATTCAGATATTGTGTATATAAAAATGCAATTGTGATCCTTAGTAGATTAATGATATATAAATTATGCCTTTTTATTTGCGATAATAATAATATTTTGTTGGATATAACTTACAAATCGTGTGTTATCAACGTATGTTTTGTTCATATTCCTGTGATTAAAATGTATCAGTATGTGAGTAACCTAAGCAGTCACTGCGGTAAACAGATATACTACGTCACAATTTAACACTAGGAGTAAAAGTGGCCTTTAACTAGCTTTCGTATTCATGTAAATCTTATTCATCAGTTTTTGGGAGAAAAAAAATTAAATGTTAACAATGACGTTCTGCGTTGCGATCTTCTCCTGCTTTGCAGTATTAAATAAACAAAGTAAAATTACTTAAGTACTTTAAACAATCCACCATTCCATTGCGAAATCCCGGGATAATCGCATTCCAAAATTCAGATAATCGCATTGGCCACATTAACTTATCAACTTTAATAAAGTGCGATGTAGAGTGGGTCAGATGCATTAGACAAACACGCTGTCAATTAGACTAACCGAAGAATTCTTCAAACACTTTTCAGCAGTAACTCACAGGAAACTGAACTGCTGTTATATTAACATGAGATACTTTCATAATAGCAATGCCACAAACGTACGTCTCCAACAGGTAAAATTACACAGTTAATATATGAAAGTAATATTTTTAGTTGGGAGTTCAACACGTACAGGCCAAAATAGGTTGGTAAAGTAAATTATATACTATCTATACCTTCAGTTAAGTAAACTGGCCCATTAACTGTGTTTTATATACTTATCGTTTTAAAATACTCCAAATTGCTAAAACAGACTGTACATTATTTAAACACCGTCCATCCATACCACCCAACATTCTGCTAAATTATATTTTTGATTTTCCTGCATGGATGCAACGCTCTAGGTGTCCCACATGGCGCGCGCACAGTATAATGAGTATCCTGTAGTATAACATTACTCTCTGACTCTCTGATTTCCATCGCACTTACACAAGCTTATGTTCATGCTTATTTTATGCGTTTCTTTGCCCAACTAAACCTAAAGATTACTAAATCTTCCAGTATTAGATCAATTGCAACTTACACATGTATAGGTGTTATTCGTGAAAATTGCACTGCACTGCAATTTTCACCCCCTTCGACCTAATTACTATGTTATAAAACACAATGCTAAAATTCAACACATAGCTGAAACACGCTAACAGTTTAAATTCTTAAGAAATCCAGTATGGAAATAGGCAACGTGGAAAAAATATTATTTTTTGTCTGTTGATATCTAAATAAAGTAACAAGTTATATATACTGGATACAAAAGAACTCTACATATATAAGTTGTTTCTGAGTATATAAACAAACGTGAATGACTCCCTTGAATTAATTTTTGGCTACACAACGTTAAAGTTTTCCTACATTTCTCACTTTGATCGAGAATCGTATACTTAATTTCCAACCTACAATAGAAAACTAATTAAAAATATTTTAATATAATTTCTAGAAACTTTTGCCTGTCTTACCCGTTATTTAAGTGCCAAAATAATATGTCTTCGATTACTTATATACAGTTGTAATGGGAATAGTAAGTGACCGACACATAATCTATAAGCCACGGATAATTAATCGTCCTTAGTAGCATTTTTTTAACGTCAGTCTCGTGTTCCTGTGTTACTTGTCATTACTGGTAGTTTTTAGTGTTCAACAAGCGTTCATATTAAAGAAACACTTTAAACATATCTGTCGTAGAGTTTGTTCAATGATAAGCAAACACAGACCTACTTAAAAAAGCTCGTAGGCCTACTTGATGTAGTATTCCAAGTGCTTGCTTAATTTCATCATATGTTTATACACCACTCACGAACACTACAAAATAGCCTATATGGTTTAACACCTTTAACAGTTTAAATCAAATTGCTGTAGGCAAAATATAATACTTCTCACAAAGCAAACAAATTACTCAAAATACCGTCTGTGCTTTTAGACTAGGTTGTCTCGTCTAATAGCACAAGATTACAGGCTTTATTGTTTATAAAGCGTAAAAATGTCGCACGAGATCCGTACCAAAACTTCCTAATATTCAATCAAGGTACCAGACGAGGTTTCTTGAAAACGTATGTTATGGAGCAGCCTCGGCTTGGGGGAGAGACACTCCGGTTGGAGGGCGGGGGGGGGGGGGGGTTTAAATTAAAATTTAACAAACAAAACCAAATCCAAAAATAAACATTACAAATACGTTCGTAAGGGTTACCAATGATTTTGGTGTTAAAAAACAAAC
>JABFEA020000138.1:16010325-16034111 GCA_019775915.2 Cyphomyrus plagiostoma | reverse complement strand
CCCCCCCCCCCCCCCCCCCCCCCCCCCCCCCCCCCCCCCCCCCCCCCCCGAGACGGAACTTGAGACATCTCATCACAATTCGAAAAGTCTCCTGTCCACTTCGGTGCGTACGGGTTCCCATGCATTTTGTGGAGAAAAACGAAGCCATTGTGCATTATCCATACCCCATTAGCTGCTCCTGCACTGGCTTCCAAAGAGGCTCCTGCGGTCCGCCCATGGTAACCAGGCTTCGCTGAGCGTTTTCTTAGTTGGAAAAAAAGCTTACTCGGTTAGGACCGACAACGAAACAGTAACTGTATTTATAGTTAGGTTTCTAGGAAGACGTCCAAAACTGGAGTGGAAATAATAGGAGACTCAGGCCACATTTAGTGAGAAACCAACAACAACAGAAGCTGACAAAGTTGTCTATTTGGCAGTCGCGCCTCCCATTGAACAAGTAATTTATTCAAAGGAGATTTTATCCCCAAGATCTGATTATTATGATAATCAACCGGCCTAGACCCTTTCTATTCGCATGTCTGTAGGTCTGAACTTGGTGCTGACAGTTAAAGCTGATTTGCACGGTGTCACCCTAGTGACACAGTGGTCGCATTCCTAGACTGCAGGATTCGCAAAAGGGAACAAAAATAATGGAAAATGCGGACACTTGATTTCGGCGGTCGACTGCAGTCATGGGAGCCTCGATGTCAAACTGGACGTTATTTCGCGCGATGATGGATTTAAAGTGATATTACACTTTATATAGCCATTAAACAACTGATTTTCTTACGTGATTTATGGTTATTTGCATGTTTTGATCAAACAGAATTAAATTTGTATTAGTTTATAGGTACACGCTAACGGGGTGTTCAGACTTAAGATGATTAGATAAACGGAAACCAAGACTTTTTAAATAAGATAATTGCCATGTCTTTGATTTCATCTCGATCGAATAACTAATAGAAATCAGAGAAGTTAAACGAATTCTGGTATCACTTTGATAGCCACGCTACATAACAAAGGCATGTTCTTCTCAGATCGAATTACTGACATACTAAAGGATAGAGGGAAGGAAGAAAATAGTACGTAAAAGCGGCATGAAATAACTTCGCGTAATCTCGCCATTCTTAGTTTATTTCGGAGGGTGGGGACAAAAGTGTAACTGCATCGTGTCATAAAGGGGAGGGTCTTGGCGACGGTATATGTTTTTGGCTTGCGTGTTTAAGTCCATACCTAGTTTGATATAGGGAACGGTGTGCCGCTGTAGCAGGGCGGGGGAAGGCGGATAGCTCACTTCGCTTTCTCTCAAGGGGAGGAGAATGCCATCTCTATGGGAAATAATCATGGCAATAAATAAAAAATGGGGGAATCCGACCGAGAATATCTGAATGGATGGGGCCAGCGCGACGTCACCGTGAGCTGCAGCCATGAAGCGCAAGACCATGAGAGAAGCGAGCGACAAAAGCTCAGTTCTTCTACACCGCTGGGCGATTCGTTCATTTGACTGTTGTGGAAAGAATACGGCAAATACCCCCGGCTATCAAAAGAAGGTAAGGGTAGGATATTTTTAACGAGATGTACGGATATACACCTGTAACGGACACAAAGGCATCGATCTGTGTTGTCTGTGGCAAAAGCAGAATATATGCTGAACCGTATTGTTTTCGATCTACTAGACTATATATTCTGTACTATTATAAAGCACAAGCTACAGGCGCCTCTATAGCAACGCGATTTCTCAGCCTAGAAAAAACATTAGAAAATATTTTTCAAAAACACTACATAATATGTGCCAAATGATTTTATGCTTCCTTCATTACCTCTGTCATTCTTACACGTCGTCTGACCTACGCGCACGACCCCGCTTTAATAAGAGCCAAAGCCACAAAGCATATTTATGACAATGAGGCATTGCGAGAAAAATCGGAAGTGCTGAAAGGTATAGGCTACAGTGTTCGTGTGTGGCGAAAAATGTACGCGCAGATTTTTATTAATCTGAATAAGGTTTCCTTTCAAATTGAACAGGAGAATGACTGTTAGAGAAGGTCAGATTATGCGTTATCAATTTAGGTACGGTTAGGTATTTTTGTGAGTTATTTATCCAGCAACATAACTTCGTTTGATAATTAAATAAAAGATTAGCCTGGGTATGAACTATATCACGGATTACTAAGAGCCACCCATATCGCCCTACGGAATTATAGTGCCCTTTACCCAAAGCTAGACAACGGCAACTAAAAGAACATACAGTTAAGACCGCTATGGTCCACCATATAAGCACGAACAGCTATTTGTACAATATTCTTAGAATTTTAGTCGTTCATACATTTTGTCTTATACTTCAAACGAATCACCATCATCATTATTACACTTATTGGGTCACTCAATGTGTATTGCTCACTGCGGACATATTCAGGTTATAAGAATATACTGAGTGTTACTCAGAATTCCATCTCACACCTGCATATTAGCTTCAACCCAATTAAGCTCCATGTGTTGCGTTATCGCCATGGTTGAAAAGCGACACTTTCAATATATGTTCAGTGTGAAACGCTGGGCCGACAATTAATCCACAGTCGTTCTGAAATCTGAATAACTATCGTGATGCTTGAGTTAACATAAGGCCAAAGCCCACCCTTTACGCACAAGGCGAATTTAGAGTCCATATGGCAGGCGGAGACACGTGTAACACATTTCCACCTGACACGTGAAGCACAGTAAAATACTATTACCCCCCAATATAACTAAATAGGGAAGCGAATTATTTCGATATGTTTCACGTATTTTCCTTTCAATTCAACCCAATAGTCAACATTCATAAACCTAAATAAAATGAGAGCGCGGTTGTATAAAACTGAAAGCATGAAGTATGACGGTGCTTTTGACGCAGAAGGAAAGAGAGAGATGAACGTAGTGTGCATTCTCGGGCATGTACAATGTATTAAAACGTAAGAATCTTTTAACAATACATAAAATAAATATAATTTTATGTTGTGCTTTCCCGTATTGTAAGGTTTACATTTGGTTGAAATCAACCAGTTGTAGATTTTTAGATAGTGAGGCCAACTAACATACGTTTTGACAAGGGTGTCGCCTGTGTACAAGGAAACATTATTTTTCCAATACTGGGGGAAATTAGTCAAATAAATTACGCTATTTTAATATCCTAAAAGGAATGAACACGTTGGTGCATCTTCAACCAAAAACAAGAATGTGAGCTTTGGTCGCACAATAAAAAAGGACAATGCTATGACATATGATGATCTATTTTAAGATTATATTTTGATCTTATCATTTGGTTTACAGAAGAATGCGTTTCTGTAACTTGTGTAATTCAGGCGATAAAGCATTAAGAATATTTAACTCATTGCTTGTCTACCTATAACTTGCGCCGTTTAAGGTGTACGTGCCGCATTGAGTCTGACTGTAACATTTCTGTAGGAAGACCTTGTAATTCTTCGCTTTCTCATACTGTTTAAAGTTATGAAATATACTGTTGGAACCCCATAATGGTTGTTCGATAGTCACGAGAACTATTTTATTAATACGGCGTATTTTAATGTAATAAATACAGCTGAAACAAAATGGTTCTCCATTCTGGATGTGGTTAATTGATTCTTATGTAATTTCAATTTAAAACTCATGTTTGCTCTTAATCTTTATGCAATTAATGAACCATATGTGAATGTGTGTGCATTTCTGTATATAGATGCCGTCACACATTTGCTGTCTCGTATAAAGGAGTTTAGGAGTTGTTGTCCATATGTTACGTGTTATATTCTTGTATAAGTGTGTGTGTGTGTGTGTGTGTGTGTGTGTGTGTGTATATATATTCCATATATATATACATATATATATATATATTCCATTAAATTTCAAAATCCATTAAAACCCATTAATATTTCAATGTATAGCATTTAACCAGCATTTCTTACTCAAAAGGATCCGTTACGAGTACCTCTAAACAACATGCTATCCATACAATCTTGAACTCAAATTTGTCTTGTGATCCGTGATATTGTTATAACAGGACATATGTGCATTGGCATGATTCGCGTGATTGAAGCTAAAAGAAGTCTTTAAGCAAGAAGTCTTACGCAATTCCTGAGTGGCTCAGTGCGTTCCTTTGATTGGAATTGAAACGAGAGAAATATAAGTATTTCTCGTCGTGTGCGTTTTTTTTTTATTAATTTCAGCATGCGTTTCACTCTGTCCTTCAACATACAATCCCTGTTTTACTGGAATCCTCAGAAATTGTATTTTACTTAAACAGGACATTCTCAGGGAAAAGCAACGTTACTAAATATCAGTCAGCGTAGACATATGTTGAAAATATTTTACCCCAAGCAACATACTGTTTCTGTTCACGTAACTGAAGTAAAGTAATATATACTTCGTATTCTGTTTTTTTACAGGACCCACTTGAGAAAATATTTGAAGGAAGTCAAGTGATATAGGTAATGTTGTAATGAGAAAGACAAAAATGCATTAGGTAGCGTATGTGTGTCGTGGGAGTGTGTGTATGTGTAGTCATACACACACATGCGTACCCAAAGAATACAGCTTCAGGCAGGTTTTAAGCACTAGAACGACTGTATGGTGACGTATGTATTTAACAGACCTGTTACAAAATATCATATAGCCTATATGCTCAGTTTTTATTTATACATTCCAAGGGTGTGAGTGGAACAAATACGGAGTAATCGTGTGTGATACAATTACAGTCCGATACAAAATATTGTGCATCATTCGAGTTCGCTTATAGAACCGTCAAAGGTTTTGAACCTAACAAGAGCCATTGAGACGCTACCAACACAGAGTCCATAAAGTTATTACAAATTATATTATTACTATAAATAATAATAATAATAATAATAATAATAATAATAATAATAATAATAATAATCACCATGAAAATCGTGATTCAGTACAATGGTGGGTAGCTCGATTATAAGGGAAGTCAGGTTAAAGTGTAATATAATATATTTTTATTAGTAATTAAATCCATACGTCCATTTTCCATAACCGTTTGTCCTGTGCTTAGAGCTATAGGACATATAGTCTTAATCGCAGTATGATTTCGATTAATTTAACGTGAGCGTGTTCACTTTTTATTTGTTCCGATAAAATAATACAGAAATGTTCATAGCATCACTTGAATTGAGTGCAGTTTTTCTTTACAAATAACATACAAATCAAAATTTATTTTTTAAAAGTATTCAGGCTTTCATCTCGAAATACGTCTGAAATCTGGCAGAATCTGGTAGTGATTCCATTGACGAATTAAATTTTCCAACACCTAGAACCACACAACAACTGAATTAAATGGACTGAATGGATACAGCGTCCACGTTTTTGTATACGATTTTCGGACTGATGCCGATAAAGTGTGCCACCGTCGTTCGTGCCAATCTGTAGCCAGCCAGCACCACCAAATAAACGCGCATTATCATATTTTGATCCAACTGTAACCTCCCACAGGTTAAACCCTGCAGTGAAATACAGAATTAGAGATAAATTAATACCACTGAATGATTGTAACGTTTTAAATTATTACGTACATTTTTGGAATCGAATGCCTAGGCTTTTAGGCCATATATTAATTAGGGAACTGTTTTTATTTCTATGTTGGAATTTCAGATCCAATCAAAATTAGACACAGAAGTGAACCGCGCAAGCGAGGTGGAAGGCTTCAGAACATTCTATCCATAGACGTTCCCTTTGATAAAGCTAATTAATGCGTGTCAGACGTATTCGTCATTCCGCTGTGTCTACCAATGGTAGGAGAGGTGTAATTAGTTTTTAGCGAATAAATGAAAGGTGCACCTGTAGTGTATGGGTTGGGGGGGGGGATATCTTATGGATTGTATTCATAAATGTGCCGCACTGCCGTCTCAGTGAACTCAGAGTAGTTACTCCCGGGTTACGGATTGCATTTTTTAATATTAAAATTTGCACTAGTCTATTAATTAGTTTACAATTTAAGTCGTTCAGTTTAATCTATTTAAGAATACAAATGTTCCTAAAGAGTCGGACGAACTTGTTAATCAAGTAAGCTGTATTTATTAATTAATTAAATTGAGGCTGAAGTATGAGCACAATACAAATAAGTAATAAAGGACAGTATTTGGCTAGACCTGTCATTACCGTAGAACAGAGCAGCGCAAGACTGCTGTCCTTTGTTGGTGGTGCTGAAAAAGAGCGCCGTAACCGATCTGTCACTCTATATCGTCTCCAATCTCAATTAAATGATCGTTTTTCCCAACATCGCAAAATGTCGTTAAAATAAATGCACACATGAAAAAATACATCAAATCACTTTTAATGTGATTTTAAAACGATTATATTTAATAGTGAAAATATCAAAATCTTTCCTTTTGGATTTTAATTCTTTAAATATTAAAACATGTCATGTTGCAAAGGAATATTTTCTAGGTATAATATGCACTACATTGGCAAATAAATATAAATGTGTATGATTTTTTTAATATGAATTTTTCAGAAATTTCAGAAAGGCAAAAAGTATGATGGGAATGAAATACACAAGTATACCTTACTCCTATACATCAGTTAAAATGAAACTAGGATTGTTCATGTTAGAGGTGCTTTGATAGATAGATAGATAGATAGATAGATAGATAGATAGATAGATAGATAGATAGATAGATAGATAGATAGATAGATAGAATGTTTTCATTAGTATTGTTCTTAGGATGTTAAGGATGTACATGTTTAATATCCCACAAAAGGGCTCACCTATCACTTACTTATTTTCACTTATTTATCAAATATTAAAGACGATGCAGTTCAAATATAAATTTATATAAAAAATCTATATCATTAACTTGTTACTTATGTGTGACCACTTGTACTTCTGGATTTAACAAATGTTTCAATGACATATTGGGATTTGATACAAAGCCGTGGGCAGCTGAGGATGTTTGGTTATATGGCGGCTTTATATATGTATATCATTATATCTGCAAAGCCACATACATATTTACAATGAGCACAATAAAATGGAAGAAAGTATATTAATATGGCAAGACTGTGCAGTTTTACTACATATGTCGCTCCATTTATCCATCTTCAAATCCTGATTCCTGGACAGGATTCTAGGGGGGCCTGGAACCTATCCCAGGCAGCATTATGTGGACAATGAGAACGTAAATCTATATGGAATTAAACATAACCTGAAGGGAAGCTGTTGTAGTTAAAGCCATCTTGCAATCATTGACTTTGTGTATCAGTGTACAGATGCAGGTGGTGAAGAGGGTGGAGCGCGATTTCCCCTCTTTTTTTCAGTATAATTACAAGAGTAGGGAGGGGGGTGGAGACTCACAGTGCCACTGTGCTAAGAGAAAGAGGTTTAATTACATCAGCACCAGTGCCATGCTCTGTGTGTGTGTGTGTGTGTGTGCAGGGATCTGGAGTGAGAATTATTACAAAAAGGTCCTACAAAGTGAGTAAAATCTGAACAATGTACAAAGCGAAGCATCTGGATTTGTATTGTTAAAATTGTTATTTATTAAAAATAAATGAATAACCCCGATTAAACAGGCTGTGCCGTCTTTTAACTTTCCTTACATCCTTTGCTAAAGTATGTTAGATGCAGTTTAAAATAAGCATTACAAAGGTTTACATGAAACTGTAATCAGACGATATCTTTGGATCCTTTAATGCTTGACTGATCTTTTCTTCTTTTGATATAATATGTGCATTGAAATCTTATTTGAATATTAATATACAATATGATATATACACAGCAGATGGAATGAATATTTCCAGTGGCAGATTTCTTTGTAATACCTATGTGTCTTTCCTGTGATTATAGGTCTGAATCTGTCCTGGCTGTGACACACATGGCTTGAGAATTTGGGTGGCCAAGGGGTTGGTTGTTATCTTTGGTTATCTAGCTGTATGAGTGGTGTACATTCTTCATAAAGCTAGATAACCGAAAGTAACAAGAATCCCATTACACTCCTGAAAGGCAACAAGACTTCCTTCATCCCTGGGAATGCAAAAAAAAGAAAAAAAAGAAAAGAAAACGTACATGCATATGCAATAGTAGAAACCAAATCCAACAATGAAGCAATCAGAAGAGAGCAGAGCAAAAGTAAAACGAAAAGGTAAGACAGAAATCTCAGCCATCAGCTTTCTCTGTGGCACACATGCTTTGAGCAGCTTCCCAGACAAGACACCTCATAGTGATAGTTTGATAGCACCAGGGAAACAGGTAAGGCTTGAAAGAGATTCATGCTTCCATCGTCTACAGCCACGACCCATGTAATCTTTTGAAAGAGTGCTCGCTGATGTAGCATCTCCGTTAAGAAAAACGTTACTTCCCTGGGGGGTGACCTTAAATTTCACAGTTAAAAATCGGCCAGATACTTAACAGTTGAAAGGAAACATCTGAACGTTTCAGACCTTTATTACAGTGAACTTCTTGCCCTGTTTACCCCGTTCAGCACTTAGATTTGGAGCTACTTTCATGAGTAGCTAAAGTAACAGTGAAATTTTAATCAAGAGAAAGATGAAAAGCACATGCTGATTCCCTGACAGCCCGTCTCCCGCATTAATGGGGGGGGGGGGTGTTGGTGCAGCATGACCACGGTTAATCTATTAATTCACTGAAGCCGGTATGCAGCATGCAAGGGCTTATAGCTCGATATCACATGTCCGCGGAACAGTGTTTCTCTCTGTAAGCCGCAGTCCTGCTTTAGTAAATTGCCCGAAATGGTCGGTACGCCGTAAAGTTTTATACCCATTGGCAGGGAAACTCAGAAGGGGGCTGTAAAATGTTGCATTCGCTATTCAGGACACTAATTTTACTGGTCCTTTCCAATAGCATGTGATGGTTGTTTGATTCGGCTCAGCAAAGTTCAGAGGCGGTGCCTCAGAGTCGTTCATTTCATGGGGCAGCCGGCCTCTGTGGAAGCTCCTGCCATAGTGAGCTGTGCTTTGCCAGCTGACCGCAGCGCTGATCTGACAAATTGCCCCACCTGACCCTACTCAGCTGTAGGTCCCGCAGTCTCATATTAAGGCTGTGGACAGGAACAATTACACCCAGAAAGTGTCCCGAGGACAGTATTGTTACTCTGCCCGTCAAACCGGCAGATGATCCTCTGCATATACAAGGGATATCCTCCTGAGACCCGAGGAAAAAAAGTGTCCTTCAATTATAGGTTATTTGTCTTTGGAGGAAATAAGACATCTTACAATTTAGATTTTTTCAAATTTATTTTTAATTTCACAGCATGTCCTCTTTAGTACACAACAGGAATAAATATGTTTCCTTACATCAGTGAAACGATAGATGCAAAAACATGTCCACTACAATGTACATAAAGGAATAGGTGGGGTCTCAGTAGGATATACTTAGGGGCGCAGTACAAGCATGGATACCCTGGCAGATTCAGGGGACCCAGCACGTAAAATTGGACGGGGGAGCCAACAGTGACGTTTTGTCAGGGGGCTCAGAATTTTTAGGTTCAGCTTGGATCATTACAAGCACTTTGAAGTGGCTCCTACTAACGTCTCTTTCCCTTTGAAATCCACGCAGACTACATCACACTAGGCATGATCTAGAAATCACCGGTTTCTTATTTCAGTTCCATGACACGCGTATTTTCAATACTCTCTTCACGTTCAGTTTTTCATAATTTAATTTTGGAAATGGTCTTCTTTCAAAATCAGAGTCTCTGAAACTATTACATAACAAAGGGTGCAACAGTACAGGTATTTGATATTAGGCACACTAACATGCTTTGATAGCTCATTGCTCAAGGAGAACTTAAGGAGGATCAGTCTGCTTCCCTTCTCCGCCTCCATGACACCAGCAGAGCTTTCAGCAGACAAGCACCACAGTTCAAGCACACCCTATCCAATTAGCTCATGGAATACGGTCCAAGCTTCCTTATCTACATGTGTAGCCTCTGACACCCACTCAGCCTGTTTTCACTGTTGCAGTGCAGTCACCGAGTACAACGGTCAGGGGGAGCTTTGTGGAGAGGTGACAGGAAGTGACCCAGCATGCATATGCCGCTCATTTTCCTCATGACTCAGGTTGCTTGTATTGTGAAGGATTTATCTGTACTCTGAATGGCTGGAAATCCTGATTTTTGATTGGACGAGGCTGGTGGGGGGAGTGGCTAGCTTAACAACAGTCATCGTTACTAAATTGAGTCTAGCAACCATCACGTAAGTTGTCATGGAAACCTGTATCGGTGTGAATAGGATTGAGATAAACAGGAAAAAAAAAAGAAACTCCCAATCCTAATGGAGAACTGCTGTACTGTTGGCTCCAATCCCATTCCAGTAAAGAAGTCTCTGTTTGGCCTTGTGTCCCATGGTAGTCATCTGTAATGGAGAGTGGACATTTACGAGAAATTTCCATGCAGGTATAGCGTGGTGTTGGAGGGTAAACCGTATAGACCAGGAATGTGCATGCAAGGGGGGTGGGAGTCTTTGTGTGTGGCAGTCAGCGTTGTTATCTCTCTGACTCTTTGCATCACAAATCCTGGTAGAAAGTTCTAAAAGGACCCCCCCTTGCATTTTGTCGCCTTGAAAAGGCCCAAGTCAGGATTTTCAGACAAAAGGCCAAGCCGGGTCCTTTCTTCCACGTCTGTCGGAAAAAGAGTGAAGGGGGGGCCATGGGGTGGATTTGTCTTGGTTTTCATGGTCTAGGCAAGCAGATTTAGACTGCAAGTGTCAAGTAGAAAAACAGCCATTGTAGCCTTACCCCCCAGTCAACTGTACAGTCAATAGAGCTAGTACACTTGTCATGGGGAAACAATGGAGCCCTTTGCTACTCTTCCACCACAACGGGGGCCGAACAAACAGAGAGTGGTTTCTAAGGAACAAAAAAAAACGGGGTGATTCTTGCCCTTCTTGCCCTGTTAATAGAGTATGTCAAACAGGCAGGAAGAACTGTTCACTGTTGGCCTGTTCAGAGTCCACATTTCAGCAGCCCCATCCCCATGAAATCCGGATACATTTCCGCCATTTGAAGGAGTCAGTGGGCTCCTGGTGATGAAGAGGATTAAGCTGAATAACTTACCAGTAACAGTTCACAAGATTGTATTCGCAACAAATACAAGCTAATCAGTCACAAGGCCCGGCTTTGCAGATCCCTATTTCTGCAGAGATGTCACATGATGTCACTTTGTTCTTCTATTAAGGCCTTGTGTGGTGCATAAAGAGTAGGTTATGAAAATGGTGTTTTATTTCATATCTTTCACAATCCATTTCTATAGTGTTTTAAACATTCCCAATTGCCCATAACATCTGTCTTTAGGAATTGGGCTCACCAAAACGTGGAGTGAAAGAGGATTCATGCACGTTGTATGATACAATATGTACCACATGTAGAATATGGTCTCACATTGATGGCATACCTTTGCTTAGCTGTTAGAATGTTAATGAGTAGATATGAAGTCATGGCAGCTAAAATGAGAAGCTAACACACTGAGGAATGGCCTTCAACTACAGCATTTTTACTCTATGGGCTAAGTTTAAGTATTTAAGTGTCATGCTACTTTGGCTATTTATGCTTTGTATACTCAAATTAGGTAATGGGCATCTGGTTTTACATGTTGAGACTGGTCACCCTTCTTTCCAATTATCACACTGCAATTAAGATCTGAGCCAATACACAAGAGAAGTGACTTTAGACCAGAACAGAAATTGCATTCTATTTAGGTTTTCAGTCAGTTCTGGGACCAGGGGACATTCACATAGCACAGCTGAGGTGTCTAAATGCAAGTCATTTGCTTGTTTTTTTCTCTCCTCTCACCTATGAAGGCATCACCACAAGCACCAAGCCTGTACTGCCCACGGTAGAGCCGTCTTTGTATTTGTATGAGGACATTTTTCCAACATCCAATTGAGCACCCAAACAAACAAACAAAGAGGAGATTATTAAATATCTGCCGTCATTCAGTGGTACCCTTTCCGCACCGATTCTGCCCCTCACACACTCACTCTACACTCCACCCCCACCCATCATACAGCTCCTACCGGCACCACCCACTGACAAAGAATGATGGCGTTGTTGCCAGTATAAGCATCAGCACCAAGGCAGTGGGGTTCCCCTCTGTTGTACTTTTTAAAGTTAGTTTTTAGGTTCTCTGTCTCTTCTCTGTCCTGGGACTCCTGCCCTTGCTACGATTTAGCCAGTTGTAGCCTGAGCCCTCGACAGACCTCAAGAAATTTCAAGACAGTATCGAGGAAGAAAACATTCTGTAGGAGAAAGCTTTGCTGTAATCTGTCACAATTATGAAAGCAAACAGCTAAATAGCTGCAGGTTTATTGTGAGCTACTCCCCAGTCCCCCCACCCCACAAAACCCCTCAGTGTTTGCTTGTCATAAGTGAGCCATTCAGTTTATACATACTAAATCCAGCCTTATGCTGATCAGGGGGTTCTCAGAAAAAGTTGGCGGGAAAAAACGGGCGGAAGTTTGAATCTGAAACTGACGCACAAACTATTCCAAACAGTCACTAAATCGCTGCACACAGATATCAGTGAATTAATACTTATCACTGACATTAATACTAAAATCAGTCCCTTATCGGAGAGTATTAACTTAGTTTCAACCTTCGAAATATTCCTTTAATATTCTTAGAAAACACTTTGTGACTATTCACATGCTTTTGAAAAAGTGTACTTAGTTTTATTTTAAAACATCCTCGCCTTTGTAGAAATTTTCACATTCCCTTGTTCAGTTGCCTCGGAGCAAGCTAAGCAATTATCACCCTTTCTGCCAGAACTGGTCATTGCCGATTCAGGCATATACACACCCCTGGACGGGAGACACAGCAGGGCGCCCAGACGGCATATGTTCCATATTACCCCTCAGTTTAGGCTCCTTTACTCACGCAATATACTATCAAGATATACTATCTATTTGCCGTTAATTTGGTACATCAGCATGTTTAATATGTTTGCATGTCTTTCAGGATTATATTACAGCAAAGAAATGTATATATAAACAATACGCGTTGTTGATGATATATAGCTACAGCAAACAATTAACTGTGTGTAAAATGGCAGGCGTTCCATTTTCTAACCGGGGCGATATGTCTCGCTAACATCAGCTGTTGTCTTCAACTACAGACACATTCAGGCAACAAACAATGATCTTGGGTGGCATAACGACGGAAATGTAATTGGTTTCACAGGGGGGGGAAATCATAGATGAAAGTCGCTGCGAAAACAGCGAGACGCAGCGGCAGCCTTTTTTTGTCCAGAGTGGGCTGCCGTTGTTTTTCGTCGCCACGTTAATTTCACTTATTATCACTGCCACCCAAAAAGATTTGTCCTGCTCGTTCTTTCTTCCCTTCTTTTTTTCCCCTTCTTTCATTCCCTCTCTGTGTAGTTTTTTTCCCAGCCTTGATGCTCCAATGGTTGGGGCTTATTTGCATACATTTGCATAATGAAAGTGATTTGCATGCTCAGGGGCAGACTGTACCAAGAGAACCGACGTGGAGAAAAGGGCGTGCGGCTTTGCGTGCCTCTGTGCACGAGTCTCACTGTATGTTTTATGTGTTCTCTGCTGCCGGTCAGCCAGACAGAAGGCCACTCATGCTCCTGCTCTCCACTTCTTCATATCGCCCCTATCCCTTCTTTCGCAGGCAATGAGCGCGCAGGGAGACCGTGAAACAGAGGAGGAGGGGCTGCGATTTTTACACCGGCTTTGCGCGGCCGCGTCTATCGACGCGTTTGCCTCTTCCCCTCCCTTCCCGGCTGCCTGCCCGCCCGCTTTCCCTGTACAGGAGGATGCCGCCCTCGCCACCATCTTAGGATAAGGCTGGCATGAAATGGCAGTGAGATCTCAAGCAGGTAAAATAAATAAATAAATTGACCCCCACAATCTATGGCTCCGAAAAGCCTGTCAGTCCGGTGGGTATTATAATTACCGATGATGAGTGCTTGTCGCTTAAATTGCCCGATATATAGGAATGGGTGGTGTTTTGTCTTTTGCAGCAAGTGAACTATATGCCTGGGCAAATACTGGGTGGATACACGCATGTAATGGAGATGCACGCTCTGCTGCTCGCGTGCGGGGAAATTTGTGCCCTCCCTCCGATGCCAGGGGGGGAGGGCCACCCGTTTAGACACATCAGATACATCCATGAAGCATCAGACTCGGGATGTTGCTGTGCAAGTGTAACATCAGTACATTTTCGGACAATTAAGACCTGCAGTTTATGATAATGACCGAAGCGATTTTATCAGCATGGCCAGTGCTTCTTTTGGCATTATTCTAAATATTTTAATCAATGATTTACTCAGCGAGTATCTTACGAAAAAAGACAAAACGATAGTGTGACAGGATGTGTTTCAGTGCATTATGTTTACTCAGGATTATTGGAACAATGCTACATTTTAACTTATCTGTGATAGCAATATAATAAGGTTATTGTTTTAACAAGTAGTGTTAAAATGTCACTTTATGGTTTTCTGTAAATTTCAGGAACACTTAGAAAACAGGTCAATACAAAAATTGTTACAGAAATGTATTTGCATTCTGTTTATGCCTGACAAGCAGCATTTGGATGCACACAGACTTCAAGTTGTTAAACAGAAGGATCTAAGAGTTTAGGAATCTTATTATCGGTTTATGTAATAATCTCATGTTAATCTGTCGTAATGGACACAGACTAAAATTAAGATGTCCCACAAAAAGATATTGTGTATAAATGGGAATAGAGGATACAGAGAATAGATGTAGCTATTTATGAATCATGGTTTTATGAACAATGATCAGACATCAATAACACTTCAAGCTCTCTGAACCAACAACCCCAGTGTATTACTACCCAATGTTCTTTTATGTAGCATGTACAGTAAAAATATCTCTCGATGCTTTTCAACACCAATAAAACAATATTATTGTATATAGGTAAAAGAATTGTATGCCTTTTATTTGTATTACAAAACAGAACATTTAGTTCAGTAATAAAAATGATTGAAACTGATATCAAGCCATTGAGCCAAGTGAAGAACGAGAGGGAGGGTGGATGGTGAGTGTTTCCCTACAGCACTGTGCAGCAATGCCAACAGAGCAGGCAGGTGGGGGACAGAGCACAGCAGTGAGGATTCAATAGAGGGAAGCTCTTTTTGTGTCTCCGGTGGAGTTCTGGGACAGCCGATGCCTAGACGAGGCCCGTATTGTTACCCCCAGCGAGCTTGTTGTAGGGACCCATTATTAGGGCCAGGGAGCGAGAAGTTTAAAAACCTCTTAACCAAAACACCAATTAGAGCCGGCTGGGCCAGATTAACTAAGGAACCTGGGAGACAATGAGACCCATTGTGCCCGCCTCATGGAGAACGTCTCCTTTGTTCGCATCCACTTATCTGAAGCTAGGGTGATGCTGTTCACCAATAGATACTTCAGGGAGGGTGTGGAAAAAAGCACCTGTACACAAGTTATTTTGCTTGAGAGAGATGAGACATATTGGGAGCAGATCCCATTAGCAACTTAGTCTCATTATGAAACATCTACACTGTTATTCTGCTTTATATAGTCTGACGAAGCAGTCACCTCCTCTTTGGTGAAACGAATTAATCAATTAGAATGCAAGAGACGGTGTATATGTAAAATTTCAGCACACCTCAGCAGAACCCATGATAAAAATCGTACAATCAAAACAAATGCTTCGAAATGGTTCCATTTGGAGGAAAATAGTGCGAAGCCAGCTCTTCTGCTCATTGGTTAATATGTACAAAAAATGTCGACAAATCAGGTGCCACTTCAGCCTGGACTCGCGTGTAACTGATAAGGACGTGTGAGAAAAGGCTCGGTAATTTCTCCGCTTTTACAAACTATGGCAAAAATTATGCATGACAATGACGTCAATTTCTTAGGCAACTTAAATAATCATGGATAGTCGCTATCAGTGGATGAGAACCAGGGACAGCTGGGAGTGCAGTGACTGTGAAGATTATGCTCAGCTACAATAATACAATGTAAGCTGAAGTGGCTGGCTGGTGTAGGTGATGAGATAATGACAATTTGGGTAGGGAACGTGGGGGTGGGGGGGCATCTGGAGAGTTTCGGCTTGTGCGGGAGCCCACGCCCTTGCCGCCGTATCTGCAGGCTGCCACGGGCCCCCTTGTTGGTGCAGCTGGCGAGAGAGCAGCTGGCCCCCCAGACCCATGGAGATACCAGTCCTGGGAACCGAAATGGAAGTGAGCCCCATGCTGGCACTCTGGGCCTCATGTCTGTCTGTGTCACTGCCCCCCTCCCTATTGGCTGTCACGCCTCCTCCTCCTTCCTTGTGATGCTGGGGGGGGGGAGCTTGAGAAGGACTTCAAGTTCATGGCCAGACCTCCTATTGAGCTGACAGCCTGACTGTTTGCTAAATTCAGGACCTATTCAAAGCCGGCATGGGGGGCGGGGAGGCGGGGGCAGACATGGAGGGCGTAGAGAGGGTGAAGGACACAGTAGCACTCTGATGGCCCAGCAGCGAGACTATTCATTCAAGATGGACAAGCAAGGGAGGGAGAGAACAAGAGGGGGAAAAGAGAAAAGCAAAGAGAATGTGCATCAGTAAAATAAAGATTCTACGCACGTTGTTAACTCAAAACAATTTGTGGCTCGGACATTCCCAGCCCCCATAACTTCATTCGGGCTGGACCCCCACCTCACACGCTTTCCCAGTCAGTCGGTCCCCAGTGCTGATTTCCCAGCTTTGTGAAGGCGCGTGCTGCGGATATAAATAAGGCATTAATACGGTGCCTTAGTACACGCGACTCAGCGAGAAAGCCTAAATTCGCTTCCCGATTCCTGTCATCTGCTTTGTTTTCAGATCATGCAGCCATTTCACTTTTTTATGAAGAAACCTCATTATTCACTTTTCTTTGGCTGATAATTGCAGGGTTATTCAGGATCAGGTCTACAAATCATTGAATTCCTGCATAATATAAGCTTTGATAACTAATATATTTTCCAAACTCACTGTAGCTGATTGTTATTGATCAGCACAGATCATAATTAGATTTAAAAAGAATGTAGTCAGAGTATCAATATCAACCAAGCTACCAATCATCAGTTACGATTCGAGTTTCAGATGTACCTTTGACTGAGTTTTACCTGAATAGAACCTGTAGAGTGGTTATGACACTACTACCGAGATGAGGTTCACTATCCCATTGACCTTAATGTTCTAAATTTGCGATTTGGCATGCAGTCAAAGCCAGTAGGGCTCCAGCAGCTTAGGTTCTGTCACATGTTTCCTCTTTGTATGTAGCTGCACAGTGTTCCAGGTTCCTTACAGAGGGTTCCGCTAAACTCTCAGGCCCCAGGCTGACTAACAAAAGTGTTCTCTACTGCCTAATGCCTAGTGCTTACATGTGACTTACCTAATATAGGATTATGGAGAATGTACCTACAAGTAATAATCTAAACATAATCTAATTAATCCTTTCTGTTCCCCTAGGTGAAAGATGACTGGCACAGGATTGGCTCATAATGCTGATCATTGTGGGAGGACAGGTAGACACTGATGTCATGCTGCCTGAGGACTTTCATAATCACCAGTGTGAGCAGTGTTGGTTTTCATAATTGCTCAAAAAGATCTCACACCCAGAATGAGGCTCTCTTGTTTCATATTTGACTGTCACACAAGCCTTCTGCACCTGTATTTGAATGTGGAAGAACTTCATCAACTTAACACGTGGGACAATTGTAGTCTTGTTTTGAGGAAATATCTTCAAGGGATATTCCAGTCATGGCAATCATCTAACCATGTAACAGCAAATCTATCCATTGCCACAGGATAAAGGAGCGGCAGTTCAAAATATATGTTGGAAAAATACAAGTGAATCTACGTGGAGAATGACGCTGACTGGGCCATTAAAGTCACAATTCATCAAGGTATCAAACTTGTAAGAAAAAAAAACCAAAACAAAGTTTTCAGGCTAATAAAAAATCATTTAAAGGTTCCACTTGAAGAACACTTAACGTTTTGATGAATAGCAAACAAAACTAGTCATAGAGTCTAGTACCTATAAACTGACAGTATGATCCATCATGGTGGACTTAACAGAAGTATAATTATTCATCTGACTGAAGCCTCGACATTGCCTCTGAAGCTTATTCTAACTTACAGCTAATTACTTCATTGTACCTAAATATATTCAGTCAAGATGAGACAGAATGTATAAGATGTAGAACGCATACTGGGGAACTGCTCTGTATTTCGCTAGGAGAACAGGACCAGCTGAGTTAAAACACTGTTGTGAAAGTGATTGCTGCAGTTAAAAGCATGTTCAGTTGTAACTGTCATGCTTCTTGTCCAGCATAAGCCAGACGCCATAATGAAACATGAAATATGAGACGATTCTTCATGGGAGCAAACAGTGTGCACTACATCTTTGCACAATTATACTGTACAGAACAGACAACTCAAGGAGCTGTTCCTTATTCAGTCTGTGCCTGGAATACTGAGAGAACTATGATATCCTTGAATCTTGTTCTTTTTCAGTGGTGTTTGTAGCTAATGCTGTATTTAGGATCTAGGATCCTTTATTACTTTGTCGTGATAATCAGAGATATGCAAGTGTGAAACTCACAATACCAGTGAAGGAAACTGCACTGCGATAGAGCAGCTCACTGTGTTCAGTGATACACAGCTGAAGGAATGAGCTGCTGTCTTTACTCTCTATGCAACTGCGTGAGGCCTGCAATCAACTGAAACTGGAGTGGGAACCGCGAGCAACAATCACGGGTAGTAACACACAGCAGTGGAAAAATTATCAGCTTTTGGGGCTGCCAAGTTTGAAGGTAACTGTAGAAGTCAGAACAAATAAACATGATGACTGACATTCAGACTCGGCATTGTAAAGTCCCATAGAGATTTGCAGTGTACTTTTCACATTAATGCTATCCATGCATGTAGGGAAGCGGTCATTATGTATTCCAGTTTTGTGACCATACTGCTTCTAATTTGCCAATAATATGTGGCCAAAATGTGCGGCTTCAGCAGCCCCTAACAGGAGTTTAACCTGAATGACAAGAAATTATATCTCACACTGTACAGTAGCTTCACTGGCACTGGTAAAGTAGATGTCAGATCACATCAGATTTCATAGTGTTAGTGACCAAGTATCTGAAAGCTCTGAATGAGTCAGTCTAAGCTTTTTACTTGAGCTGAAACCAGCTTCCGTCAGATGACACCAGTTGTAACACATAGATCTGCATTCCAGTGAAGTCAATTTTAATAACTGTATACCTTCAAATAAGAAACCCAGTGCACTTACAGTGAGTGAATATATTCACTAGAAATTTTACACACTATATACATAAATATATTGCGATCATCACAATTATAATATTTTATGGAGCCTGTGCAATACATATTCCCTCAATATATACTATTCTTGTAGTTTACTTTCTAATCACTTTAAATAGATAAAATTATATGAATAAAATTATCAATGCTTTTGAAATCCGTGATTTGTACACAAATCTATTTTTAAAACCATTATATTCAGCATATATCTGCATACTCATTAACTGAAATGATTGGGATTCCTACTGATTATACGAATCTTATCAGTCAGATTGTGGAGACCCTGTCAATTTACAGCACAAATCAGTTCAGTTGGTTGCAGCTTTTGTTTACAAAATTTTCTCTTTTGCACTTAAAAATGCCTTTGTAAATTGTGAGTGTTCCGTTTACTGATGCATGTGCATTATTTGTCTGTAAATGACTATTGTTTGCTGGATTTGCACTGTATGAACCCACCCTGTAGATCCCCTGTGTGTGACTGTACATGGGTTGTATTGAACACAGTTAATAAAAGTTTACATTTAAACAAACGAAAAAAGCCTGGCTGTCATTTGCTTATAAACAGGGTATTTTACCATGTGAAACGAACTAAATCTTCTTTATATACAACATGCTATACAATTAGCATCTGAAAGCTTTGCTGTGGGGTTGCACATGGCATGTACCTTCCTCTGGAAATGTGAGCACGCCACATCGCCCACAGGGAGAACACTGGACTTCGTGTTAAGTGTCCCAAGTAAAGCACTTTCATAATGTAGTTTAATGCGTGGTTGAATTATGTAATTCATTCTCCCCTACAAATTATATTTTTGTACACAAGTCAAGGATCTTTAGTTATATAGTCATACGCTGAGATGAAATTAAGATCTCTTTAGGCACAGTGCAAGAAGCAGTGATGAAGAAAACTGGTGTCGGGTTAGCTGGGTGTCCTGCTTCCTTTTGCACTGTACCAAGTGGGAGGGGCTTTAGGTTTACAGTAATTCTATAGCAGGTAAGCGGTAAGGAAAATGGAGGCCTGAACACCACTAAGAAAATAAAGACTAGCTGATTAAAAGCTTGTCCTGTACTGGTTTACAACTATGCGTTGCCATAAAATGAAATGCTGCCTAAATAAATGTGCAAGCCGGTAGGAAAATTACAGAGTCCTTATTAATGAGGTAAGGCTGCCAAAGACGGGGGTTTGTGCCAGCAAGTGGCAGGCCTTGTGTCACACATGCACTGACCCCCTCTGTTCTCTGGCAGTGTCACCCCCCCCCCCCACCCACCCCCTATAATCTGATTCACAGTGTTGTCAGGCTGCCAAGAGACATGCTGTATTAGCTGAGCAAAGGGCTTAATGAACATGATTATAAGCACGTTTAGAAACAGCGAACAACAGATGGCTTTAGGAACAAGAATGATCAGATTTGAACTTAAAGCAGAGAAAAGGTCTCGGGATTATGTGCCAATGTGGATATTGTGTATTTCTGCGACATTTTAGCCTTTACCCTTCACTTAATATCAACCCACAATACAAGAATAACTATAAACAAGATGTAGCACTTTGGGAGGAAAAAACACAGCTAACACGCATCTCAGTGCCGTCTTGGTTTAGGATGGAAAAAATGCCACATTCATACCCCTCTGGTGTGAACGTGGTGGATAAGGAGCGCCTCAGCGCTCAGTCTGGCCAGAACATGTCTGTGTTGCTTGAGAATCAGTGATCCTGGGCTATTTTTGTTCCTGCAATAGCTGTAGGCAATCAAAGCTGCTAGTTTTTGTACTACACCTACATCTGAGCCATAGAACATAGTCACAAAAGAACATTCATGATGCTCGTTAATTCCTTTGAGCAAGCCTGTATAAATTTGTTCTTGATTTTTTCTGTCCATCCATCCAGCCATCCATCCATCCCTGGTTAGGGTGACAATGATTATTAATTACTGTTCTTATTGTTATGGTGAATGCCATATTTTTTAAGGTTTCAGCTTTGAAAAAGTTTTTCATTTTTAAAATACGTTCATGAAGAAACACGCCTTAGAATTTGGGCAATATGAATGCTACATCTGAAATTAGCATGTACTGTAGGACAATGAGCTGCTGTAGGTCTCTGGTTTCTCTATAGTCGACCTTGTCTACAGAACCACTACATGCACAAAGTGGCCTCTGAATTAGCACCACTCTGATTCAATATATCTGCATGTCTGAGCTGGTTCCGTGTGGGATTTTCAACATATTTTTTGCTCATTTAAGATCTGATAATTAATCATTATTCATCTACACATTGTTGCTTTGCTGATCATATTAAATCCTACGCGTCCACAATACAGGCTACCATGGTTAAGTTATCAGATGGTTTATTAGTGTTCGTCAATGAGCGTTTTGGTGGGAGTGTAAATCTGAGCCTTAGATATAACAGACACTGCCATTCATTAACATGCAGGAATGTGCCACTCCTTTGTTTGAGCTGTCTGGGCACTGGGTCCCATTGGAAGTCTAATGAAGTGTATTTGGCCCAGTTAAGTCCAGTCTTATGGTGACTGAAACTACATGCTTTAAGGGTTCAGTGTGTATTAAAAGGTACTTCCTAAAATCGCACGATGCAGCATATTTTTCCTCTCAAATGGAGAACTTATTAACATGGTATTTACAATAATGGTTTTACATTAAAAAAACAATACCAATTCCTCTTTCTTAACTGTGGCATGCAGACATCTGCTATCCTGTCAAGTGTTACAATACACAGTAAATGTAATCATTCCTCTAAACAACTAGTAATATTGAGACAGTTCACATGAGTAATGGTACTTTATGTGCGTATGATGTCACATATCTTTGCTATTACATCACCAGTTTGGTTGTTTTGTTTTGGTGGCATGTATTGGATGAAGTGGCTGTCTGGAGGTGAAGAATATGAGTAATGTCTTTGCCTCAAAGCCGTCCTCACCCCGCCCCCACCTCCACACCCAAACTCGTTACAGGTCAACCCCAGACCTAATGGTGATGTCATTCATATGCAAATGAGACCCCAGTGCTTTGAGTATGAATGTGATGAGTGTTTGTTTCTAGAGTGGCTGATTCCATTACTTGAAGGACCATTACACTTGCCTGTCATCAGCCAAGAGATATGAAACAAAATGGCTAGGAATGCCCACCTCCCAGCTCGCTTCAGCTTTTTTTGCCAATTTATTTTTATTATAGATCCACCAATACTAATGGCATTTACAGAAAGTTCATTCAGATAGACAGCAAACGTCAATGCCAATAATGTTTTTAAGACAGTGAACTAAATGACAAAACTTCAAAAGTGGATTAGGCATAACACGTCTTTACTAGTGTAATCAGAAACTGTTCACCCAAAGCAACAATAAGCTACAGCACTCATGTATATCACATTTTTGATTGCTTTGCTGAAGCAAATACATATTCACATGCCCTCTAAGTATTCTGCATTTGTTAACTTACTGTAGGCAGTTGCTTGGGATGGAAGCTTCCGTCTACCATCTTGACGGCAGCTTGCTGGTTTTGAATGTAAGTGTGTAATTTGCATCTATTGGAGGAGCAGAGATGAGTTATCAAGATACTTTTGGTAAGCAATAAACGAGTGGCCTGTACTTCAAAGCGTGGTAACATGTCGGATTTAAGGTACCACAGTTTAAATGGACTTCATATTCATTCACTTACATTTTGCCCAGGCTACCTTAAATGCGACAAGTTACCCTGATAAGCCAGTAACCCCGCTTCGTAGTACAGGCCCCAAGTCTGTTTGTTGACAAAGTCAGCATTAACTGAAAGCTGTCTTATTATAAACAGTAATAAGTTTATTAGGGTATCATCACAGATTAGTGGACTCTTGGTCCCGTGTGTTTGAGGACAAGGGGATAAAATAAAAATACCTACCATTTCTAATATCAAAACAATTTTTAAAAATCTGTGACAATGACCTGTAGCCTTAGCTGGTTAGAACTGGCAATATTTAGCCAAAGACTAGAGGGAAGATATGCCCTGCTTAGTTTTATAGAAGATATACGGTTTTTAGATGGTTAGCTGTTTAGCAGACTAATTTAATTACTCAGGTAGCCAGTCTGTGTCACTGGGTCAGTTTGATATTACCAACAGAGTAAAATGAATATAAATTTCAGTCACAATCTGGGAAAATTAACTGGTCAGGTGATGATGAAATACTGAACTGCAGAACAACATGCAAGACAAGGAATTCGCAGGGATGAAGGCGACCACTCTAATCATACAAAGGGTTAAACATCAGCTCAGCGTGATGGAAGGGAGGGAGGTGTGGAACACATGAAGAGTGAAGACCAATCACACAACAAAAGGTGTCATCATGAGGGTGCGCTGGAGTCGGGTAAGGCAGAGCAGAGGTCAAGGGAACCGTGCGGGGGGGTTCAAGTTCAAGTCGACTGTCGCTGTCTGCATTTCAGCTAAGATCAATGGCCCTACCCAGCCAAGCCCCCCCCCCCCCCATTCTTCCTAGACTTAGACTTGACCAAATACAAACTCCCCTTTGTACCCC
>JABFEA020000138.1:15989822-16010294 GCA_019775915.2 Cyphomyrus plagiostoma | reverse complement strand
GTCATTCTGTATTAAGCTGGGCAGTTCTTTTAACGGAGGTATCCATGGGGAGCTAGACAGCATTTGTTAAGCTTCGGCTTGGCATTAGGAAGCTTTGGGAGAATTTATACAAATCATAACACAACGTGTAAATAGGAAGAGCAGAGAACCACAAGAATACTTTGGGAAGAATCAACACCCAAAAGGCCTCGTGCGATAACGTGCTGCTGACCTGAAGCGCCAGCAAGGATCACACTGTGGTGTTAGATGAGATTAGACAAGGCACCGAAAGCCAATAAAACACATTCAAAATCATAACATTGAGACTTAGCCCTCAGTCACAGGATGAGTTTTCGTAATTAGAAGACACAACAGGATTGTGGCTCTCGTTACATCTGCATCTGATTATGTTCTTCTGTTGATTATCTCTGTCCATCGCCTTAAGCACTCATTGCTGGCACAGACCTGTAGGCCTCAAGCATAACTTCAGTTTATACACATGCGCACTAATTTATAAGGTATCTTAAGGGTTTTAGGACTAATATAAGATGATTTTCAACATTATTTAAGATCCAACAAGATATCATATTTACATTTCTGTTCATACTGGGATTTAGAAAACAACTATGGCAAAATAATAGAGAATATAACTTTCAGTGAGCAATATAACTCATATAATGTTAGCACTAGATGGCAAGACACGTATGTCTTTAATATCAACGGGATTTATTTATTTCGAATTAAGTTGATAATATATCTAAACTGGGCCAAACTCAAAGAAAACAAATCCAAATTTTCGCTCAGTTAGTTTTACTACTTTCCATTGGTCTGTTTATGACCTTGTCGATTTGAAGGAAAACTCTAGAAGCAAACGATTGATCAGCCTTGATAAACTGACTATGCAGCAAAATGTTCTCACATTTTTAAAACATCCCACTGGAGCAGTAAAACAGAACCACAACAGGATCATTTGACAGGGGGAGGAACCAGCTACTAACTGTATTTTATTTATCGAAATATAGGCTAAGCTACCCGCCTCAAATTTTTGTAACGTTAAGCAGCTCCTGGGTTTATATTTTACTTCTATCAAATCCGAGCTATGAAGGTGAGGCAGAAGTCTATTGTCTATTGTGCGTTTGATGGTTTGATGTGGTTCCTCGCTGTGATCTCTCCTGGGGAAATGGGCTGCCTACACTCGTATGCTCTGGCACAGTGTGGCGGTGCACAGCTGCCACTCTCTGGACTGGCGCCATAACCCCTCTCACTCTCTGCCGCTTTCACGCTGGCTCGCGGTTGCCAAGGCAACCGGCCGTGCAAGTGACGGCAGCGAGTCGGACGAGGCGGGAGGAGAAGCCACGAAGCGAAGGCCCGCGGTGCTGGGAGCCCAACCCCCACCCCCACCTAACCCCCGCGACACACACTACGAATGGTCCACTTTTTTTACCGTAGAATACAGTAATTCTGGGTCGCTGTCTAATCAAGAGTGCCACGTACAATCTGAGCCTTGCCATGCCAACAAGGGAAAATTTGTACATATGAAGATACCACTGAGGATCTGCTTGCATGATGTAAGACAGTGGAGCCCATTCAGATACTGAGAGAAGTGTACTGAGAGTCTGTACCATACAGGAAATAAGCTGGAAACCAAAGCTCGTACCGGTACCAGATTAGTCGCTGGTAAAGGTTGTCTGCACACAAAAACAGTCATTAATATGTAAACAAGCACTGCTATTAAAGCTATTTGTTTTTGAACGGGAAAAAATAAAAGTTAGTCCATTGTAAGTAGCTCAGGTATGATGCTCTCATGTCACCTGTCCTAAAAAAGACTCTTTATAGGCATAGATATCCACAGTACAGTTCGGTATTGGGGTACAAACCATAAACAATTTGTGAATGACGTAAACGTCCTGTGATTCGTGTTAATGTAAATCCGCAATGCTTTTTAAAAGAAGCTCATACTCATGGAGCCGAAAACAACTTTTTATATTGCTCATTTTATTTTGTTTATTTTATTAGAGAATTACACTATGGTGCGTTCACACTGTATATAAGCTTGCTTTACTTCATCCTCTTTGCTGTTTACAGCCTGAAGATATCATAAAAGGCAGCTACCTCAAAAAGTCTCACCTCAAACAAAAGGACAGAATTGCAGCGTGAATTATTAGATAGACCAAAGCAGTCGATAAAAGATGTCAAACATACTAGTCGTTATTCTATCGTGAATAATGTGAAAACCCACTTTTCAGCCACACCTAGGATTTATGAAAATCAAGCTGCCAAATGTGCAAAAAGGCAAATGTGCTTAAATAGCATTATTTGGTCCTTTGGAAGCTGTTTCCATTTCAAATGACAGACATGCATCAATTCCATGGACATTTAACATGGTTGTTTTATAAAGACATTTTACTGAAGAGTACATTAGATTTAATACGTAGCTCATGGGTACAACAGCATAGTACATACTGGGCCCTAAAACCTTTGTAATCTATCATGCTGCTCTTTGCTTTAATCGAAATGCTTTAATACCTGTTAAGTCTCTTGTAGGTAGAGCACTTAATAAACTCCGGCGGGCCGAGTGGGAGCTGCTCTGTCATTTGACGTTAATAACTAAGCCTCTGGGAGGCAGGCTTGCTTTCTAGGCACATTTGATCCCACCAGGTACCTTGTCCTCCCGCTAATCCACACAGGCTTCCTCATTCAAGGGGCTGCCCGGCCTCCCGCCGCTCTGATGGGATTACACCGCGGCACGGTCCGCACCCAGGCGCGGCGGAGGGGGCAACAGGGGCGCAGGGGACGACCCGCCAAGACGCCTGCCCGGAGAACGCAGCCCCCCCCCCGCCCTCTCTTCTTCCCTCCCACCTGTCAATCCCCGGTTTTAGTCCCTGACGAGCTCATTGGCTAAGATGCGCTGTGTGGGGGGGGGGATTAATTATTCATAGCAGCCTCCCCTGTAGAATTTGGAATTTTTTGCCCTTGAGACACTCGTTCTGCTTGTGGAGATTCGGTGGGGATGTGTAGCGCCGTTCAGATTCACACAAGCATACATGATAAGGTGAAAAAGTCTTGGGCAGTCTAAGAAAATGTGTATAGTTATTTATCTGGGTAGTAAAGTACATATTTGCTCAGAAAAGTAAGTTAACATTAGTACATATGCAAATTATCAGTAATAGATAAACAATGAACAAGAATTTCTTCTGTTTTGCTAAATGTTACTGATATCTTGTTGGAAAGGTAGATCAGTGCAGCTTTGGCTCCCAAACCTCTCCTCAGTGATACTGCAGCCATTCCAAGCATTTCTTAAATTTCAGCACCAGCTCAATTAATTAATTTGCTTAATTAGCTAAATAGCTCAATGAGGTACTGATTAGACAAATAAGGTGGGTTGGTGACGGAGTCAGAAACATGCAGTGATCTATTGGACAGTTACTGGAAATACTCGGGTGACCTTAGGGCAGGTTTTGAAATGGCTAAGATGACACACTTTGACAGATATAATCGTAGTTTGCCAACATAAAAATCATGTAAACATCATTAACTTTGACTTTTGAACAATACTGTATATTATATACCAGTAGTTCACCTCACCATCTGCTTGTAAGGGTGTATTATATGAGGTCTGTTATTGCAGACGGACTTCTGGATGTATTTGTATCTCGCTCAATGACACCTAGGTGACAGTTTGCCTTTATTTATATAACCTCGTAAATAAAATGCAGGTCAAAGGAAATGGATTTGCTCTCCTTTGAATTAAGTATATATGTAATTTTGAAGATGACGATTTTGATTAAAAAAGTGAACAAATGCCACTTTCATACTGTATGATAGGTAGCTTCATAATTATTAGGTGCAAAAATTCCATGCGAGCCAGATGCACATCGAATCAGCAACATCATTAAGGTCATGATACCTCTGTTTAAATTAGTCATGATCCTCTAATCTTGGTCAACAGGTTTGGGTCAATTTACTGTAATTATAAAGAAATTTAAGGTTTAAAAGGACCATGTGAAAATCTATCATTAATCCATCTGTCTGCTTGCCAAAACCACTCTTCCAATACTGTACCACACTGAGCCAACAGCCTGTTCCAGGAAGCACAGGTATTATACAGAGGACACACTGGACTGGATGCCAGCCCATTAGTGGCTACACACACAATATCACACACTATGAGAAATTCAGAGATGCCAACTGGCCAATCCACATGTGTTGGACTGCAGGAGAAAATCTAACTCGCCTCAAATAGTGCAAAACAAAGAGAGTGTAAACTTCACAATATTGCACAGTTCATTAAAATATTTAGTTACACAGTAACCAACACTATATGGTCAAAAATACTGGAACACACCTCTTAATCAATGAATTCAGGTATTTCATTCAAACCTGTTGCTGCAGATATGTAAAATCAAGCACCTAGCAATGCAGTCAGGTTTACAAACATTTGTGAATGAATGGATTGTTCTGAAGAGCTCAGTGAATTCAAGCGTGGTACAGTCATAGGATGCCACTTTTGCAATAAGTGAATTAGTGATTTTTTTTTCCCCCTGCTTGATATTCCATGGTCAACTGTCAGTGGTATTACTGCAAAATGGAAGCAATTAGGAACAACAGAAACGCATGGCATACCATGTAAAGTGACAGAGTGGGGTTGCTGAGTGTGAGACCCATAAATTCTGTGGATTCAATAACTGTTGAGTTCCAAACTTCCACTGGCAGTAACCCCAGTACAAATACAGTGGCCCGGGAGCTCCATGGAATGGGCTTCCATGACCGAGCAGCTGTATATGAACCTCACATCACCAAGCGCAATGGCAAGCACTGGATGCAGTGGTGTAAAGCACTGCCACAGGACTCTGGAGCAGTGGAAATATGTTCTGTGGCATGACGAATCATGCTTCTCTGTCCAGCAGTCTGATGGACGAGTCTGGATTTGGTAGATGCCAGGAGAACATTACCTGCCTGACTGCACTGTGCCAACTGTAAAGTTTGTTGGGGCTGTTTTTCAGCGGTTAGACTAGGCGTCTTAGTCACAGTGCAGGAAACTCTTAACATTTTGAACAATTCTATGCTTCCAACTTTGTGGGAACAGTTTAGGGAAGGTCCTTTTCTGTTCCAGCATGATGGTGCCCCAGTGCACAAAGTGAAGTCCGCACAGAGGCCTGATATCAATCCCTCAAACACCTTTGGGATGAACTAGAATGGAGATTGTGAGCCAGGGCTTCATGTCCAACATCAGTGCCTGAGTTCACAAAAGCTCTTCTGTATGAATGGGCAAAAATACCCATAGACACACTGCAAGATCTTGTGGAAAGCCTTCCCAGAAGAGTGGCAGCTGTTAAAGCTGCAAAGGGGGACCAACTCCATACTGATGCCTATGGATTTAGAATGTGATGTCATAAAACTTCCTGTAGGTGTAGTGCCCAGGTGTCCCAATACTTTTGTCCATATAGTGTATGTCGAAGTGAAACAAAAGATGTCTCCATAAGAGATGTTGATGTATTACATTCTGAAGTATATTAATACAATATTGTAAGATGCGGTTATAGAGGAGCCAACAATCATTCATTGTGATTAAGGTCAAACGGTGTAAAGCTACAGCTCAAGCTACAGATCAAGGGTAAAACTTTGTTATTACATAAACAGTGATGTACATACAAGCATAAACAAAACAAGGCATACAAAAACTGCCCAAAGACCCAAAGTATATACCAGTGAAATATACCAAAGGATATACCAATGACATATACCAAACAAATACCAAAGAATATACCAATGACATATACGAAACATATATCAAAGGATATAGACCAAGGATATACCAATAACATATACCAAAGGATATACCAATGACATATACCAAACATATACCAAAGGATATACCAATGACATATACGAAACATATATCAAAGGATATAGACCAAGGATATACCAATGACATATACCAAACATATACCAAAGGATATACCAATGACATATACCAAAGGATATACCAATGACATATACCAAAGGATATACCAATGACATATACCAAACATATACCAAAGGATATACCAATGACATATACCAAACATATACCCAATAGAAGCTAAATGTTTTCCAAGAATGGGAAGAAATTGGGACCGTCAGGGTGTTAAAGGTCAGGAAGGAAGGAACCGCCCAGGCCTGTAGATTAGCACGGCACATTCGAGGGGCCGGTCACTTGACCCCAAGCATGTGGTTGTTGTCAGGGCAATGAATAATCGACAGCAGCATGGCACGTCTGAATGGACTGCTACACTGACAATGGGCCAACAGAGGAAGGGACAGTTTTTAACAAGAATGTCTCCAGCATGTCTTTGCTTTGCTATGTCTTCTGCAATGTTTTACTGGGAAGTTAACTGGTATTTAATAGCCATAGGCCCATGGTTTATTGGATCCGTTCATTAAGAAAGAAACAAAAGCAGAGAGGACCCTACATAGGATATTGATTTTTTCCCCCTCTTGACTGACATAAGTTTAGGTAATGTACACATAGTTTGCAGTTAATAGTCCTACAACACAAAGATGCTAAACAAATAGTTTTGTGGCCTTCCTGGAAGAGTGGCATCATAATGTATCATCTTCCCTTTACAAAGCAATCAAAAACAGGAAATCCATTACGAGATTTTGATTTGAACAATATCAGAATTTGAACATTCATTCATTCATACCTGCCTGTCCTACACAGGGACACATGGGTTCAAAGTCGACTATGATTCGGTTTGAGTTGGGTTGATTCTATTGTGGAAGCAATGTATGCAAGGCAGGGAATAACCCAGGTTGTGGCACCAGTCCATCGCAGGCAGATTCTGAAGAATTCAAATAATTATTCCTGCCATTTTTAATCTCATAAAGACATGCAAATTATCACTACTCTGTGTACCATGTCCTTTATAAATGCAATGTAAGGCCTTGAAAAGTGACCTTGCCCGATCATTGAAGTTTCAGTCCAAATTAGTTAACGATGGCTGCTCTTATTCAACACGTACATCTTTTTTTTTTTAATATATAGCTGTTTCTCAGGATTAAGCCGTTACTTGCACACAGCCCAGCTGTATAGTTAGACCCAAGGCCTGAGAACAGGGCTTCTCCACCAAAGACACTTTTAAGGGTTCGAGCTCTTAATTAAAACACAGATGAGGAAAGGCGGAGCAGACAGAGGAGACAGGCTAATAAAGGGGGATGAGATGAAGTTCTCCAGCTCTGTCTGGTAGGAGTGTGGGAGTGTGTCTGCCCCAGGCTTATGGGACAGGGCAGGGGGCAGGGAAGCTTGTGAATTGACTTTAGTATTAAAAGGACCAGATTGAGGTTTGCCCCTCTTTTCCAGGCCTTCACTGGACGCAGTCACACGGACGGGTGGGGAAAGGTGGGAGTGGTCCGCTGCGGAGGGAGCGCTGGCTCCCCCCTCTCCACTGCAGTAATTTGCTGTCTGCAACCCACAAAAGCGGGGGTCAGAGGGCAAATAAGTTCACAGAAAAGGGGTACTTTCTCATGCTAATGGACCCGCTGAGGGCCCAGCCACGCACGCTGCCTCCCAGGCGCGAGCGCTGCGGGTAAAGTGGGGACTCCCCCCTCGGAACTGAGGTGGTAGGTAATGGCAAGCCAATGATGCACCACTTCACAGCGCCAGTCGTGTGCCAATCCCAGCACAGGTACTATCCCTCACTGGTCTCAAGTGCACTGTGCCAAATTTTACTATCAACACTCTAGGGATTCAGTTGACCGGTGTTTGCTGTTAGACGAATTAAAAACACGGTTTGATTGCAGATCATATTTCTTTTATAATACAGTCATGAAATAGTGATTTTATAGATGCATAATGATGGTTTCATAGTCATGCAACCCATTGAGCAGATACACGTATGGTCATAAAAAGTATTAAAAAGTGGGAAACCATTTCTAAGGGATTAGGAATAGTAACCCGAGTCCTTGGAGGATTCCAGCCTGAGCACTGTACAGTAAACGGCTTCAGTTGTAATATCTGAATGTGGAAAATGTGAGCCGCATGAAGATGCCTTGGTTAAAGGAATGTACTATGATACAGATATTATTCCCGGATATGGTGGTTATGTAGTCCGTTGCGTACAGTACTGTGCAAAACTTCTGCTAAAATCACCCCAGTATTTGCAGCAACCATCCATCCACCCACGTATTTTTTGACTTGACCATTAGCACACCTCATATACTGTAGCAAATCAACACCTCGCTGACTTTTTTTAACTAATTAAATTAATTGAGCTGGTGGTGAAATTGAATAAACACGTGCGATAGTTCAGGTGCCCCTGAGGAGAGGTTTGGGAATTAAAGTGGTGTTTATCTAGCCATTCAATTCCATACCAATAACTTTTTGGTGGACAGAAGAAATCCTTGCTGGTTTTATTTTGTTGCTTTTAATTTGTATATGTTTTAATGCTAAATTGTCTTTTTTTTTTTTTTTGTTCTGAGAAGCAGTGCACTTACTATCCGGATAAATAGCTTTAAACATTTCTTTTGACTGACTTTTGCATAGTAGTGTGCGTTACATCAAACTCTGAAGCTAAAACAAATGAGGGGTGGCAGGGTGGGGGGGGTGATAAATGCCAACCTGGGAAAGTCTAGCCGGATGCCTTTGTGTCTATAAAATGTGGTGGCCCCACGCTCCACAGACCCTCCCAGCCCTGTCGGCCCAGACTGGGGGCACAAAGAGGCGGTGCTCTCCAAAATGCACGTGTGCTCCACCCCGCCTGACACCAAGAAGCAGGGCACAGCCCCTGGGTGTGTCTGGAAAGACACAACACACACAGGCTGGGGTGTGGGAGCAGGCAGAGGGGCTGGGTGCATATCAGAGCCCTCCACCCCTTAGTTGACAGTAGCCTCCCTGCAAGGGCCCATATAAAGAAATGAAGACGGCTTTGACATGAATTAAATCCAGCCACAATGGGGTTCGCTGTTTGTTATGACTGCAAAGAAGCTTCTTTTATATTCCTGTGTTGGAATTCCCACTATGGGATTCCGAGTCAAACACCAGTAGGGGGGGGGGACTGTATCCACAATGAGTAACATTATGGATTTGGATACTTACTCTGCATTCTCTACGTAGTTTTACACCCACCTGACTCAGTTTTACCATACAGGGTTGTGGTTGGGAAAAAAATGTATTATCTGCCTGAACTCGATGCAAGGAATTTGAAAATGACACACTCATGTAAAGAAAATGCTGATACTACGGAATGGAATATTTTAATCCTCATATATGCTCATCACGTTTCCCTTTTTAATGTCTTGCATATTAAAAGAAATCCCTTCAAGTGACAAAAGCTGAATAGTTGGAGATTTCAGTCCTGAGATGGTACATGGAAGCTCTAAATTCAAAGTACAGAACACACAGAACATGAGGCATTGCCCAAAGTACAGAACACACAGAACATGAGGCATTTCCCAAAGCACAGAACACACAGAACATGAGGCATTTCCCAAAGCACAGAACACACAGAACATGAGGCATTGCCCAAAGCACAGAACACACAGAACATGAGGCATTTCCCAAAGCACAGAACACACAGAACATGAGGCATTGCCAAAAGCACAGAACACACAGAACATGAGGCATTGCCCAAAGCACAGAACACACAGAACATGAGGCATTGCCCAAACCACACTGAGCCAACAGCCTGTTCCAGGAAGCGCAGGTATTATACAGAGGACTCACTGGGCATGTTCATCTCAGCTAATGGTTTTGTTCATTCCAGTTACACTTAGTTTCAAGTTTAACATTTTTACTTTAAAATTCACTTTAAAATTCCTCAGATAGAAAAAAAACGAACGTGCATAGTTAAATAACATGAAACATTTAATATAAACTTTCACAGCACTATTTTAATGTCATAGTGCTTGAAGCCTGAGAAATTAAACTGTATTATGGGATTAGAGAGACAGCAGTGTGTTGAATGAGGTGTAGATTAGACTTGACAGAAACAGAGAGAAGGCAGTCAGAAACTGTCTGGTTCATCACTATGCTATAGCTGTAGAAAAACTAGATGCTCATTTGATGGAGCTACAGACTGCAAGCATGGCAGAACCTCACTCCATGACTAAGGACATCCATCCATCCATCCATCCTGTAATATAAATAAAGCTGTATAAATAAATCTGTTCCAAGCTGCACAAAGGATGCATGTTTACACAATAAACCTTGACCACTCTATTGATTACACATCAAGTCAGGCAACAACTAAGTAATGCTGAAGTGAAATGATACGATATTAAGTACAGAAGCCCAGTGTCATTCATTAAATAAAAATGACGTCACATATCTAGTCTCGTCCTGAATGTACAAAATTTATTTTAAATACGTCAATTCTCTGTGAATTTAATATCAAGTTTAATGGTTGAGGTAGTAATGACACTTGGATACTTCTAAATATCCCAAATGTACCCAAATTTCTTGTGCTTTCTTTTGACAGCAGCCTATTACATACTGAGCCCTCACCACAATTAGTCTGACTATAGGGTGGCCCACTAACAATATTCATGATTCACACCCAAACCATCACCATTTTAACATCCAAACTTTTGTTTCACAGTACAGTGGAACAACACCACACATCTCGCCGTTAAACTCCTAGACTGCTAGCTAGATTGGAGAACTAACCGATCTCCTGCTTTTCTTACTTCATAAGTATCACAGTTAGTTTATTTGTTTTGAAAATTAATTTTGAAAAAAGCCTATATGCATATATATCCTAATCAGCCAATTAAACAGTTTTTAAATAAAACATACATTTACTCAATGTTTTTTATTAAGATGTTTGTTGTTGAGATTTTTTTAAATTAGGATAAACAAAATAAACAGCCTACTCAGATATATAACTGACTAAAGATATATACTTCCCCAAATATGCAGCTACTGGGAAAGGTGGCGTTTAAGGCTGATGAGTTTTGGGTGTCATATGTTTTGCAAAAGATAAGACCTTCTTATTTAAAGTACCTCAACAGCCTGTTTTCCAGGTTTGACCATTTTGCAGACTGTTTGAAAAGTGGAGGCAGGATGACCCCCCTCTAAAGTCCCCCGTCTAAAGTCACTTTGCAGCATTTTTCTCTTAGAGCCACTTGAAGTTACAGGAATCAAAAAAAATAAATACTTCACTTTATTTAGGTTGCTACCCATGAAAATTGTGAACAAATTTCCTTTCTATATGCCTGGTGACTGATTAGAGCACCATCCTGGGTTATTCCATGGCTTGCATCCATACCTTCTGAGATAGGCTCTGGATTGCCTTAGGGTACAGAGAATAAAGGAGTGGATAGATTTCCTTTTATAGATTGCAAGAAGAAGATGATGAAGAAGAAGATGAATAACAGTAATAATAATAATAATTATTATTATTAATTATTATTATTATTGTCTTTTCAATGGAAAATAAACAAATTCACAGCTACAGTTACACATCAGACCAACATGAGCTGAATATTTATTCATAAATTGCCCTTGACTTTGGTTGCAGTGCTGACCACCATTTATCCATCCCCTACACTGCTTGTTCACAGCATGGCTATGTTGAGCCTGGAGTTTATCCCAGGAAGCAGAGGTCACCAGGAAGGAGAACACCCTGGATGGGAGTCCAGTTCATCACTAGGCACATACAGTCACACACTATGGGCAATTTAGAGACATCAGTTCAACAAACTGTATCGTTCTGGACTGTGGGAAAAAGCCAGAATACAAAGATGAACATGGGAAGAGCACACAAACTCCTTCTGCATTACAATGAACAAATACACTGAATTAAGCTTAGTACAATTTGCATTTATGTCTTTTTAGTACAATAAGTGGCTTCCCTCCCACAACAGCAAATAAAAGTATCTTGCATCCTCACATCATCAGTGTTGTGTATGACCCTCACTGTAATGAAATTCTTGCTAATCAAGCTCTTGGCAATGCAGCTACTCAGCTTTGTTTATATAGATAAGGTCAGGCTTAACGAGGGTTCCCAGCCTATTGTTTTGGTGTTCAGATGACACCTGAAGCTGTAGTGCAGGTGAGCAGATTCACAGGCACGCACCGATAATATTCCTATCCTCTTTCATTCATAAGGGTGTGTGGACAGCATGCACTTTTTACACAACATATTTATCCATATGGCCAATGAATATTCACAGTGCAATAGGCTTTTAAAAAAAGTATTATGTCATACCTGGAATGGCATTCCCTGGTTCAGACAGGTGGATTCTGTTTATATATATATAGTCAATAATTTCAGAATTAAACATTCATCAACTTTCATTTGCATACTGTAAACACATGTGCTTATGTTCTCTGATGTCAAATTTGCAGTTTGTACTTTTAATTACATTGAGCGTTTACATGAATATATTATCAGTACTAATATATTCATTTGTGTGTAACGAGAGGTGTAAGATTGGATGTAAAGAGGAAAACGGTAAATCGGGTAAATCGAATACATCGACTGTAATCTGGGTTAATTATTACTAAGCAACGTTTTTCACCCCATTCACGGTGTGCGAGTACTGTGAACGCGCATCAAGAAGATGCGCCCTCTGCTGGAAAACTAACATAATACAGTATGAAATATGTTCGAGGAGTTTTGACTGTCTGGTAAGAGAACACATAAAGCGTGGCATTTTCAAGTCTAACATTTGTTCCTGTCATTATTTAATAATGTGCCTTATTGTAATCCAGAGTATGAGGTCCGAAACCTTCAGAAAAAAAGAAAACGTTTAAAGCAGTAAAGCACGGAAATACTGGCTCCTTTAACAAATGGTCTTTGTATCAATTTTAGCGTTCTGTTAATTCTATATTCTTACATGAAAATTACATTTAGCTTTAAACTTTAAAAATCTAATCTAAGCGATATGTTCCAAGATTGATCCAAAATACTTAAGCCTTACTATAATGTTATATAATATAATCGATGTTATAATCGATTGCTGATACAAGAACTCATTTACCGTGCATTGAAATACAACACAATATATTTCAATGCGAAGCTATACAATCATAACATATTTGTTTAGCTATTAAATTGGTTTTTTTAAAATCGCATATCAAAATTGCTTATTTCAGGGGCTGAAATAAGCGCAATGTTGCTAATAGTCGAACTTGCTTTATACATTTTTATACAAACGCACACATATAGGCTACACGCAGTCAACAAACGTATCATTCTAAGACGTATTCCGTTAATTGGTAGTCTGGTTCTTGCCACGCAGAGGACATCATCAACAGAGTAGGTGACCATGGTGGCTGGTTCTAAGGACACTACAAATTAATAGAATCCCACATTTTCTGCCAGCTATAAAGTTGCTTTGTTTTTTATAGTTTGGCTAAAAGTAGAGACACAGTGATTGGTTACGGTCAATACAGCAAATTCGATCCAATTACAGTCGAATAATGTAAAAAGAGCACAGTGTCCTGGTGCCGCCTTCGCAGTTTGTGTTTGTGCCAAAACTTCGTGGGCTTGAAACAGCGTCGTTATTTAGGCAGTAATTAATGACAAAAAAAATAGCAGGAGGTAAAAGGAATGAGTCAGAGACAAGGAGACACATCGACAGTATTTTTCGGTGTAGCTAGTCAAAGCCAACAACATACTCCAGAACACAAGGATGGCTTTCATCTGAAAATGCAAATAATGCCCGATATTAGGCTTAAACAAAGGAAAAACACAAAAAAATCTACATCACCTTAAATTGTTATCAATTCCCTCCCAAAACAATTATGAATTACTATTTTATTTTAATGTGGCAAAGAATTTTACAAATTCCTGTCAAAACTTTAGTTGCTACTGGAAAAAGATTAAATACAATTAAAATAATTTCTATGACCAACTAAACTGCAGCTCGGGGTAAATATATACTATTTCTAACGTTTACATGACCTCTACTGAAAATTAGTAAAATTCAAATATCGTTGAAAGGTACACTATTGCAATAAGAGAACCGTGATTGTTTTATCGAGTTTTGTGTATTGTGTAAATCTAAAGCTTGGTTATTGGATATTCCTTCATTTTTTATATTTATGTTTTATTCATATATTCAACCTTTAAGTGATGTTTATGTTTTTATCAACATGAACGATTAACTTCTAACACTAATAACTAAGAATCTGCATTTAGACTCATACCTCATCATTATTATAATAATTATTAGTGCGCTTGTTACTAAGCAACGTAACACATTTTATATGATATACGAATGAAGTAATATCGTTATTATTAGTAATTGTCTAGTTGGTGACAACTCCTGCTGCTCATAAGCTATAAGCAACATTTCTCCGGAAGGTTCTGTCTGGGTCCTCGTGGTTTGCCATGGCAGGTTCAAGTGGTATAATACCAGACACGAACAGTAACATTGTCGGCAATGAAATTATTTTGTAATCAACATATTTTACAACAGAATTTCCGTTTTTCGACAACAGACTCTACTACTGACAGAAATTCATCAAGTTACGTGACGTCAGAATGTACACCACCTGCATGGAGAGAGAATCTAAAGGAGTGGAATGTATTTAAAAATGTAAAAAATCAATTACAATCGATTATTATCGATTACAAACAATACGAAATTACCAAATGACCGTAACACACTTTAGGCAAGGTTTTAAATACTCATACATCTGCGCAATTATACAACAAATGATTTTGGCTGAAATATCATGTTCGGCTCCACACACAAAATCGTGAAACGAACAAAATAAAAGTATTTAGTTAAAACTGCAACTTTTGAAAACCTGGCAGAAATTCTTACACGTATTTACTAATAACATATTTCAACAACGTAGCGGCTGAAACAATTATCTGCTCAGTTTTGGTCGTGGGGTTATATCTGGGACAGAATACTAACTGACAATAATAAATAACAACAACTGAAAAACATCGCAACTAACTAAATATAGATAGCCCATCAATATAGTTATTATTTCCGACTTGTAAATGTAATTGCGATGTATTTTGCATCTTCCATTTTGTCAGGTATACGTAACAGCAACCCTAGTGGAAATTCTAGGTTAAAACAGTTGAATTACCAATCGGTTTCGAAGGATACAGCAAAAAGCTAGAGGCACTGCTTAAGCAATATTTTTGTTCTAAAGCATTAGACCCGATTAGCTGTCCAACCTCAAGGTTACTTAAAATCATTAGCAAATAGGCCTACTCCTGAATTTTCCTTTGAATTCAACCTGTAACCCACATGTGGGGTAACATGATATGAATACAAGATATAGGAACAAGTTCACGCAATGCTGAAATAATTAATTTACGCAGAAATAAGATGCGCGTAAGTTACGGTCGTGTCGGCGTCAATGTGTAAATAGTCTATAGGTAGGAGGTCAGAAAGGCAAACGATGATGCCACAGCAAAGATGCGTGATGTGGGTGGGACTCTACTGCAGCTCGTAGCCGAAGCTCTTATAAAATGTTCCGACGAGGTATGGCTTATGAAAAAGACAAGCGACTAACAGATAAACTATGGCTAATTGGCATGGAATCCTGGGAAGTCGTAAACAAACTTCTGGCTTTTCTACTTTGTTTTTCTTCTTACCCCATTCTGATGAAGAGGCGCGTGGAAAAGCAAACTGGTCCGACAGAAGACCTAAATAAGCAATACGTCAAACGATAATTTTTTTCCCATTCACGTTGCCAAATAATGTTCAGTGAATTTCACTACAAAACGCAACGTATTTGACATTGCTCCTAAACGAAATATTTTAAATCAGCTGTCACTGGCTTCTATCAACTCAGTTTGGTTTATATAACATTATAAATGTCTGATTTTATCATTTTATCAAAATATTAAACCTCATTAGATGAGCAGTTGGGTTCAAAATTACACTCTAAATCTAGAAGAATCTAATAAAAGTGTTTTTCATAAACCTGATTCCACTTTTTGCTAAATAGCTAAAATCAGATTAATTATGTTACTAAACACACATAGCAGTCGGAGAGAATGAATGGCCAATTAAAGAATTATACAGATGACAGGATTTGTTGAGAAGTGGCTTTTGTGAGGTACACAACTGTGTTTTGACATGCCGTTGCTCGGTTTCTGTTTTCAGCAGAGGGAATGAGTCTTGTACTGTCATTTACCATCGAAGATTCATTTTCCCCTTGCCTTTACAAAAAAATAGGTTATTGTATTAAAACGCTGTCAGGCTCACAGTTACACTGCCTGTGTATTCCTGTTGGGTTTTTCCATGCACTTCCCAGTAACTTGGAATACTACACTGGATACATGGGATCTGGGTGGTATTAGTTAACCAGGAATAACACCGCATAAACACGTGGTGGGTTTTGTGGGCGGATGGTGATGGCCATCTATTCAATAAAGCAACGTTAATGGATTAACGAGTGCGAGCAAGTAGGGTCTAACAAATATATGAGTATGATAAATAACATTTTTTTTCTGAAAGGTTTATGAAAGGGCATCTAAAATGAGTATGAATGGGCATTATTTCAGAGATGCCACTGTAACAAAGCGGTACTTCATAAGGAAAAAAGCGACATCTGCCAGTTACCGATACATACCAGGCTAAAATTACTCCAGAAACAAGCAGATTGCCTTGCCATTACCGATGAAGTGAGGAAATGCGGCATGAATGAGGGTTATCCAAGAAACAGCCTAAGGGCTTCTCCCGCCGTGCTGTTCAAAGGATCTGTCGGTCCATTGGTGTTACCCAAAGGCCTCCGTTACACTGCAGTCAAATGACTGCACCAATCAGACAGCACTGGATTATGAGTTTGTGTAAACAGTTAATTCTTCCAGGAATAACTGTATAGATTCCGTAATTTCAAAGCGGAAGGTAAAAGACATCAGTCTAACTAGACCTTGGTTACACAGAACCCTTTTTCAAAGCACTTCTTCATAAACACTGACCCGCAGAATGGGAGAGGTAGGGTGGTTTGGTTGAGTGTGTTGAGTATATACAGTATATAGCCATGGATGCATTATTTGTAAGCATTTTTTTGTTTGTGTATATAACATGTACAAATACTAGTTAAGAAGGATTCATTTAAATTATACAAGGTAAGAACGTGATGCTCGGTGCGAATTTTTATAGGTATTCATGAAACAAACACATTATCTTAAATACAAAAGCAGAAATATTACATATGCAAAAATGTTTGATGAGTTGTTACTTTTCAAGAAAGAATTAATAAAGCCTAGTTCAACTTCAATTGCGCATTTACTTTCAAACAAATATGTAACTAGTGGTAACATAAAAAAAAAATCAGACCCATGCCATTATATATTTCACCAAGTAGAAATGTTACCCTGCTGAACTACAGACCCGACTACACAATTCTAGACACTAAACAAGCTCTTCCCATAACTCTCTTTCTCACACACTCACTCACTCACAGTGAGCTCCATTACATGCAAGCACACAATTATGTGTATTCTAATTTACTAATAAATATTTGACAGATTCTTCTTTATATGTGGGCACATCATTCAATGTGCATATTTAATGCAAAAATACAGAACACAGAAAGCAATATAAAACGACTCTAGTGGCCAACATGGCAATTAAACATATAAATGTCAAAGACTGAGAAAGAATAGTATTCATCAATGCTATTATCCTTTTAAATGATAATCGTGTGGACCAAAATTAATCTTAATAATATCAATAACACCAAGGCACAGAACCAGCCATCCTCAATAAAAAACAATTTCTGTCTCAGAGCACCACACACCAATGATAAATAGAGCATCTCAAACAAACAGCAGAGGAACCTATATATTTATCATAGGACCCATGTAACAGTCAGTGCCTCAATTGACACATTGTACCCTGGCAAATTTTAACTGTTGCATATCTAAAAAAATTTCTGTAATTTCATGTAATATATATATATATATTTTTTTCTATTTTACATGCAGTGTTATAACCAAACTCATCACAATCTAATCAACTAAAGCCTATTAGAACAGTAACAATATATTACAGATTTTTTCCAGACGTTTCCATATTCTTCCAACCTGCAGTGTTTGGCAGATTATAATAATAGACTCGTCTATCAGCTGCTTTCGCCTGGGGAGTTAATTGCCAGTATGCGATGGGGACCTTTGGTTACATGCGGACTGGGAGACTTGGGCATCATTAGATCAGTAGATGTTGACTTTGCCCCACCTGCTCTTCAAAAGCTGTTCTCCTGCGGAGAGGGATTTCTCTCTCCACTGCCATTCCACGGGGAGGTTCTGAGGAGGTTAACTGTACCATTTCACACACTGTCAATAACGTCTCTTCACTGAATTAGCATCGATTCTCAGCAGTTACGTTTTACGGTAGCTGAAATATGTAGCTGGATAAATTGGAATTAGAACAGGTATAATAATGCGTGCATTAAAGTTAATCTGGAAGAGTAAACCATGGTATACTCCCCGACGTTTACCATAAAACACTTACCATTCATCTTATCGCATTGAGCAAATGCAAATATAGCGCAGGCAACACGCCCATGATATGAGTTAAAAAGGCACAGGTCAGATGTCTTCCGACTTAAATGACGTCATCAGATAAGCAGTCTCGTTCATGTTTAGTGCATCAGTTGATAGATGTAGGAAACGAAAATAGACGATATTTGTCAAAAGTCACTGTACCCTTTTATGCCAAAACAAATAATCAAAATATAAATAAATTCATGTTTAGTGACATTTGTCTTGTTGATGATGACAATGTTGGTTATTACTGATATGAGCATTTTTCTTATTACCTTATACTCAAGCTAACAGACATAAAATGAAGAGTGGAGAAATATTTCATATAGACCATAAAAAATAATACCTAACTTAGCTTAATTGTCAGACACGCATTTTGTTAAAGTACACAGTTAGAAGAAGCCAGAGAAATATTGGCTTTATAGACTCACACCAAAGCCGGAACTACCAGAACACTATACCAGAAAAAGCAGGACTCAAAACTGTCCTATTAGCCGAATGCTGCAGAGGGTTTTTCTTTACGTTTTAATGCTTAAGTGTGAAGTATTACAGGGGGGCCCAAATGGCACATCACCAGCGTATTTAATTTATTAGAAGATGCACAGTGAGAGGGTGCCACAAACACTTTGCCTTTCCAACAAAGGTTTTGCCTTTCCAAAGGTTGATGGCGTGTAAGCAAATATTATCCCCGACCAAGTGGCTGCGTCGATCCTTCCTCTAGCCCCCCGCTTCCTGGCTCTAATGGACGCCTCTGTGTGCCGTCTCTGTGGCCTCACATCCCGTCCCGAGCGAAAGACCCCGGCCTTAATGTGCCCATTGATTGTAAAGAATGGGGGCTTTGTGGAGCGGGGCTTGAGTGGGTGCCCATTCACTGGCACACAGGCCCTCACACGCAGTGCCCGCCTCAGAACCGGGTGCCAGGAACGGAGATCCAGCGAGGCGGCTTTTCTCGCCCCTGTGGGGAAGTGACAGGGAGGGAGAGCCGCTGCGCCAGCGAGCGACTCCTCAGCATTAAAGAAGAGCGCCGTAATAATGGGGAGCTTTGTGGAGTAACATTTAGGGTCCTGGAAAACTAGACCCCAGCCGTTTAATTTTGACAGTTGCGCATTTAGTAATTCTTTCTCAAATTGATAGCCTGGATTAAATCCTGGCTATTAAAGTTGCGTGGTGTGGTTATTTAATTTAGGTGCTCGAGCCCCAAAAACAAGCCAAAAAATTCCGAATCATTCAAAACTTAGAAGATTATATATTTTTCTTTTTTCATTATAAAATCAACTGCCCGAAAATTACCCCAAGGGACCAGTCAGCGTGTAATTGCGGCTTGTTAAGCAAAGATAAATTATAAAATGAGCCTAAAGCTAAAATGGCGTTATGATGGTCAGGGCGTTTCATTATTCATAGGCGTTACCATTAAAGGTGACGTTCAGGTGCCTTACCGTTTTTTGCTTCATTTTTTTATAAGGAATTCTTTATCAAAGAACCTTATTATGGAACTGAATATTATTTTCTTCAGGAAAATATATAGAAAATTGAATTCGAGTATATTTATTACGGAAGCGTTAACGCGGGAAACCTACGGTAAAATGCGTCAATGAACGAACTAGCGTTGTTTTAGGCTGCTTTAGATTATACAGCACCACCTATTGGAATGTTTGTGTATAAACATCGAATAAAACGTAGATTGTGTTTGTGCTCTTTCCTTCTTCAGTCCTTTCAAAATATCACACTGTCAAATTAATTGAATTGCAATTTAGTGTATAAATATTCTAGAGTTTCAATTCCACCCGAAATTCAGACGGAAATCAGGAATATTACGTGCGCGTTGTCTCGGGGGGAGCGCAAACAGAAATTAGTACCGTATTTTTCCCAAGTCACATATATTTCATACGCAATTCCCACTTCCTCGACCTCTTAATTAACATTCAGTGTTGGCCCTGCTCCTCGTTGCTTTCACTTTTTCTGAAAGACAAAAGTGGATTGTGTGGGAACCTCTTGTTTTAATTGTGCCATCGCAGGAAGTAAAGTCTCACTGTGTGTGTGTGTC
>JABFEA020000138.1:15975694-15989722 GCA_019775915.2 Cyphomyrus plagiostoma | reverse complement strand
TCGTGCGCCCGTTTCCTTTTCGGCTGGGGGGGTGGGGGGCGCCCCCCCCGCCGGGGGGGGGGGGGGGGGGGGGGGGGGGGGGCGCGGGGCCGCTGGGAAAGGGAGGAGGGGCCATAGTGTGCCTATGCAAAAAAAGTGTTGTTGCTACTTGCTTTCATGCAAATTGGCATCCAAGAAAAGGTCTCTGGTCCACAAAGGCTATTTGTACTTAGTGAGCAGAAGAGAATGACGGAGGTTGGGAAGGGGGTTATGGGGAACAGACACAGACAGAATTCCCATCAGAGATTTAGGTGCCATCATGTTGCATTTAACAATTTGCATTTTTTCTGTTTTTTTTTTTTTGTTTTTTTTTTGCCCCTGGCCCAACTATTCATTAATTATAAGTGCCCTGATTTGTTACTTGCTCATTATGCCTTATGCATTTCTGCTAAGTCAGCTCTATCTCTCTCCACCAGACTTATTTCTTTTTGATTTGTCTTGTGGTTCGTCTTATGGAATCTACTGCATGCCGTTGAATAAATGCGGCTTAAGAGCTAAGAGGAGCCTAGCTGGACTTCTGATTTACGGACAAATCGATGATTCGCATTGATCACATATACAGTTATTTGAGAGCTGCTGTTCGAGGTCACCTCCCTGTTAATCCAATACAGAATATAACATGGTAGCAAGCAGGGATGGTATAACTGGGAGCATTAGGGCTGTATGTGTTATATTTTCTGTATCTGTAGGGAATATTGAATTCATTTAACTTGTACTTTAAATAAGCAGCTTATGCAGAATAAAAATCAATTATTAACTGATATAAATTAACAGATTACATAATAGATTATCCTACTGGGTTGCGGTTTAGAAAATGGATGGATGGATGGATGGATAATAGATTATTCATAGATAATAGTAATGAAACGATCAAAGACTGATTATTAGATTGATTTTGGTATGACAAACTATGGATCATTAACAATTAACAACAATTGAGGAATGTATATTTGCATATAAAAATATTCCCCTACAAGAAAACTCCATCTGCAGGGCTTCCTTGTAAGATGGGACCCATCACTGTTACTGTAAATAGACCAAAGATTACTCAAATATCAATCGAGAGATATCAAAGCATTCTAGGTAGTTTTGTCTGCTTAGTTCTGTTAAATTGATGTGAATCGACTGCACTGTAGTGAAATTCTTTAACTTCTAAAATATCTGACTGACTGCTCTGAAGAGAGTTTTGCTCTTTGGAGATCAACACTGAATTACTGGTAATATGAAATATATTTTGTTAAAAAAATTCACTGCTTAGTACATGTGTAACATAGATTGGTGTACAGGTCACATACATGAATGCATTATAAATTACCTTTGCCTCACCATTTATATGTTTAATTTCTCACACGTTGGTGGTGAGTATGTCAGGGAGTTGCAAGGAACTGAGCAAAGGGTCTGTCCACTGGGATTGTCAGTTAAGGAAGTTCCATTTACTCCTCCATGGGCAGATGGACCAAGGTCCATTTGAATGGAGAACATAATGAATAGTTCATGCAACCTGTTCCCCCTTGACCTTCATGACCTGGGGTCAAACTGCCTTCAAGGCTTCCCGCTTAGAAACATGCACCTATTGTCTTGTGTGGAAACACTCATAGCCCCCCCCCCACCCGCCCACCTGTTTTACTCACAGTTTGCCCTGAAATTGTTTCTCTATATATACAACATGTTAATGTGCATCAATGCAGGTGGCCTCTGTTTTTAGAAAACTATTTTGAAAAAATCTAATACCATCAACCGAGGAGCAAATATCTAAAATTTGCTCAGTCCTTTTGTTTCGTTGTTGTTTCCAAGGTGAAACCACCAATGACCTAAAGTCAGGCTTCCTCAACACATTACGATATTGGGAACCAAAACTCACAGAGTCCTATTGTAATCCAATGAAGAACTTTCAGTAAATACCAAAAACTCGCAGTCCACAGAAATTTTCTTGAAAATGTTTTGAAAATTTGATCTTCATTTGACCGATAGTAGCACATCTGATTCTGGGTCAGTCCTCCCTGTCTTTATCTGGGAAACAGTTGAAGACCCTAAGAACGTTTCCCTGAACCTGAATAAAGTGACTAATAGCCTCTGCCATTGTGTATGCATTTTCTCATACCCAGCAAAAACCACATGCCTACCCACTTGGTTCCTAGTGCACAGCTAATCTACACCCATCCACCTTCCATCCATTTTTACACCACCTGAAAACAGTTCCATGTTTTGGGGCTGAACATCGCCAGGTAAATCAATCCTCTATAAATCTGATCATTTACAAGCACACATGACACATCCATGCACGACTCTCACACATAGCGTTCACCACACCACACGTGCCGTTTATCACATTCCTCTTTAGGCGTACACATACCTGGTTATGCATACAACTATTGATTTCAGGGATGTGGGACAACGGGGGTGCTGAATACCTTTGGGTTGTATTACGGTAATACTGTGGTATTTTTGTTTGAAAATACCTCAACCGTGTGCTGAATTTGCAGGACACTTCTGGGAGGGCATTTTTATCTTTGCACATATATACAGTATATTGTCTATTTTGTATATATGGTTTACATATTATATATCTTGTCTTGTGTTTTTGCTTGCACTGCCTAGGAAGTTGCTAACTCAGTCTTGTTGTGCTGTCATGTACAATGGCAATAAAGAATTACATTTTTGAATTGAATCTTGTATGTAATGTGAAATGTGAAAATGTCACCGCGTTATATGATCAACGGTGCTGTGTTGGGGGGGGGGTTGAATTAGGAGTATCCCAAGGACCCCTTAGTAACAGGGCTCCTACATTTTTTTAAAATAACCGGATTGGTCTGGACTGAGGGGCCTGATATGATGGGGCCCAAAATCTTTAGCAACACTCCTGAACATGATTACTGACCTGTGTTAGCCAGGCTCCTTTCATGCTGACCATTTGTCAACAGCTGAGAGAGGGGTGTGTGTAGCCAGCAGTGCAGGCCCTGTCAAAGCTAATCTTTAATCTTATTACAACTGACCCACAGGAGAGATGAGGGCTGCCCTATGCCAGGAACCAGTGCCCCCCTGTGAGCGAACTCTCGGCCCTCTTCTTTGATTTTATGAATAAGACGGGAGGATTCTTTATTTGACACTTATCTCGTGTGACAAATTTAATCGCATGTGACTGTAAAATGTTCAGTCTGACTGTGCGGATAGAAAAAAAATGACATCACAAAGAGTCAACATATGTTTCTTAGATTTACTTTGATCATATCCATGTCTGAAAAAAGAAATGTATTTAAATCCCTTTATTTGAAATCATTTATGATTTCATAACGATTGGATACGTATGTCAGGTAAGCTGTGGATATTTGCAGTTTGGGCAAGTAGACAAAATTAATATGTGTAATATGTACCCATATATGAAAATTATGCAAAATTTGTGAACCTGTCAAAAGTGGTATCAGTAAATCCTCCACTTATTTTCTTAAATAGGTAAAATTTCATATTTTATCAGGATACTGGTATTAGATAAAACTACATAATGATTAAGTTGAATTAGCCTAGACAAAGCAGAAAAGCATGTAAATTTGTCATATTTGTGTTTTTAAATAGCATGCATATAAAATGAACTTTGATCATTTTAATTATTTATCCACAACAGGTGAGTAAAATATTACAAATTCAGAATTTATTTAAAGTTCCAGAAGGAAAATAAGATTTTTTTTTTTTCCAAGTTTATTAAGCCTATTTTCATGACTGCTAGACACTTTTGGCATATTATCATATTAAGAAAAAAGAAAAAAAAAAAAAACAACCTCTATGCACGATAGTATAAGTGCAAGACGGAATGTCACCAAAAAGCCACTTTTTAAAAAGCAGCACCTTGACATTGAGATACATTTTCAATGCAATTCTGAGACGCCATCTGGTGGTTATATTTTATAATAAAGGTATTGTTTCTTATCCTTGATATTTATTCTTAGGAACATATTTGTAGTATAATCATTATTATGTATATGTATTTATATGAAGGATGTAGAGAAATATGCATATTTGATTATCTAAAACTTGAATAAATGCAAATGCTATTACATCTCCAGCACCACAAAAATATCAGCATTAAATCTGGTCTACTCTAACAAGTTTGTTACTAAACAATGGCAAAAACAGACCATACAAACAATTCCACATAAAAAAACTAAATCTAGCATGACTTATAAAAACTATGTACAGACATACATAGACATACACACAGGAAATTCACACAGTTCAGTAGTAGGCCCATTGACAGAAGAGCTTAGCAGGGGAAGAGCAGATCTGAGCCGCTGTAAACGTTTTGGCAAAGAATAAGATGGGTGAACTAGGGGTGACCTGTTTTGATGCTCATCCATTGAGTGGACTGGCCACCTCCTCTTGCTGCACTGGAGCCAGTTCCTGGTGGGATTCCTCATCTCCTGGCACCTGGACGACAGAGAAGGTCAAAAAACACAAAATATTCAACCACTCCTAAAATTACAATTCATAAGTTTTGTTAGCTATTCATAATAATACATTACAATTACCCATATTTAAACGACAACAGCAAAACAACAACAATAATAATCAGTTTAAGAAATGGTTCTATGGATTAATGATAATAATAATTCAATGTATATCTATATTTCTCTCCAAAATGAGTTTGGTGGCCTTTGTAAATCTGCCACCAAGTGGACTAACTGTGTATTGCAGATCAGCTCATAAAGCTTCAAACAGCTTTGCTTGTGGTTTTATTAAAGCTTTTAAGCAGTTGATTGAATTAATGGTTTTCTCTTGCATCTAGATGTTGACGTAAGGTGATCAACACTTTGGTTTAGAGTATCGATAACTCATGTTTTTTTTTTTTTTCCGTTTTAGTAAATTATGTCATCTAGGCCAAAATAACGTTTTATTTTAAGATATTATTCCAGCCACAGGAAACACATGGAATGAAAAATACCTCCCAGTAGATGTTGTCTTCGAAGCATATGGTGTCAGGAGGAGACCCAAAACAGGGCATCTTCAGTATGAAACCTACGGGCAAAGTAAGCTTCTTCTTCATGATATACCCACATAATCATGTATGCTCAAGGTTAAAGGACTGTATACATGACATAAATGAAATAGCGCCATCGCATGGTCACACACTATACAGTAACTTGCTCTCTCCTTACTTTATGTTTCCTTAAGGGTCTTTATACATGCAATTTACTGTGTTATTGTATATGACAACCACTTCTAAACATTAGGCATAATGTTACAACAAACCCATGCCTTCCTGTACTATTTTTGCTACTCATTCCTATATTGCACTGTTTTGTCCTGCACTGTCTTGTCTTGCATTTTACTGCTGTCTGTCCCCTCCCCAACGGCTCACCCTGAAACTGTAGCATGAGTTTCACTCAATTCCTCAGAACACGTGTCAGTAAAACTCGAAGACTTCAACTTATTATGGCCAAGCTCATTAGAACAGGTTCAAATGAATGCTGATCCGACTGGAAGTGCGCATGTCTGGGCTGCTCTCCGACTTACCCACAATGACCCCTCCCAAGCCTGCGAAGCCCAGCGTAACTGCCAGGGAGATGGCCTGTCGCACACCTTGCCCAGAGGCTGTGAAGTCTCCTTTTGCGATCATAGGGAACACGTCCTTCATTCTGTGGGAACGACATACTGTCAAGTGGGCTGTGATTCCCACAAACCAACAGTCCAAAAGGCAGCAGTGGTGTGTTCCGAACCGTTTTGATTACATTATCTGAGGTCTAGTGTTTCAGGAAAATGGTGAAGGAGCCGCTCTATACCCACTGGTTGCATGTTCCATGGTAATGTGCAATGCGAAACAATGCAGTAACACGAGTCAATGAGATGCCTATGAAGTCTGCACTCTCACCCATCACCGTAGACATCACGAGATGCCACAGAGGCAGTGATGGCCCCCACAATGGCCCCCAGGATGCCTGGCATGCCATGTAGGTTGTGAACTCCGCAGGTGTCCTGAATGTGCAGCTTCTCCTCCAATATTGGCTGAATGAGATCGGAAACAGCCATTTGAGTCCATGATAAAAAGTCTGCTGACTGTAGGAGTCACTTTACTTTGGCCAAACAGCAAAAGTGCAGGGGCAGAAATAGCTGGACCCCGAGAATAAACTTAGCAGAGTAAAGAGCTGCTTTGACTGAAACATAAAATCCCAGTCACCCTGAATGTGCTGATTCTAAAGGTCAGGAAAGTTAATTATTAAGACTGAAGTTGATTAATATGTGTGAAGTTACAGATGTCACTCCACCTGAAGATTTGTCTGCATGCTTCTGAAGCGATGTACACATATTTAGAAGTTCAGGCTTCCTGTTTACCGTCAGAAACTTGAAACCCAGGGTGGAAATGGATCCAGCCAGGAAGCCCACAATCATAGAGCCAAAAGGCGTCAGCATCATTTCGCCGGCGGTGCCCACGGCCACGCCTCCCGCAAGTGCTGCATTTTGGATGTGAACCTGGCAGGGGAAGCGCCGGTTCATTTCAGAGTGAACATTTACAACAGTGTTTATGGTAATTGTGTCACTTACAATTAGAATGGTGATTTTTACGTTCATTTTTCCCCATGGAAATGCTGTTACTGATATATATGCTGTTTCTGACAAGCAACTGGGGAAGTAACAAAGTATATGGTAAACAATAACCACTACTGTTTCTGACTTAGCCAAGGAAGGACGGCAAAAATGCACAGTCCCTTTGAAAAATTAGCATGAATTTTGGATGATGATTTATTTGCTTAATCATAATTACTGTGAAAGAAATACATCATATGAGGTGTTTGGGAATCACTAGTTCCATGTAATGGAGTTATATGATTACAAAATAAATGTAACTGCAAATCCTTTACAGTTACTGAGAATAAAATATGTAATATGTAACAGTAGTTATAGTTACTAATCAAAATATGGTGATGACAAAGTGGTTACATCCAAATAAATTGTTTTTGGTAAAAAGCTTATATGTAGAATACTGTATAAAATTCATTTTGTTGCAATGGATCCTTTCATCATGCAGAAAGCTATTTGGACTTTTCAGCTTTCTTGCCCAGTTATAAACATGTGTTAGATCTGTAACCTATTACATTTCAAAAGTAACCTTCCCAACCCGGATCCTATGCACAGATTATAAAAACTAGTTTTAATCGATATAAAGACTTGACTAACCTATTTTTCAGAATCACATTGTATTTGTGGGACCATCTTCCTCCAAAGGCTCAGATATATACAAAACCAAAAAGCACAACATTTACCAATAATAGCATTGATAATTGATAGTGTGGTTTTTACTCCTGAACCTCATGCCATTGCTCCTCACCATATCCAGCTTGCCTTCATTGTTGACCAGTGCGGAAATGCCGAAGGTGGCCAGCGTGCAGGAGGCCAAAGAGTAGTAGGTGTTCATCGCAGTGCGGTGCTGATCGTCGCCGTGTTCCGTGACGGCCGAATTAAAGCTTGGCCAGAACATCCAGAGGTAGATTGTACCTGTGTGGAGTCAAACACTATTGGTCACTGGCCCATGACCTCCACATTTACAGTGCTGTATATTTACATTCAGAGATTCAGAGATTATTCAGAGATTGAAACGGATACGTGAAATATGGCCCGTTAAGGGACAGCGATTAGTCTGAATTAAAGAATACAACTCACCAATCATAGCAAAAAGATCCGAATGGTAAACTGAACCATTTTTGTGCTTGCTCTTGTTCAGCTGGGGGCGATAGAGCACCCGGGCAACAACCAGACCAAAGTAGGCACCAAACGTGTGGATGGTCATGGAGCCTCCAGCATCTTTTGCCTATCGATGCATCCACAAATTTATATCCGTTCAAATGCTTATCAGTATTCCGAAACTTATAAATATCAGTCAATTGAAAGATAGCACAAATGGAATGAAGAAACAAATGTGTATGTGGTCTTTGGAAGGTTTAGTCATTCGATAGAAAAGAAATGCGAGAACTGAGTTTACAGATCCACTCACCCCCAGGACAGAGAGGATAATGAATTCATTAATGGCAAAGAGTGTTACTTCAAACACAGCCATTATCAGCAGCTGTACTGGACTGGTCTTTCCTAGCACAGCTCCGAAAGAGATCAAGACAGAACCGGTACAGAAGTCCGCGTTAATCATGCTGCAAGGAAAAAAACAACAACACAGCATGTTACCTTAAAAAAAGTGTCTAATCAGCTGCAGGAGTAGGTCTCCCAGCAACATTCAAAATATCGAAACTGCGTCATGTCTGCAATGTATATCCAAGATCTTCCAGTATAGGTGCTACATGACAATAGCTTCTAAGGAATATATTTCCTGAGAAGCTGATCAGTGACAACAGGTCTGTTGATACAGTCACATTGATCATTTGTTAATTCTCCCAGCCATTACGCAAAAGTGCTCCTCCATCACTTCACATGTGCAGTACTATGCAAAAGGCTAGGCAGCTCATATTTAAATTGTATAGTCATCCCTGCACCTGCAGTTACAATGCAATATATCCATGTATTTGTTGAACTCACCCACTTGTACACCTTGTTTGGACAATCAATACCTCATGAAGTTAATTCATGCATTCAGTTAATTGATTAATGAGCTACTGGTGAAAATTATTAAATACATTTTATGAAAAGTTACACAAATCAAAGTTGTAATCTTCTTGCCGTACAATAAAGTAACAGGAATTCCAGGAAATTCACAAGAAATTCTTATATGTTTTATTTTCCATGCATACAATATTTGTCCATCCATCCATTCATCATCCATCCATTTTCTGCTGCTTATCAGTGGTCCGGTTGCAGGGCAGCATTGTGCCCAGACCTCCCTCTCTGCAGCCACCTCCTTCAGCGCCTCCGGGGGGGAACCAAGGCGTTCCCAGGCTGAGAAACATAATCTCTCAAGTGTAAAGAAAACTCATTTCTACTGCTTGTATCCATAATCTCATTCTTTTGGCCACTACCCAAAAGTCGCGACTATAGGTGAGGATAGGAATGTAGATCGACTGGTAAATCGAAAGCTTTGCCTTACAGCTGACGCTGCACTAATCCGCCTGTCGATCTCCCGCTCCCTTCTTCCCTCACTCGTGAACAAGACCCCGAGGTACTTTAGCTCCTCCAACTGAGGCAGCAACTCATCCACCACCAGGAGAGTCAAGAACCATAGCCACAGACTTGGAGGTGCTGATCCTCATCCCAGCCACCTCATAACCAGCTGCAAACTGATCCAGTGCATGCTGCAGGTGACAGCTTGATGACATCAACAGGACCACATAATCTGCAAAAAGCAAAGAAGCAATCCTGAGGACACCGATCTAGACCCCCTCCCGCCTTGGCTATGATTAGATATTCTGTCGATGATGGTTTTGAACAAAATCGATGACAAAGGGCAACACACACCACAAAAATGTCTGAATTGTTACTGCTGATGCAAACCAAACTCTCACTCCATTATTACGGGCACCCTGTACCACATACTCCTGAAGCACCCCCCACAGGACCCTCCAAGGGACACAATCGTAAGCCTCTTCCAAGTCCACAAAGCACATGTACACTGGCTGGACAGACTCCCATTAACCCTCCAGTATCCTTGTGAGGGTGAAAAGCTGGTTTAGTGTTCCGTGGCCAGGACAGAATCCGCATTGCTCCTCCTGGATCTTAGGTTCAACCAACGGACAGACCCTCCTCTCAAACACCTGGCATAGACTATCCCAGTGAGGCTGAGGAGTGCGATGCCCCTGAAGTGAGAACACATCCTCCAGTCCCTTTTTTAAAGATTGGGACCACCACCCCAGCCTGCAAATCCAAAGGTACTGCTCCAAACATCTACTCAATGTTGAAGAGGCGTGTCAGCCAAGACAGCCCAAACAACATCAAGAGCTTTCAAGAACTCGGGGCAAATCTCATCCACCCTGGGAGCCTTACCATCTTAGAGTTTTTTGACCACTTTATTGACTTCAGGCCTCATGATGGGTAAGTCCTCTTCTAAGTCTTCCAGCATTATTTCCTCCATGGAAGACATGTCAGTGGAATTCATGAGGTCCTTGAAATACTCCGTCTACTGCCTGACTATATCTCCATTTGGGGCCAATAGTTCTCTATCCCTGTTATAAATGGCAGCCTTGGTTCCCTCTCCAGAGTCACCAGATGGTTTGCCAGAACCTTTTCGAGGCTGACCGAAAGTCTCTCTCCACGGCTTCAACAAATTCTTTCCACACCTAAGTTTTTGCCTCCTTAAACTGCCAAAGCTAGATTCCGCTTGGCCTGCCAGTATCTGTCAGCTGTTCCAGGAGTCCCACAAGCTAACTACTTCATCCTGACAGCTCTCTTTTCTGCTGGTGCCTACCACCACATTTAGTGATTGCCCCTGCGATAGGCACCAACAACCTTATGACCACAGCTCTGCCCCAACTCCAATGCTGGAACATTGCCCATTCAGGCTCAATGTCCCCTGACTCCTGCAGGATGCAGGAGAAGATCTGTCGGAGGTGGGGCTTCCTCCAGATACCCAGGATTCCCTCACTATAGGTTTATGTCTACCAGGTCTATCCACTGTCTTCCTCTGCCATCAGATCCAATTCACCACCAGCTGGTAATCAGTTGACAGCTCAGCTCCCCTCATTACCCGAGTGTCCAAAACATGCCAACGCAGATCTGATGATACAATTATAAAATCGATCACCAGACTGCGACCCAGGGCACTCTGGTGCCAGGTGTACTTATGAACACCCTTATCTTCAAACGTGGTGTTCATTATGGACAAACTATGGTTAGCACAGAAATACAATAACAGAGCCCCACTTGGGTTCAGACCTTCCAGCACCCCATCCGAGGTATCCAAGAAGGCCGGATACTATGAACTGGCGTTCCGTGCATATGCACAAACAAAAGTCAGAGTCCATTCCCCAACTTAAGGAAAGCAACCCTCTTGTTCATTAGGGTAAACTTCAGCGAACCGCTGATGAACTGGGAGGCTATGAGTAGACTCACACCTGCCTGACACCTCTCACCACGGGCAAGTCCAGAGTCCAGTCCCTCTCCAAGAGTTTGGTTCCATAGCCCTTGCCATACATTGAGGTGAGCCTGACCATATCTAGTCGTTATCTCTCTACCTCCTGCACCAGGCTCCTTTCCCACCAGAGAGGTTTTGTAATCCTAGGAGCTATGCTGTTGGGGGCATTTGCCCCTGGTATGATCACCCAAGGCAATTTGGTCCTTGGTAAGTGACCAGACTTAGTGCAATTCACACAGACCCCCATGACAAATACAAAAGAGGGAGGTTGCGGACTCAGGAGACCAGGGCCCCACCTGGTGGCCAGGCTGCTACCCATGGGGCCCAGGTGGGCATAGCTTGAACGGGTTACATAGGTCCAACCTCCTGTGGGCCCACCACCTGTAGGAGGGGCCATGGGGGTCAGGTTTGTAGATTGGGTACCAATCAAAGGCAGGGGTCTCAGCGGACTGATCACTGGTAATCAAATCTGGCTATAAGTAATTTTTATTTTATTACAATTTATTTGTATTTATCATAATGTTAAAATGTGTTTTTCTTTCTGAACATATATAACATATATAGGCTCTGCCCAGGTTACGATGGTTTAGGATTATTATCTTACAGTCATTAACACAAAGCCTATTTTATAATGAAGTATTGAATATCTCATATAATTTATTGAATAATGTATGTCAATAAAGCTGAAAAACATGGACCATCGTAACCTGGGGAGCGTCTATATACGGTTAGTACCCAAACCAGTTTAAACAAAATTTTCTTTGTCTGCCTAATATTTTTGCACAGTACTGAATCTAATTAGTCATGTGTGTCACTTTAAATTTGCCAGTGTGTCATTATGGCCCTCAAGCACACAGCATATGTATCTTGCACACGTGGCTGCTGTCCTGTGTGTGGTGAGTGCGCTCGCACCTCTCCACCCCGATGTGAATCTTGCCGTGGTGCAGGCCGTGCAGGAAGCCCTGCATGAGTGTGGCCCACTGCAGGGAGAAGGCGGCGATCAGGAAGTTGAAGCCCACGCTGCTGAAACCATAGCGCTGCAGGAAGGTCATGAGGAAGCCGAAGCCGATGAAGATCATCACGTGCACGTCCTGGAAGCCTGAAGACACACAAAGGCACACACAGACACACACACAGACACACAGATAGACACACAGAGACACACAGATAGACACACAGAGACACACAGATAGACACACACAGACACACAGATAGACACACACAGACACGCAGACACACATATGAAAATGCATCTTATATATATTTACATCTGTGTGGCACATATCATATTCTTAATATATCGATCGACAATACCTGAAACAGGATTGGCACACCACTATATCTGGCACTGTTCTATTAACATTATACAACAACCATCCGTCTATCCTCTGACTGTCTATTTTGGTCAAGGTTGTGTGGGGGGGTGGGGAGGGTGGGGGAGGTTCTTAACATATCGGACATGATTGCATTGTTGTACTAACCGCCATTTTCTTTAGGCAGGATGAGGGATTTCGGAGAGAGAGGTCCAGTTACCACTATCATTGTGAATCAATTAAGGATGCCCCCCCCCCCCAGGTCCCTGATAATGAACTGAGGAGGGGTGCAGTGGGGGACCGGTAGCATGGTCTGAAATATGTGACAAATTGCATCCCATATTGCCTCAAAACAGGATATAACATTTACTTTACAATATTTTACAATATGGTATAGATGGCAATCTAAATACCAGCTAGCAAGGCAGTTTTCCACAGCCTATGAGGTGTTTTCTATTCATTCATTAAATCTGGCTCACAGGTCGATCTTTCGTTATCCACAGAATAAAAAAAATAACTATGTAGCACTCATCAGTACCAGCAAGTTTCTCTAGTAGCCCCCAAGCCCTGCTCAGACTGTGTCTCAGAGTGCAGCCGGTTACTGGTTATTGGATATTAGCACACCTCTAAGCATAGAGCGCAAGACTGGCGGACGACCAGGACATTATTCAATAATAAAAATGGTTACTTTATTTGACAGCAGTCTTTTTATTTAGTTTTAAGCTTCAAATCCACTGGTCTGTACTCTAGTGAGTCTGGGAGCCATCAAAATGCATAACGAGCTTCCCCTCTTTTTATTTTCTGAATCTATTAATTTTCAATTCTCCAATTAGGTGCGTTTATGGCCTCCTGATGGTAAACAATTTTTCCCAGTATTGTTGCCTGGCAACCGGCCATTGGGACAGCAGGCACCGATTGTGCCAGACATGCTTCAACTGCGCTGTCCCAGATAGTCCGTTTTTTTTAGCCCACATTTATGAACTCCAAATGACAGGCCCACACAGTATAATGATGCACTGACGGGACACTAGCAAACCTACTGCTTGGCTATGTCTTGCCTGAATGAAAATCATAGCATGTTATGGGGGATTCTTGCGGGATACATCATACTAGCATGTATTTCCTTAGGATTGGCCAGCATTCTTTCGTTTATCAGCGTAATCTAAACTGTCCCCCAGTCGCTTCCCCGACTGCTCCTCTTCTCATCCATGGACCGTAACGGCGAGCACATCCCGAAGCCTTTGTCAGTCACCCAGGGAATTCACATGGTTGTACATTCAGACCCCTCATCCACCCCGAACACCTGCATGAGCCTGGGCGAAGGCCCACATAGGAATCTCTCTCCACGCCAGCACATATTACAGCAACGAAGAGGGAGCGAGGTACAGCTGAACTTTCAACACACTGCATTTCAGACACACCCACTATTCGTCTGTCCTGCCTCCTGTTAACGTGGAATGACAGTGAAGGTGGAATTCCACTGTGTCCAGAAGCAGAATCCAGTTATATACTAAATGCATTTTTACTGTAAAACGGAACTGTTGGGGGGGGGGGGGGGGGGGGGTTTTTGGGTTACAATTTTTAAAAAAATTTAAAAAAAAAAAAAATAAAAATAATTTAAAATTGCGTTTTAAACCAAAAAAAAATTCATTCAAATTTAAAAAACATTTTTTTGTTTTA
>JABFEA020000138.1:15946040-15961702 GCA_019775915.2 Cyphomyrus plagiostoma | reverse complement strand
CCCCCCCCCCCCCCCCCCCCCCCCCCCCCCGCCCCCGCCCCCCGGCCCCCCCCGCCCGCCGCGGCCCCCCCCGCCCCCGCGCCCCCCCCCCCCCCCCCCCCCCCCCACAAAAATAGACCTGTTATCCCCCCCACCCACCCCTCTCAGAGCTGGCCCTGGACAATACAGCTCTAAGAAGTATTTAAGCAGATTATTACTTAAAATCACATTTTCCAAGTAGATGCTTTGTGCAATTCTACCACGATTATTTTTACAGTGCCAGACAAAATCCAGCAGAAGCATGCAGGAAGTAAAACCTGCCGCTTTCCTCAAAACTGAATAACAAATGTTATCATTTTTAGTCATTCCTAATTTAAAAGTGACAAAGGTTTAAAAGGGTTGAACATTGAAGTTGGGTTGGGCTTTGAAGTTTACGCTGTATTGTGACTTTACAAGGTCTCCTCATGTTGTTTAGGTTTCCCCCCACAGACCATAGACAGGCAGGTTAATGGCATCCTTAAACAGCCAATAGCATGTCAATGCGTGCATCCTTGTGGAAGCGAAAATGTTTTAATTGAATCTTAATGCAACCTTCACTTCTCTGTTAAACCTAATGTGTGTAGAGGTATTTTTCGCAATGTGACTTCTAATATTAATAATCTCAAGCAGTCCTCACACATTTTAGCTCTTTTTTTTTCACCATAACGTGTCATTAACGTAACCCGGATGAGCGCTTGTGTAACAGGGATCTGTTTGTGCAAGTCAGTAGACAGTGACTGCACTCTCTCGGGTCCTTCTTCAAACACAAAGTACAATGTTTCAGACCCAGAGTTTCCAGTTACGCTGAGTGTAAATCCCTCGGGAGAAACGTGTCACCACAGTAGTTACATATCTGAGCTTGGCATCAGAGAGCATTCAAACCCAAATATGTGGAGACGAACACTGGAGATGTTCTTAAAAGATACAGGCTACATTAACATATAGGCCCAAAAATATATCATTGGGGTGTTTTTTGCAATCATGCTTTGTTCCATAGATGGGGTTTGTGATGTCATTCATATAATATAATATAATATAATATAAAGAATGACATCACAAACCCCATCTCTGTTTGATGACTCTTTGATGCTACACTTAAGGAGGTACCTTTTGAAGGTGCAACAGACCCCTATTAAAATGTCAAGTTCATAGATTTTGATAATCTATGATTAACTTAATCCTTCGACATGTGTCAAATGGTGTCAGTACTACAAATGGCCATTGCGTTGTGAAAGAGAATTAAAAAAAAAACACTATAAATTGAACTATTAATGAATAACCCTAGCCAGAAAGTTGACACTTTGTAGCAAACCAAAGATCCTCAGTATTAGCAGTGTTCAATTTATAGCAAAAGTCAGTTATACTGTTTTTTTGTGTATTGTATAAATCTGATGGGTGCCAGGAAACCGAACAACTGCAGATCTGCCACTTGATGCAGAGCACAGTGCCCTCCCAGCCAGTCAGCTGAAATTATTTTTTTTTTACGTACTGTCACATTCAGATAATGATAAAGCCTATTTTCGGTCAATCGTAGCGTTCCAGTGATACTAAAATGCGTGCGATCATTCGCTATGAAGCGGCCGTATCGTGTCATCTCCCGCAAGTCTCTGAGACTCCACAGATAAGACAATCTGACAATCAGGCACCTCTGCTGGGACAAAAGGGAGGTCAGGGTGCCTGAAGGAAGCGTAAGGGGTCACCCTGAGGACACAGCTATCCAAACTAACTATAGCCCTCAGAGGGCCAAACCTGATTCTCCATGACAAGCCGCAGCCTGCTGGTTATGCAATTCAAAATACCAAAACTTTACATATAGTTTCCATGCAGTGAAAATAAAAGTATTTGATTCCACTCCAGATTTTTGTCAAAATGACACTCAGAACTGTACCAGAAACTCTAAGCGACACAGAAATACTATACAGATAAAAAAATATAAAAGGTTGGTGGTTTGCAGGGTTCCAGATGTATGTCTCATTAATGGGATGCTAGTTAGCATTTAGAGACTTGTGACCAATGTCGTTATTATACCGAAGTGTAAGATCTGGCCCCAGGGTGAGCGGTAAATCTACATTCCTCGCTATGATCCGTAACTGTGGGCTGACAGTCACATGTGGAGGCACATACTTAAAAAACTGATACGATAAATATTTTAATTTATCAAGACAAATCTACTGTCTTTTTTTTCTATTCTAATCATATACTCAGAACATCCTGTCATCCTGACGCCATCGCGATCATTAGCTGTTTGATCCATTTTCTGCAAACGCTTATACTGTTTGGGAGTTGCAGAGGGGGTGTGAACCCAGGATGGGGGGCCAGCACATTGCAGGACACATCCATAATCTGGCAACTCCGATCAGCCTCAGTGTGGACTGAGGGGAGAAGCCACGACACCCAGAGGAAACCCCATGATGGCACAAGAAGAACATGCAAACCCCACACACACAGAACCCAGGTCTCAGATGCCCCACCATGCTACCCCAGATTAGCTGTTTCATTGCTTCAAAATGGAGATTTCTGTTTAGGCATCCCATTTCTTCGCGCCAGTGAAAAAGACAGCGATGAATCCACATTTGCTCAGTCCGAAAATAATTTATGTTTATTTTCTGAAGAGTTTCAGTTTAACTTCATCCATCACGCCATAACTATCCGTCATGTGTTAACTAGGTAGATCTGAACATTTACTACAATAGTATCGATCTTAATCGGGGAGCAGTTTCCAGATTCCAGAGATGGTTGTAATATGCATCTGTATCATTAAAGCTGTCAGCTACAGTAACTGAAACAATTGCATAACGACACCAAACATGGACATGTGTGCAAAAAATCACCCGTAAGATCTTAGAGACTTCAGACAATGACCATTTCTTACCATTTCAAAACTGTAGATTTACGTTGTATTTTTATAAAGTTCTAGCCATACACAAATGGGAAATATGAAGTGTTATGTTATTTTGAAAGGGGCAACATACTAAAAGCCTATCTGAATGGAATGTCAGAGATGTTTCTGTCCATAGAGGAGAGCAGCTTTCAGACACTATCAACACAGTCACACATCGATGAGCTCTGTCACTCGCTAAAACAGTCCAAAGGTGCAAGTCACACGACTGAATGTGGCGAAATGTTCCTCTAAACTCAACATTCCACAGAGGTAAGAGGCACCTGTGCAAAAAAAAAATACTCTGACTGTCACCCCTGTTACTCTTACAGAAACTCGGGTCTGCAGGTGAGTGCTTCCTTTCACAGTGAAAACCACTGCAAGCTAATGTAAATACAAAATTTATTTAGTCGCTGAGCGTTTCTCCCTGACATGTTTCTGTCTCTACTTGTAGGACTTTGCATATCTCTATGGTGAGTGACTTTCCAGTTGTTTCACCTTTTTCTGTTCAGCCATTAATCAGCTGCAGGAAAGGAAGAAAAAAAACCCCAGATGTTTATGGCTTCCAGCTGCAGTTGCCGTCAGGTTTTCCCATAAAATGAGGAATTAGCCTCACCTCTGGGAGAAGCTTGACAGATCTGTCATTTGGAATCTGACAGGCTTAAGGACAGATACGTATTCTTTACAACTGTTTAAGCACCAAAATATAATTAGTTTAAATGAGCGACTTTGAAGAAATAATCACACAAGTAACGTGCTTCCAGTTTTGCACTTATTACCATGTGTGTATAGACTTTTGACTCGTACTTTATATATAGTACAGGAGGACAGATTCAAGCAGAAAATCCTTTCATCAGTACTAGAAGTCTATTCTCTCTGTAAAATGAGGTGCCAAGTAAAATATAATTATAAATTATAGCACCCCCCAAAAAAATTGTATAAGATGATAAGAACAAATGACTGTTGTAATATTATGTGATAGATGTCTCCAGAAAAATCATTGTTTGTATTCTTTATTATTATACAACAAGATTTATTCCTATAAAGATCAAGATTCCCCAGTTCAATTGAATAATGGATGAATCAAGTTGGAACTGCATAGTTACTGGAATCTGAACTGCAATGACAATAGTCAAAGAAACCATAGTGTCTATGTTTTGAACAAATCAAGGTACATTATGTGGCAAAAAGCATGTGGACACCCAGTGGCTTAGAGAGACTAATTAACCAACACCCATTGTTGTGCAAATTTAAGCAGACAGTCACGCAATCTTCTGAAAAAAATAAAATAATAATAATAGCAGAATGGGTTGTGCAGAGAAGGTTGGTGACTCTCCACTTGGCACCATCATAGGATGCCGTCTTTCCAAGAAGTGCAACATCAACATCCAGTCTGACTGGCACAAAATACAAGTTACATATTACTCATGTGTTTTTATCCGAAGCGACGTACTCCAGCAGGACAGGTGTTGGGGAGCAACAGAAGTGTAAATACACATTTATTTCTAACCTTCTCATGTTATTGCAATGTATTAGAACAAATTGAACCGGCCTCAAATCGAACTCTTATTGCAGGAAACTGCACGTGAGAGGAAACAGGGCAAACCTGGTGTTCCTGCCCCACGTTTCCTCCACTCAGTTCCGCATAAGAGGTGACAAGTAATTAAGTAACACCCACATGTGTCTGGTATAAATAAAGGTGTAAAGGAAGCCAACCCTTGTAGTTCACTCTGCAGAAGGTGGCTACCCTTGCAAGTAAAATCTGTGTGAATGTGTCTCATTTCAAGGTGAACAGATAAATCAGAGCTGAATCCACCCAACAGCAGGTTACACTGTACGTGCCCCCACCAGTAATGCTCTACCTTCTGATGGAAAGCCCCCCCCAGAAGGACAGAGGCTATTATGACAACAAAGAGTGGATCACCTGATTTCAGAAAGAGATGTTGGACAAACGGGTGTCCACACATTTTTCGACTTATGGTACAGATTAAGTGCTTAAAAATGCAATACCTTGTCTTTCAATGCAAACGTACAAACATACTACAAAATTCTATAATCTGATTCTAGACACAACTCAGACCGAAATACAACTAATTCAAAAAATGTGAAATTCAAAACAACATAACCACAGATGTGCACAAAAAATAGCAGTAGTTAACTCAGTCCATTTAATTCCATAACAGATATTGTTATTAAGTTTACGTCAGCTGTATACTGTTTGCCGGCTCTTCCCACCCATTCTGCAGTAGCACCACTCCACTCGCTTTGGGTTGGCGCCACGTCATCAGGCGGCATCAGTATTTAATCAGCCTGGCAGGTCCGCTGGGAGGAATGGCGACGACATGCAGCAGATCAGGAGAATCACTCACAGCCAGCACTTCTGGATGAAAGGAGTCCGGGGAGCTGAGGAGGCGTAGGAGTACAACCTCCTAATGGAGCTGTGTAGGGTGGCTGCCCTGCTGGGAAAAGCTCTCGGAAAGAGCCACCAGTGACGCCCCCCTACACTGCACTGTTCTCTGACTGTGTTGCAGTGTAATGCACATTGGCCTACTCCTTCACCCCCAATAAACCATCACATCTGAGCTTTCATTCATTTCCCAGCCCCCAAACACACACACACACACACACACACAAACACACATACCACCCATGACTGGAGTATTAATTTCCGAGAAATATTCATCACTGAAAAATAACTCAGGCGATATCCACTAGATGGCTGTGTAACATAACTGCAAGCAAATACTCAAGGCGCTGAGGGAAACCCAGCAGTGTCTGTAAATCAGGGGTATTAAACTGCAGTCCTGGGGGGCTGGAGCCCTTTGTAGCTTAGCTCTTTCCCTTTTCCACCACAAATTATTCAGCTCAAGAACTGTGTCAGTTTCGAGCAGTTGAATCAGGCATGTTAAATGAGGGAAAACCCAAAAAGGTGCAGGGCAGAGTTTGACACCGCTGTTCTAGATTAATCAGAGAATGCATTTGATAGGTCACAGACTGCCATGAAGCCGAAACAAGCCAAAGCATAAACAGCTTTTATCACAGCTTCCTGTTATGACAGCTTCCTGTTATGGCAGCTTCTTGTGTCATGCTGATTGTGTCATACATTACCAAGGCCCTCTAATAGCCTGCATTGTGGTGAAAGTGAAATCATCATTCATTATCTTGCCAGGGTGTGCCTCGATTGCCATAAACGCCAAGGTGCCACCCCTGTGCTTAGCCTGTGGGCTCCACCCCTCTTCCTACCACAATCCTTTCAGTAATGATGCACTTCTCTCATTGTCATTGCATTCTTTGCATTGCTGAAGGACAAATTCACTTAATCCATAATGTAGAGATGTGCCCACCACTAACAAGAAATTCAGTGAATCACACCTGACGTTTCCCCCCCAGGAAATGTTCATAAATAAATAAATAAATCTCCTCACAGTCCCCATTACCTAATGCACTGAATAACCCTGCCTTATTCCTCAAGTAATACAGAGCAAGATGAGGCCTCAGGATACCTCTTAGGATAATCCCTGTTGCACACAAGCAGAGAGCGAGCCTTTAAAGAAAGGGCAGAGGAGATGCCATTACATATAGCTCTATTGGAGAACGTAGTAGGTTTGAATAAGGCAAAATATAGATCAGGTAAAACCTGACCCATATGCTCCAAAAGCAACGGCGATGACAGAGCATGAGAGGGTGGGATGTAACTGCCAACAACCCAGATCAGGCTCAGTTACCTGATTTACTAATCAGGGACGGGTGTGACATGACGTGTTTACAAATGCATACAAATGCATAAACTGAAGCTGCTGCACCTCTATGGGAGTATATAAACACTGAAGCACTGCAATCGTAGCTTGGCGCAAGCAGGGAACATTTGACATTTGACTGCGGTAAACTGGTAGGTGAAATATTTGCTGAATGGTGAGCAGGAATGTGCTCAGATGGCCGCCCCATGGAAATATCAAAATTCAATATGTTTTTCTGCTCGGTAGGGAGAGAAAATGGGATCCAGAGCGGACATGAGAGAGAGCAGTTGTCACCTAGAAATGCCTTCATGAATACTAATTGCTGTCTGAGGGAGGTCAGAATGAGACCCATTGATAAGGATGTACAATGGAGAAAGGGCACAGGGGAGGCAGCAGAATCCAATTATTTGACTTTTCTTCTAACCTTTTTTTTCTGTTTGTCCACATGCTTCTCTGGGAAACGGAGATCACAGCTTCGACAATGCAGTCCTTGTGTCTGGGGCGCCTGGTGTCCATGTACACTCCTTCCTCTTTGCAGGACACAGTGCAAGATCACAACTCAGCAAGTTACAAGAAAACAACATCCCAGTTCTCACCTCCGAGTGCAGTGTCTTTAGGCATAATATACCACTGGAAGTAATATTTACAATGCATGGATTTACAACACCCCAGAAATTCAAGGAATTTATCCAAAATTTGTAATTTAGACAAAAAGATCTTTTCCTCCACATGATAAAAATGTTCTGTTTTGAGCCTCATTTTTAAATACAAAGGTCATGTTTACTGGAACAATGGACAACCCAAATTTTTGCACAAAATAGAAGTCTATTGTCTACTCTTGCAAAAATGAACAGGTAACAGCACATGTTGGCTAAGCTGGGGACACTGAAAATCATTTTTAATCAATCATTCAAACGTTCCACTTTAAGGTTTCAATTAAGTTCCATAATGATGCACAGACCCCTTGTTAGCAGTAATCATCACTGCACTATTCCAGAGAATTGGTCATTGAATGCCATTTAATCGTCAATGAGTTTCCACAGGGAAACAATGCCACAATGTAAGCTGACCAATGAGCAACAAATTCCCTTTGTCAAAGCAGAGGATTACACAAATAATTTAGTCCCAGTGTTCTATGAAGCAAATCAATTACTAAAAAAAACACAAGCATTAAAAAGAAAGTTAGAAATCTTTCACTGGCATTAAGAATATATTTAATATTTAGCCACATTAATATGTATGCACTGAAAATTATATATAAATATATATATATATATATATCACACTCGACATTAAGGATGCTCTTTGACTCTCTCTGATATCACAACACATATTGAAAATGCTGCATTAAAAAATTATAAAATATGTTTTATATATAATATTGTATGTCATCATATTAACATGATTAAAGAAGAAAATTAATGCATCGAATGCATGCGACATTAACACACTAATCTTAGTATCGGCAGAGACAGCAGGTCCGGCATAAACAAAGGTTTTCCATACAGGCCACTGTGAGGAGTGTCCATGTTTCCCTAAGAACACTCAGCCCCCCTTTCTCTGCACGCCGTGCTCACTCGCTTCCCATCACCCGTCATTCTCGCGCTGAGCCGTGGCTGAAAGGGCACGCTGGGTAAACAACGGAAGCTTTGCACTCTCTAATTAACATCTGGACCATTGAGGAGAAAAGGGCTGTTTACGTGCCTCTTTTGGCCTGGCACAGACTGTGTATCGAAGAGAGCCTGCCCGGCTGCGAGCCAGGGAGAGCGAGGGAGAGGCAGAAGGAAATAGAGAGAAGATACTCTGCTCGCAGACAAAGCCACTGTCCTTTGAAGTTGCTGCCAGTATCTCTCAAACTCGGCCACCAAGCCCCACCGCAAGGAAGCTGACGTGTTAATGGCTCAGTGAACGAGAAGGGGCTCAAAGCTTCACTGGTCACGTCAGCTAACAGGTCAGACTTTTGCTTTTCTCTACAAAGGTCTTTGGGGATGGTCTCTTACCAGAGGTAAGGGGTATATATTCAGCATATTACCAGAACATTACAACAGAGTCTGATGTTGACATCTCTGTGGAGATGGCAGTGAAGGGCCAAAGTGCTTCTTGTGCTTCTTTGTGCCGCATGCATGCCGGCGTTCGCAGCGCTGGCAGGTGCTGCTTGTGGTCGGGGGCGCCGAGACTGAGGTACAGTTCTGCAGTCTGCATGAGAACTTAAACTGCCCGCAAGTGACGGCTAAGGCCGCTTGCCTTGTCAGAAACTGCTCCACAGCTTGGAAGGCGCCGGCGTGCTGGTGTTTACCTGCTACTGGGGTGCTGGGCACACGCCTGTCCGTCATGCAGCCCGTGGCAGCTCTGGTTCTCGCCCTCACATACATCACTTGGACTTCAGCCCTGCTGCCCCAGAACAGACAAAGTGAGCCGCTGAATCCGCCGGCCTCCTTCAAATACACATTTAAAGGACAGAGCAGTGAACCACTTTAACTTAAAATAGGTAAATAAATAAACAATCAAAAAAGCCTTACCTACAGCTCACTGTCTTAAACACCCATGCAGGGACACATTACTTGACATTTCGACATAAGTTTCAGAATTGGCTGTCTGGCAGTTTCAGGACCGAAAAAAACCCCACAAAATTAACTTGATGGAAACTTGTTTACATTTGCAGCTGCTCATAAGAAACTGCGGTACCTGCTGGACCCCCCAGTTTACGCGGAAATCTCAGCGCGGCGCGGGGCCACCGTCAATCTGCCCTGTCTGCTGCAAGACAAACCGGCCGTGTACAAGGTCAAATGGACGAAACTGGAGCCGCTGTCGCCTGGCGTGGAGAACGTCATCCTGATCAGCAACGGGTTCGCACAGAAGGGCTACGGGCCGCTGGGACCCAGGGCCTCGTTACGGAGGGCTCACGCCCTGGATGTCACTTTGCGCATCTCGGACCTGCAGCTAGCGGACGAAGGCAGGTACCGCTGCGAGCTGATCAACGGCATCGAAGACGAGAGCGTCGAAATCACCCTGAGGATAGAAGGTATAAAGCGAGCCTTTCGCCGAGTAATATACTACATAATAAACTTCTGATAAAACTACTGAGATGTAGGCCTATAAATGGTGCAGCTCTGGATTGCATTCACATCCCTTAGTACATAACAGGGTTTCCAACTTTGGTCAGCTGACTGGAGTGAGATTTTCAATGCCAGACAAGTCTGCACACGCATTTACATGTATGTAACAGTTTTATCACCTTGTAAATAGTTTGTAGGGTTTGTAAAAATCCTCAAAGCTTTTGATGTAGCTAATTATAGGTTAGTAATGGAATAATGCAGATTTGCCGTAAGATTTCTTGTGTGAGCATGTGAATCTGAAAGCGTGAGAGTTGGCAGCCCTGACATAATGCAATGTTTCTGCCTTTGAATATGCATTTATCTATCTATCTATCTATCTATCTATCTATCTATCTATCTATCTATCTATCTATCTATCTATCTATCTATCTATCTGTTTATTTGTTTGTTTTGTTTATTTGTTTTTACAGGAGTTGTATTTCCATACCAGAGTCAGAATGGTCGCTACAAATTGACTTACCAAGATGCAAAAGTGGCGTGTGAGGGCCAAGACGCTATACTGGCAACGTACCATCAGCTCTTCAAAGGTGACCCAATGTTTGTGTGTTGGGTATTTGTACTCTCTCTGCATCCTCCACTTATTCTTGTTATGGTCAGGGGGGGCCTGGAGCCTGGGCAGCACAGGGCATATGACAGAAACTCACCCTGGATGGGATGGCAGTCCATCACCACACACATACAAGCAAACCCTCGGGATATTCTTATTAAACCATACTATTAACCTAGACTTAGATTTGGTCCTCTTTCTCCTTAATCATGTTATTAATTAAATACATAATTAGTTATAAATTGTGGCAAAGCTATTTTAGTGTAACCCAATGACAGTTCTGAACCTGTACACCTGTATGTACTTCCATTTTGTTTCTGCTTAATTATCTGTGCATATATCATAAGATTATGTGATTGCACCACTTCAGACTGATGATTATGACTAAACCCGAACATTTAAAATTAAAGCAGCGAATGGTGCTACATGATATTGAGGCGTATTTTCCCTTGCAGCCTGGACAGAGGGCCTGGACTGGTGCAATGCAGGATGGCTAAATGATGGAACGGTCCACTACCCAATAATCCACCCGCGTGAACCCTGTGGAGGGGAGGACCTTCTGCCAGGGATACGTAGCTATGGGCCCAGAGACAAGACCCGCGACTATTTCGATGCGTTCTGCTTTACCTCCATAACCAAAGGTCAGGTGGCATGCAAGACAAAGTGGTCGTTGCTGTTAAGGCTAGGGTTAGGGTTAGGGCTAGAGTATGGGCTGGGATTGGCATTATTGTTAGAGGTAGGTTTTGGGTTGGCATTACAGTTACAGTACAGGTTATACCTGGCACAAAGGCTAGGGATTATGTTTGAATTACAGGCAGCACCCAGGTTACAAACTAATTCCATTCCCTAACTCTGTCTATAACTTGAATATGAAGGTATGTCATAAAAATAACAATACTGTACTTAATTAAAAAATAATGATGCAGTAATAATTAAAGCAACAACATATGGTACTGTATTGTATGTCTAGCTGACAGACCCCTGAAGCCAGGTGATGTTTGCACGTGTCACAAAGTCGTGCTCGCATTCGTTATTACAAACTACTGTATTTCACAAGTTTTAACACAGATAAATGTAAGGAAATCCATGCAGGGAGCAGAAATATATAAAGTACAGATATTTTATGGGTTCCACTGAAATAAAGGTAGCTGATTATGAAAAAGATCTCGGTGTGTATGTTGATGCTTCTATATCCCACTCTCGCCAGTGTGGGGAAGCAATCAAAAAGGCCAAGAGAATGTTGGGTTATATCTCTAGGTGTGTGGAGTTTAGGTCAAGGGAGGTGATGTTACATTTATATAATTTCTTGGTAAGACCCCACCTAGAATATTCTTTGCAGGTTTGGTCACCATACCTTAAGAAGGACATTTCTACCTTAGAAAAGGTGCAACGGAGGGCTACAAGAATGATTCCTCGTCTTAGAGGAATGTCTAATGAGGAGAGGTCAGCTGAACTGAATCTGTTTATCCTTGAGCAAAGGAGACTAAGAGGGGACATGATCCAGGTCTCTAAGATTTTAACGGGTCTGGATACTGTTCAGCCAAATGGCTATTTCAATATTAGTTTAAATACTAGAACTCGTGGCCATAAGTGGAAATTAGTGGGAGAACATTTTAAAACAAATTTGAGGAAGCACTTCTTTACACAGCGTGTAGTTAGAGTATGGAATAGTCTTCTGGCTAGTGTAGCGGAAGCTAAAACCCTGGGTTCCTTTAAATCAGAGCTAGTTAAGATTTTAATAACTCTGAGTTATTAGTTAAGTTCTCCCCAAATGAGCTTGATGGGCCGAATGCCCCCCTCTCGCTCTTATATTCTTATGTTCTTTACAGAAGTCCATTTGTAATTGTCTGTTCGTTGGACGTTCATAACCTGGGGACTACCTGTAGCATTACTGTGATGGTTAAGATTAAGCCATTAGTGTTTGGGCATGCAGAAGAGTTAGGCTTAGTGTGAGTGTTAGAAACGACATTTTGGTTAGGGTTGAATTAAGGATAGGATCTGGTTTAATAGAACAGTCTTAGAAAAAAAAGACGTGGAATATTTGTACATACTATCCCCAGCTTACAAGAACTTGTACCTCCGATCAAAGTTTTAAAGTAAATAGATAAATAAGTAAATGTATGCAAAAATAAAGTTGGGGTGGCTGTTTCACATGCCATCGCTCCATTACCTAATGTGAGCTACAACCAATACGACATTTGCCTTGGAAAAGTCCATGACTGTATGGCAGCATGCCCACCCCAACCACACACGCATCTCCCAGTCACATTGTCACCTAAAAGCCAGTGTGATTATCCTATTCTGACATATGGCCATTCCGACGCACAACCTGTCTGTCGGAATGGGACCCGGTCGTATAGCTTTTCCCAAATGTACCTTTTCTAATTTCATTATTTGGTTCAGTCGTATTCCCATAACATTTTTTAATTTAACTGGAAGCCTGTAGATTATACCTTTAACCGGGAGATGTACCTCTCACTTCTTAGGCAAGGTGTTCTTCATCAATGAGGAGCTGAGCTTCACAGAAGCGACGCACGCCTGCGAGGCCCAAGCAGCTCAGCTGGCCCACGTCGGGCAGCTCTACTCAGCCTGGCATTTCCAGAACCTGGACCGCTGTGACGCGGGCTGGCTGGCGGACGGCAGCGTGCGCTTTCCCATCGCCACCCCCAGAAAGCACTGCGGGGGCCTGCAGGAGCCCGGCGTTCGCAACCTCGGCTTCCGGAACAAGAGCCAGACACTCTCTGGGGCCTATTGCTACCAGTAGAGGGTGGGGGCTACCGGGACGGCCAATGGTCTGCAAGCTCGGAGGGACTGGACCCAAGAAGCTTCAAAGAGGCTTATATGTTGCAGTTCTCTTTCCACGGGCGGTATGAATGTTTTCAAAAGAAATGTAAACACATCACTAGGTGAATGCAATTTTAGGGAACACTTTAAATTAACTGCAGCTTCATAATGCCTTTATAATATACAGTAATAGCAAACATTATATGATTATAATGCTTGCTAGTAATATATATTTTAGGTGTCATGCATTGATCATTGAAAGTGTTGTGAAAGGTTTACGCCATGCTGCTTTTGAATGTTCTGTGAATGCATTATAAGGGTATTATGAAGGTGCAGTTCATATATATATAAAGAGTTAAGTTCTGATTATATATTTTTTACCTTGATTGGCACTGGGTATTAAATAGTACATATATTTGTGTATATTACCGTGCTAGAGGTGATTAATGGAAAATGCCACCTCCCGTTTTGTAATTGTTTATTATGATCACGGTGGTGGTGGTGGGGGGGGGGGGGGCGTCTCCAGTACAGGACACAATGCAGGGCTACACCTAAGGTGAGATGCCACTCCATCATAGGACACATATTCACACACACAATCATACTCTATGACTACAAAGGTATGTCTTTGTACTGCAGAAATTCATGCAGTATGGGGGGGAGGCATATTCCACACTTACAGCAGAGGCAGAGGCGTAAATGATGAGTGCTACCCACTGAGCTCCCCTGCCCCCAGTGTAAGTTACAATTAAATGCCATTTACTGTGGTAAAGTGACTTGACTTTACATGCTGCTACTCCAGTAAATGATGTAGACGCCGACGCAAAGCAGGAAGGAGAATTCAAGGAAGTTCAAAACTCAATACATTAAATACAATGAAAGCTACTGTATGACGATAACATTCTGTGTTTTAAGATCAGCCCTAAAAGCTGTTTTCACCATTGTGTGGTCACATGAAGTGCTTCTTACTTGTCAATGACTTCATGTCTTCATCATTAATTCATAACGTCCTAATTCTGCATTTTTTCGGCCACTAAAATCAGGCACCTGTTTAATCGTATTTCTGCGATTACTTTAGCTCCACCAAAACTGAAGCCTGCCATTTATGTTTGTCGGTTATACTGTTAAAAAAGTGTTTTGCTCTTAAAGACACTGCTCTTGTGTTTCGTATTACGCTGCTGAGATTTCCGAAGCCAGTAAATAACCAAATTATCAGCTTGGAAATGACAGTGAAGCTGTGTTGTTCTTGCTGAATATTGAAGGATAAACTGTCGAAAATCTTCGACTTTGTACTGCCTTTGTGTTGTTGCGTCTGTTTAAGGGACCTCATTGGCTGTCTCACGCTTTGTGTGTATGTTTTTAAATTCATAATTGTTATTGAAGATGCTGTAATCCAGATGGCATTATCTCTGTAGAGCTGGAAATTTGATGGGAAAATACCGGAGGGGGTGGAATAAAGATGCAAGATTCTTATCCACCCACTGTAGAAGCGCATTGACAGGGCATCTTTGTTGCGTTAGCATTCTTGACCTTAAAATAATTGTCCCAACATCTCCTTTGCACTGCAGCATGTGAGCTTAAAGATCAATAGCCTAGCTGAGGTACTCAGTAAAAAAACTACTTAGCAACAAATATTTTTAGTATAATATTTTCTGTAATAATTATTTAAGTACATTCAAGATGATTATGCTATGTAGAAAAATACATTTCCAGGCAATACATTCCTAGTGTTGCATTTAAAAAATACCGGTATAAAATTTTCAGTGGTTGCTATAGTAAAGATTTATTAAAATAATATTCAGCCCTAAAAAACTAGTAGAACAGTTTAGCTGTTAAACAGTCTCTTGATCTTGAAACTTAAAACCGTAGCATTCTAAACATACAGTATATGTCGCATAAACATTTATGTTTTATAGACCAGCGTGGGTTGAACAGTCATTTACATGATTATTATAGAAACAAAAACATCAATGTTTTTCAGTTATTTATGTACTTTCCTCGGACTTACATTTTCAGTTCTTAAGCCTTGAAACAAATACGCCTAATGACACAATACAAATGGTGTATTTCACTGTACAGCTGGGGTTTTCCCACTGATGGATCCGATCTCACTGCCAAGTTAACATTCAGTACACAGGTCACCTGATAATAATATGAAACCTGCAATCAGAATTTCCTTGAGTTTAAGTTAATTCTTGTTTTGGCCCATATGACCTCTGTTCATTGTTGTGGTTTAGGTTAGGCAATAACTGGGATTTTTGATTTTAGTTAAAGAAATTCACATGCAATACAAAAAAACACCATAGTAAAACCCTTAAATTTTCATTTAAGCATATACATAAAATAAGTGAAATACCATTTTATTAAAATTGAAACAATATGACTGCATTTGACAAGAAAGGCATAGATGATGAATGTTACTGTAGCAGCTTTACATATTTAATATCTAAAATTTTATTATAACAAAGTTTACTGGTAGAAAACAGGGACATACACTCACCTAAAGGATTATTAGGAACACCCGTTCAATTTCTCATTAATGCAATTATCTAATCAACCAATCACATGGCAGTTGCTTCAAT
>JABFEA020000138.1:15916504-15936362 GCA_019775915.2 Cyphomyrus plagiostoma | reverse complement strand
GGTTTCCCCCCACAGTCCAAAAACATGCTGAGGCTGATTGGGGTTGCTAAATTGCCCGTAGGTGTGCGTGTGTGCGTGACTGGTGTGTGAATGTGCCCTGCGATGGGCTGGCCCCCCATCCAGGGTTGTTCCCTGCCTCGTGCCTGTTGCCTCTGGGATAGGCTCCGGACCCCCCGCGACCCAGTAGGATAAGCGGTTTAGAAAATGGATGGATGGATATTTATTCCCGTTGTGCACTAAAGTAGACATGCTGTGAAATTAAAAATAAAAATAAATTTGAAAAAATCTAAATTTTAAGATGTCTTATTTCCTCCAAAGACAAATATGCTTACAAATACAAATACAAAGGACACTTTTTTCCTTGGGTCTCAGGAGGATATATAGTAGGAAAATGTGAATTCAAACTTAAGTGTTAAAAGAGTTGGGGGTTCTTGAAATGCTAGATTGCTCTTGAATGAAGTTTGGGCCTAAGAGAAAGGAATTACTGTGTTTTTCACATTTACGTTTTACATTACATTTTTCATTTTTACATCTATATTAATAGCATAGTTCAAATTTTATTATACCTGGAGAAAATACAGATGACCCACCAGATTTAAATGTCGGGACAGAGTCCAGAGTGACAAAAGATTCTCTCTTCTGAGTTGGCAAAGTGCCAATGTTCCTGAATTCCACTCGGTCTGAGATATTGTCCTCTCTATACTCGGCTTTAACCTTATCCCGAGACACTGCTGATTCGGCAGGAGAGAAGCTGGCAAGTTGCTCTGTAGTGCCCTCTGGTGGAGTGTCCACCGTGGTAGACACCAAATCAGAGAACTGTGCATATGGCCCAGAATTTACGTTCATATCTTGGTAAGATTTGGCAGTCCCAGAGGTTTCATTAAATTCTCCTAACATTGCTTCTTCATATTTCATATCGTCCTTAGAGATGTCAAAAAATGGCTTTGAGCTGCCAGACAGTAAGCTTGTTTCTTGTTGTCCATGAGTGATTTCAGCTTGGGTAAAACTAGGTGTGACTGTCTTCCCTTCAAAACGTACCTCTGAAGTGTTATCACTGGGGCTGGAACTGTCACCTGAATGTTCAAAATCTGTACCACCTATGGATTGATTTGTTTTAGACAGAACTTTATAAAGTTCAGTGTTGTTACCAGGAACCGTAGATGATGTTGTCGGATTATCAGAGCCCAGATTTGTGTCAGGCATCGATTGATGAATGGAGTCACCACCAGTCATTTCAGATAGAAGTGCAAGATCATCTGATTCCAGATTTGTCTCAGGCATATCCTGGTAATGTTTGGAGCCAACACCAGTCATTTTATTAAGGGATACAATACTACTGTATTCTAAATTTGTCTGAGAAACATGCTGATAATGTGTGGTGTTACCAGCAGTCATTTCAGATAGAAGTGCAAGATCATCTGATTCCAGATTTGTCTCAGGCATATCCTGATAATGCTTTGACCTATCACCAGTCATTTGATTAGGGAGCTTAATACCACCATATTCAAGATTTGTCTGAGGAATACGTCGATTATGTTTAGAGTTAGCAGACATTTCAGATAAAGGTATGGGATCACTAGATTCCAGCTTCATTTTTCGATGACGTTTCGAGTTACCGATAAGAATTTCGGGTGATATTGGTGTAAGAACTTTCAGATTTGTCTCAGCCAAGGGCTCATAGTTTTCAGAGTTAATGGCTCCTTTCATGTGAGCTTTGGCATCTTTGGACTCGGGTGCAGGGGTACCAAGGTTCTGGGAATCGGTGGGGGAAGACGTGTCCACCAGAGAAGGTACGGTGTGCAAATTCATCATTGCTCCTTGGTCTTCTGCCTGTCCACCAACATGGCCACCCCCATTGAGCTCATTCTCCTGACCCAGGACGTTCTCTTGCAGGGGACCCATCGTTGCCATTATCCCTTGATTTGCCTTCTCTGGTTTAGTGTCCATGCACTCCCCCGAATCATCAATCGGGTAACTCCTTAGGCCTGTCCAGGGAAAGAAAACATTCACGTAAATAAAATTATTGTCGTCATTTACTGCTATAAATTACTTAAACATACTTCTTAGCCACACTATTATACTACCTTGGAAACAGTAGACACTGTGCAGGCTGTGTGGCTCAGGGAAGCTTGTCTGGTTGCTAAAACGGTAGATAGTCTTGACACCAGGTGTGGAACCTCTACAGCTTTCTCTAGAGTCCCCTACCGGGTATCGCACACTGCCATCTGCAAGCCAGCCAGGACTACAGTGGTGGAGGCCATCATTCCAGGCTGCATAAACATGAGCCAGAGAAGCCAGCTCTGCCCTGCCTGCCTGACAGTATTCTTCAGCCTCTTTGAAGGTAAGGTGCTGAGGAGTGCAGCTGTAGAGGACTTTTCCTACAGAAAAAAACATCGACGGCACGAATTAGCATAATGGATTTACAGTCGAGCTTGTCACAGATAATATTACAGTGCACTTGCGCCTAAAGCACATGATACAGCAATCAAAATCACTGAACACCTATTGGATAAGGCTGAGGTTTACTAATAATATAAAATAATTTTAACTACCATAGGTTTCATACATCAGATCACATATATAGCAAGTATAGATGAGCTATAATTAGCAGGAATTAAGTACTTGTTAGCTTAGCTTGTTAGAAAAGCAACCTATTGTAGAGCTATATATCAGCTTTTAACAGCCACGCTAATAATAAAATGTCATTTATGGTTACCTGTTTCCAACCTGCAGCCTGACTGCAGTGCAGCATTATTCAACAGGACATTAAGTCTAAGTCATTATCCTGGATTTAACATATCTAAAGGCGTTATGCAGTGGGTTTTACAGCGGGGTATTTTAGTAGGTGACATGTTATAATGTGAACATTTAAATCTATTAAATAAACAGATAAGAGTTCCTGTGATGTATCAACATAGTGAAAGAGGCCATACAATCCCATTACCAGTGATGTCCTCCACGTAGCAGTACACATCCCAAAGCTCCGAGGGATCCCTCACTGTGTAATTCCACATTCCTCGTTCCTTTTCCTTGTCTCCAAAACAACCATCTTCAGGGGACTGAGTAGGATATCTACAGAAGGAATACACAGTTAGGATTTTCTCATAAGAGTTACTGGTGTGTGAGAGAGCTTAGCAGGATTGAAATTTAACTGCGTCATTTGTAGTATTATGCTACAATTTGTGAACGCAGAACCTTTTCCAGTCCTGTTACTATTAAAGCACAAAATAGAAATTAAATAAACATACTTCTGTGTCTACCACACTAGCACCCAGTACTGTCTTACAATAATGTCTTCAGGAGATGCTTTTGTCCAAAGCGACATACATTTGAGACTCTTTAGAGCAATTAAGGGTTAATTTGCAGGTTGGGGTGACATGATGAATCACTGCTGCATCACCAAAGTCAGATGTGAATCTCAGCACTCCTGTCTGTGGGGAGGTTCCAGCATGTTCCACCTATGTTGTGATGAGTTTCCTCTTGCAGTCCAAAAACAAATAGTCTAAATAGGTTATCTGGCATCAGGTGCCTGCAATGTATTTGTGCATGTAATGCATTTGTCCAGCAATCGCCTGGCATCCTACCCGGGCTGGACCCCAGCCTTGTGCCATATGCTGCTTAGGAGCCCATCGGCATCCCCATGACCTGGACCACGGTAAGCAGTTAGAAGATGGATGGGATTTGTTGGGTTCATTCCAGAACTTTATAATCACATTACAACAAGCAAGGAAAATAGCTGGCCCAGCTTGTCACATTGGTAACACCGCAAAGGAACAAAACAGGATTGGTTGTGTCCACTCTCTGGCACTCACCGGACAGTCTGATCGGAGAGCCAGCCTGCAGTACACGGCTCAGGGCTGCCTCGATAGCCTGCTAGGAACTGGGCTGGGGTAGCTATTTGGGCTCCAATATCCTCACACGCGGTCTGGGCCTCCCGAAATGAGAAGGCATAGAGGCCGGAAGCATGCCGGTAATGGAAGACCACTCCTGTTACGGGACACGCACAACAGATTTGCACATAAGTTTGCATAGCTAGCCGTATGAACCACTACTCACGCTCTGTAAATGGCTTCAGGTAATTGGCACTGATTACAACCTGCATTGCGTCGCTAAATGGAACATTGTCTGCCAATTAAGAGAGAACATTTATCCTAATAAGTCACAGTGGTCTATAAGAGCCTTGGGTTCATACTTTCTGAATGCTGTTATGGTAGCATGATCTTTTTTCACACCATGTCTGCAGAAGGCTAATTTTCTTGCCATTTTGCATTTGGATAATGAGTCCCGTCTCAATGTTAACACTCACCGCAGTGCAATGGTCATCATTAGTGCACCCTCATTCCTCAGTGACCTACACTGTCATTAAGGAGTAAGTCAGCTGCCTTGTTGCCAAGACAACCGCCTCCACATTTTTACCTTTGACCTTGACGGGCACTTGGTCGTAGGAGTCCTCCAACCCCTGCTGAGCCATGCAGCGGTAGAGACCTGAGTCGTTGTACCGCAAGCCTTCCAGCCTCAGGGTGATGTTGGTGGAGGAAGAGAAGTAATCTGGCAAAGAGGCATGACCTCTGTAGACTTCGCTGACCTTCACCCTGCCCCCCCGGGCCACCAGAATCTCTGTCTCCAGGCCGGATGACAGCACGCTCCACTTGACCAAGGGCAGGGTGAGGACGCCTTGGCGGCCAAAGGCAATGGGTGTCTCTGCTAATGACACTATGCATGTCAAAGTAATCGAGCTCCCCAAGATGGCTGACACAGGTGGACTCTCACTGATGGTCACCTTCAAGAGTCTGGAATTATCTATTTGATAGCATATAAAAAGCAAGAAATAATTAAGATTTTGCTATATTTCAGCTGCTGAAAAACATAGAGCATGTAATTATTATTCTGCATTATTATTATAATACATCTGACCAATTTTATCATATGGAAAACCTTTCTGTATTCTGGACAGCGGCTATTCTGTGATTATTTATGCACAGTGAACCCAAAGATATACATCATATAGATTCATCCAAAAATGCAAGTCACCAGATTCCTGGCCGGGGACAGAGGGGGACGTCAGGGAACAGATGGCATAGAGCAGCAGTAGTGAGAACATTCCTGATCTGCAAAAAAAGAAAGGACAGGCTGGATGTAATAGATGTAATAGACCTGCGTACTTCTAATAGAATATATAAAGGTTTGACAGATAGGGGGCGAAAGAAGTTCACTTCACATCCGTGTTGAATCGTGTTGATGTATGAAAACGTGCGGCTCATTAAAGACTGCTGAGCTCATAGGAGAGAGTCTGATTATGGGGGGGCACACCTTAATAAATTAAATACAATACAAAGGTCTATTTATTGGAGGGGATGAATTAATCCAAATTAAATATTGGGGGGTACACATCACCCCGACTCCTACATCTCTGTGTTCATGGTTATGGTGATACACAGACAAAGAATTAACAGGTCGGAGGTGAGAATAGTTATAATAAGTGATAGTGTATAAAAAGTGAAAAATGTTCAAATTATTTTAAAAGTTTAAATGGGCATGGCATATGGTATAGGGCAGAGGTCCCCAACCACCGGGCCGGTACCAGTCCGTGGGTAATTTGGTATCGGGCCGCATAGAAAAAAATACTTTGGGTGTCATTGTCTCTGATTACACCTAGATGGGACTGGCTCATTTCGGAGAAACAAGCTCAGGGCTCCCACTAATTCAACGTAATGGTGAGTTTTATTTTTATGCGGTTTATATTTGTTTTTATGCCAGTCGTATCATTTTATTTCGTGGTATTTACCCCCCACACTTTGAAGGCCGGTCTGTGAAAATATTGTCTGACATGTAACCGGTCCGAGGCGCAAAAAAGGTTGGGGGCCGCTGGTCTAGGGTACAAATACTTCTTAACAAATGGAAGGATGGAAAGATAGATGGAAGTGGCCATGAAGCAATAATGTAGGCTTATCCCACGAGAATGTATGTGTGTGTTAATCCACTGTTTTATCTTAATTTAAAATGAAAAGCTCTTCTGTACGAGGAGAGCCTCCGTCCCCACATGCAAGGTACTTCAAAATTGGACTAGTGTGGTGCTGAAGTATCACCCGCCACATGGCTGTACTCAGGTTCTCATCCCTGAGGTGGTCTGTCACATGGTGGGTGTGGCAATGCACTGTAATCAGTGCATGCTTCTTACCTCCTCTGTTTTGCCCAAGCCTTCCATGCAACCCTAAAAAGGGAAGCCCCACACCCTAACAAACATCCCCCACCCTGCATGTCCCCTGGATTTGTTTGCCTTCCTCCTCAGAGAGATTCTCGACAAACCTCACACATAAAGATGCACGACCTTAACGCTGGGTATCCCATAACAACTTGCTGCAATAGACACAGAGCAGTTCTTGAGATTTCCCTTCAAAAGCCTCAGCGACATGTGAAAACCAGGGCAAAGTCATCAACATTATATAAATTAAAATTCAGGGTAGGTGCACCTTTCTACTTTAGCTTCAACATTTCTTTACCTATGCTTTGCCTCCATTCTTTATATCTATCTATCTATCTATCTATCCATCCATCCGTCCATCCATCCATCCACCCATCCCTTACACTGCCAGGAAAATTCACAAATGTACCATCCCACCTTTCAAAGTTCATTAATTTCAACCTGGGGGGCGTGGAGGGACTCAGTCCCTGCAAAGTCATGGGAGAAGATGAAGGTCAAGCTGGGCTTCCCAGACAAAGAGGCTGTTTTCTTTCACTTTTCAGGCTAAAGCTGCAAGTCACCTCAAACTAAATATTCTGACACCCTGGATGAACTTACGCCGCCAGCACACAGAGCTTTTCTCTGTCCCAGCTGGGCACCTGTTCTACTCTTTCTCACTTTCTACATCCTCTGGCTCCTCTTTTCAGTAGGTTTTTTCACAGCATAGACAATTTCTCTAGGCAACAAACATTCATCAGTTGAAAAAAAAAAAGGTGCGAGGAAAGACCCAGAAAGTTTATAATGCTCGGGTGTCGCTGAAGGAGCACATGCGCTGAAACAAAACACAGCGCATGCAGGTCTGCACGACAGCGCATGCAGGTCTGCACGACGGCCAGCTGAGGAGTCTGAGTCATGCAGAGAAGCGGCTCATTTGCAGTCTCTGCCACAAGCTGACAGGGCAAAACAAAAACAGCTGCTGAACTCTTCAAGGGCACAGGGACAAGGCAGCAGAAAGCCTGAGACTACATTCAAGAGAGCAGAGCACGCCATCAAAATAAAACCATCCTGGAAGGGTTGCTATTTACCAATATTTACAATACCATCGACGTTATTAATAATTAGTCTGTAGAAATACAGGAGCATTTTTTTTCTCTTTCTTGGAGGCTCATATGGTGACCTGGTGGCTCCCTTATTAGGAATACAGCCTGACACTAACCATATGTGTTTTGAGTTCTCCCTGTGCCTGTTGTTATGGTTATGTGAAATGGTGTCTCTGTGTGACCTGCGATGGTTGGTGCTCCAACAAGTGTGTCACCTGCCTCACGGCCCGTGTTTCCTGAGACACACCACAGTCTTAAATAAGCAGTTACGGAAGATGAGTGGGTAGGTGGATGGATGGATAGATGGATGGGTGGATGGATGGATGGATGGATAATAGCTGTTAGAAACAAAATCCTGCCTATTTTTTGTTATATTTGACACAACAGGATCAGGATAAAAATGTACTAACAATACATTTCATAACTGGAGTGACTCATGAAAATGTAAATTAACAAGTATTATGATTTTCAAACAAAGTGAATGTAAAAACTGCCTTGTCAAACCAACAAATTACAAGGGACAAGTGTCCAAGAAAAATATAGCACTAATTAAGCTTCAGCTGCGATGCAGTAAAACCCCAATGTGTTTCTACCTATTAAAGAACAGCAGACAGAGATGCAAAATCAAGGAGTGATAAAATAAAAATGACTCTCCTGGCATGCAGGGCATTACAGAGAAATGAAGTGCAGCTCCCACAGCTAAAGGAACCAGTCACTGCTTCCGCTGTCAGTTCCTGTCACGTTCATGTCTTACATCATCATGATTATGAAAAGAGAGCAGAACTGAATACAACATCCCCAGCTCTTCACCTTCTCAAGGGCTTTCTCAATAAACTTCGGTGTGACGAGCAACAATATGACTCAGCAAAGTATTCATGTGTAACCTGTCTGGTTCCTTGCTATAGTATTTAGCTAAGGAATGAAATATAAGGTTTCGCACTAAAGCTGTAGTCCAGACCCAATATTATGCCTTACCAACAACATCCTTACCTGGTAAGTGTTATGTCAAGTGATAGTGATAATAAAGAAAACGTAGCAACTCCATAAATATTTTGCCATATCTGGCTGAAGTACATATAATCTGAACTACAATAAGCCACAATAATACGGAAGACAATCATGTTAAACACTATAATGCTAAGTGCAACAGACCATCCACATCAAGATAAAATCTGATTACCTGCAGTCTTGCTCCTGTGAAACATTTACTGTCACAATCAGACTTCAACACCATGAAATGAAACCGGTTTTGCTTCAAAATTAGTATTTTCAGAGAGAGCACAGGATATAATTCTTATATATTCAGAAATGATAAAACGTTATATTAAATTCAATAACAATTAAAAAGAACCTCAATGAAACTATCATAGAACTGCTCTAAGGAAGAAAAATATTTGCTAGAAAAGCAAAGAAACATGGAGACTTTTGAAATTCAGCTGTCAGTCAGTTCTCATTTTTGGTTTCATTTCAATTCAGGGGGTGGCACGGTGGTGCAGTGGTTAGCACTGTTACCTTACACCTCTGGGACCTGGGTTTGAGTCTCCGCCGGGGTTACATGTGTGTGGAGTTTGCATGTTCTCCCCATGTCGGTCATGGGGTTTCCTCCAGGTACTCTGGTTTCCCCCCACAGGCCAAAGACATGCTGAGGCTGATTGGAGTTCCTACATTGCCTGTTGGTGTGTGAGCGGTTGATGTGTGATGAGTTCCCTGCCTCGTGCCCATTGCTTCCGGGATAGGCTTCGGACCCCCCGTGGCCCAGGAGGATAAGCAAGTTGGATAATGGATGGATGGATTTCAGTTCAGTTCTTTGTATTCAGAAATATGACATTTTATATCAAAAAAGCCAAATGTCGACATTTAAAAGTGGTGTATATGTGACGTAATCAGTTTTCAAGAGTATTGCTCAAGATACAATGATTATCCAATAACTGACCTTTACAAAAGATTTTTTTCTTCGAGAGTTCCCCTAAATACAAGTTATAGTTTTCATTAATGACACGAAGACATTAATAAGAATGTAGTGTACAGACTAAAGCATTCTCAAAATGGAATCGTCACTAGAGGTTTGTTGGTACCCTATAGGAAGACTAAATAATAAGCCTACGTTATGTGTGTATCAGATACGTGCGTGAGGACAAAAGCACCGCAAGATGCATTTTTTTCCCGCCCCCCAAGTGCACCATAAAACTCTGCCTATGCCTCTCCATGGTGTTATGTGTACTTAGGGTGTATCAAAGGTAATTATATTCAATTTTCGAGTTGTTGTTTTTTTAAAAAAAAAATTGATATATGAGTATCTTTGAAATTAGATGATAAATCTTAGCACTTAGCAACTAATTTACAAAATTAATGAAAAGTCAAGAAATAGTACAGTGATCCCTCACAATTCATCAAGTACAAATCGAGCATCTGGAACATCTCAGCTTTCTCAGACAAAGAAACATGAAACTTCTATTCCTACCAAATGAAGGAAACTTGCCAGTTCTTATAACTACCCATAGGATAGTACAGGCTGCTTGTACATGTATGGAATTTCTTATGAACCATGCAACTAACATGCAATCTATTTTCCATCCAAATTAGATTCTTTCTAGAATTCTACCTAAATTAGAATCTAATTTCAGTGTCAAAAATTGAATTTCCCCTTGTGGGTACCCACAACATAAAAATAACAGGTTTTTTATCACATTGTGAGGAAATTTGGTCCCCACAATATAATGTATATCTGGACCTCACATAAACAAACAATACTCACCAAAAGAAAGCAGTACTTATAGCTTGGCCAATCGGGGAGTACCGTATTTAACTTGCATTGCATTGTACATACCTGTATAGCACATGACTCCAGGGTAAGTGTCACATATGCTTTTGTATTTCATTAATAAAGCAAAATAAGTACATTTAACGGGCCTACATGTCAATGACAAAGATAAACATAAGTCAGTCCTAAATATTGTTCATATTTTTCAATGAAAGAAATAACAGTTATACAGTCAACAGTTATATTCAAAAAACATGTTTGCTCGGAAAACTGTCAAGGGCAAAACTTAAGACATAGGATGAGAGTATTTATTTGTCGAGATAATACATTAGGTGTGCAGTGTGATGACCTCTACAAATAGTCAACATTATAAAATAGCCTATATGTACATCCCAGTGCACCGTTAAGTTTCATATATCCAGCAGCGCAGCCTGAAAAACACACACACCACCGTACTAACATAGCACTACGGATATTCTTCTGTATGAATACCAAGAAAAAAAAAGCGCAAAGTGTTTTTTGAACTTTTCAGATCATCAACTCGTGGAAAAGCAATGATACTTTAGTGAAAGACGATACAATCCAGCTTACGTACCTTATTTCACAATACATTTGAAGAAAGTCTTTTTTACCTTTCTTGTCGGTATTTTCTTCCCTACAAAAGAAACTGTAAAGCGACCGATCAGCAAGTCAATGCAGTGTAAGCCACCCTTTACACCCTTCGTAAAGCGACGAGAAGAGGTGCCAGGAAAGACCTTTGATGTCAGTGTGGACGAGGGCGAAAGAAAAGACGCGGAGACAGAGAAGGCGAGGAAAACATCTCTTAGGAGCCGATTTCGGGGATTCGCCGGTATTTGTCTCACCGTGAATGGAAATTAAATTGGGATGACAGGGCGTTGAAAATAATCTAAGCACATCACATGCATCTGTTTGTAAACATCGAGCGGGGTGGATGACTCGGATTCATCTTAGATAGAGAATGAGGCATGCAAAGGGTGGCGAATTTAGACGTTATCCAGGTCATACCCTGAATGTTAAAAGATGTGCAGACACGGCGTGTGATGTCCCTCTGCGTAGCCTGTGGTCTGTCAGTGTCCTCCTCAGAAGCCGCAGGCTAATGGTTAAATTACACGTAGGATTTCTGTTATCGAGCTGGAGAAAAAAGGACAGCTGAAGACGTGAAGTCTGCCCAAGAAAGTGTCACTAACTACGGATCAGGTCAATGGTAGTCAGAAACGGGAAAAATTGGGGTCTTACGAGAATAAAGTGCTACTGCCAATATTACCGTGTACAAATTAAACTATCGAAAACAAATCAAACTGTTTACCAAAAGCGGGACACTCCACTCGACCAAGATGCAGACTGTACTTGCACAGGATTCAAAATTAAATTGCTGTTCCAGGTCCGGACAGGTAGATAGATGTCTTGTTCTGTTCTGTGCACAAAAATGTACTCTCGACTTTTCCCCTCTAATTTAATATTTATAACCCTAGTTTAATACATGAGCAAAAAAGGCATATACTTACACTTAGGGGAGGATGTCTCAAATTGTCATGTGGGTATGACTTGAAAACCAGTCTCTTATGATTTGCATCTGGGACCCAACCACACCTGAACGTGAGGTGATGAGTAAGACCATCCACTGAAGTATTATAAAAGAATGTTAGAAAGGAGGTAATGGAGGAAACAAGTTGGTGTGACAGGATAACAGTGATGAGCTGCCAACGGCAGGTAGCGGGGAGGGTGAATGCAGCTTTGTCAATCCACCCTTTCCTCTGGTGGATGTGGCTACATGTCAGAAGATGGAGGAATTTGACACAGAGGCACAGGTGAGACTCAGTAACACTGCCCAGAAGTCAGTGGTGTATTAATGCTAAATACATAAATAAGGATAAATGGGGAGGGGGGGCTAATCCTAACCCTAACTATCATTAAAGTACAGCTTCCATAGTTACTAACACTGCCAACTATTCTGTCTTACTGATATTTTTATTTAACAAATCTGACATCTGCCTCCAGTGGCAATAGCTATCCAGTTGCATATAGGCTAAGGTCATTTTCTTTAAAGGGAAACTAATTAGCATCTGCCTTTCTACCATTTTCAACAGCATTCCAATACACAACTGTAGCGTAGGGAGAATAAAATACCATGTCATTTGTAAATATGTAGAACATCTTTATGTTGAACAATCCTTTGGCGAAGTTTACATAAGATCCTCCAGTAGCTAGCAGACACACCTGATATTATACCTGTATATTAACCGTTCAGTCACAAAAGGCTTCTTTAGGAAGTCAAGGCTCCAGGAGAGAAGACGCCACATACTGGGGAAGTCCATCATCTGTCCAGCAGCCCATCCGGCTGGGAAGGTGCCGTAGACTGAGCAGACAAGTCGCAGTCAGTCACACTGCGTCATGTCTCCTTAGGGGTGTGAATGCACAGTAGGCAGTAAGTGCAATGTTCTGGACTTCCACAGATGCCAGAAGTGCGCCTCACTTCAGGAAATCAGGCTGGACTGAGCACAGTAAGAAAGCACGTCCTGTGTATTGACCAGGTTGATTGTGAATGTAAGACAGTCGGAAAAATTGCCATCGGTCCTAAACAAAACCCGAGTAAAAACAAAACATAACACATAACTCTAGCTTTTAGGGAAGGTCTTTCTATTATCTTGAGACACATGATCTATTGGTTTAGCTTAGACTAATCTTAAACCAGTAATTCCGCAGTAATGCCATGACAGCTAAAAGACACAAAAATTACAATGTACATTTTTGGGGATGATCTACCCCAAATAGATTATTTTATGTCATTATTATTATTTAGGCAACATCGCAATATATTGAAAACATTCCCATTGGTTTAGCTTAATATATTTTTTTTCTTGTGCAAATGTTTCATTGTCTTCCTAAATCCTATTTCCCTCAAAACTAAAAGGTCAAACAGCATTTTCTCGCAAAGACATCCTCCAAACAAAGGGCACTGCTGACTCAGGTTTAGTTTGACGGGGAAGAGGGAGATATGTGCAGTTAATAAAATGGCATTTAACTCACAGCACAGGATTAATGGCTGACTTGCTTTGCCCAGGAGAGAAGTGATGCCAAGATCTTTAATAAAGGGAGATGTTTGCATAGAGCATGGTCCAGGTTGTTTTCAGACAAGGCCGTACTCGCTCTTTATTGTAGAAGGTAAACAACTTAGGCAAGGACATTATTCATGTTTGCCTTTGTAAAATATATATTATATTCCTCATGGTATGGTACCTTGTTGAGACTGAGACTGCCAGTGTTTCCGTGGCAGAAAAGTAACAGAAAGCTGAAAATGGTCAGGACAGAAATGCAATTTGTTATCATAGACGCTGGTGAACTTATTGTAAATAGACTGGCTTAGGATAGACAAACACACCATTTATTACTCTGGAAATAGATTAAAGGACAACAGTGGAAAAACAAACAGGATACAATGCCAAGAACAAAAGAGTCAGGTCAACCGGATTTTGTGGACAGCCCTTAAAACAACAGGCACACAGGCTCAAGCTTCAACAACTGATGCCGCTGAGAAAAATAAAACAGAAAGGTTTTCTGACCAGGTTCAGGTTGAAATTGACAGGAGATCCAAACAACATAGTCTCCAGTCAGCGGGAATGTAAGTCAAAATGGAGAAGGTGAGAAATTGGTCGTTTGGATGTGACAGCAGAAGCAAGGCTGAGGAGTGACCACATGCTTTCGTACATCCAGTCGACTAAAGCATCGACTTTACACCTGGACACCACAAGATAGCATTCACAGAAATTCATTAGCCCAGAGTTTCCCAGCCTGCTCCATGGGGAACCCCCCCAGCTGGTCCAGCTCTGTGCCAGAGAGGGGACTGTAGGGGGGTCTATAAGGGTTGGGTTGGGAAACACTGACAAAGACTAAAGTGTCACGACCAAATGACGCTAATAAATCTGAATAGCAAACATATGACCTGGTGCACATTTCTCATTTACAACTTTATTGGAAGCTGGAAAGGAACAGCCACGGCTGAAAGGGTGACCCTGTGAAATCCAAAAAAAAAAACACTAATGAACTTGGAGAATATACCCTTTACCCACCATGACATCATCAGAAACTGATTTAAAATGCTGTGCCAGTCTGGTCCAGCATTTCAGTTTACATCTAAAATAAATCTGAGAGAAGACGGTCAACAAATTAATAGTGGATAACTAAAAGTACAGGGGAGATAATAGAAGCCAAAATTAGAAACCTCACTTAAGGGGCATTCTGAAAGGGTTTTATCTATATGGCCACTTAGACATGATGGCCCCTACCAATAAAAACAAAGCAGGATACATATCTTAAGGAAAACAGATACATTTACAGTAAAAATCATATAAAACTTTTAGTCTACAGCCCATAAATGAAAGCCAAATACTCATTTACTCCATTCTGAGAAAAAAATATGCAATTTTGTCCAGAAGCCATAACGAATGCTAATGCTGATTATCTGACCTTTGCAAAGTAGATGGCAACAGCATTTTAATATTTCTGACTGCTTGTGTATTTTCACAGAACTTCACATTAAGAGGGGGGCTTAAGCGTAAATCTTATTGCATACATTTGTGTGTATATAGTATGGATTGCATTTTATACATCATAAATCTGTGTTAAAAGATGTGTATTTTAACTCAGATGAGAGGGAAAAAGTGTTTAGTACGAACCATTTTCACAAAAGTTAATAAATGACAAAAATGAACAATTTATATAATTTAAAGGCAGGCAGGCAGGCAGGCAGGCAGATAGACAGATAGACAGATAGATAGATAGATAGATAGATAGATAGATAGATAGATAGATAGGGCATATCATTCATACTAGAATTAGATACGTTTCTGGAAAAAATCAAATTTCAAGTATGACTGCAAGGGAAATTTAACATTTGTCTATTCCAGCTTCACTCAGAAGATACGGCTGGGAGACTCCAGTTTTTAAAAGGACGAAGCATTAAATCACACACTCGTACATTTAAGAACATGACCGGCAGCATTAAAACAGGACAGTTACTCCGGTATATACCAATTACAGAGTAAAAAGGGTAACTGTCTGAGACCAGCTTCAAAGGCAATTCCAAATTTCCATAAGAAAACATGCTGACAATATTTCAGTCTCCCATTTTATAAATGGATATTGTCCTTCATACTCCAGTTCCTCTGATTTCCCTTCCAATACTCCATCCTCCGCCGTTTCTATGCCGTCAGCTGTGGCCGCTCCCTCCATTCATATTCATCGCCAAATGTTGTTCCCACTCTACCTCCACAGTCTTATAAACATCCATTGAAGCTTTGGCATCCTCTACAGATGAGTGCCCCATTTTGCCCACCTGAGGAAAGCAAAACAGCAAGTTACATTCCATATAACACACATATATTAATACGTGAAGTGGCATAAGAATACCTGTCTCTCTCTCACACACACACAATGGGTTACAATGGTCCAAGTTATGATATTTGGACTTTACAGTGAGTAAATGTTTTTCCACTTTCAGTATATTATTCAATAACTTACATGAGATATTCAACACTTTATTATAAATTTGCTGTTGTGGTAATGATTTTGCCCATCTGTAGACTATAGCCAGTGTTCTAGGCATGTTTAAAGTAGGCTAGGCTATGATGCCCGTTAGGTTAGGTGTGCTGTATTAAAATGCATGTTTGCCTTACGATATTTTAGTGGAACACAACCCCATCCTAACTTGGAGAGAGGCTGTGTGTATGTGTGTGTGTGGATATATTAACATGTCAGGTGTGTGTGTATACATACACACACACACAATATATGAAATATATATATTTTTAATTTCCATTCCAATACCAAGAATTAAGATACCAGATAAAACAATATATGGTAAGACTTAGAAGTCTTAAATTAATTATACCACGGGAGTTTAAACACAGAAGGTGGTGAATTGGGGGTAAAGTGACTGGTTGGTCTTGCTTACCTGGATGTCCCGTTTAAGGAGGATCTGAGAAAGCTTCTTAAGCGACACCGTTTGCTGCTCTGGGAAACCGGCCTTCTTGCTGAGCAGCGGAATTTTAGCGATGTCCCGCGTGAGGCCGGGCGGATGAGTGTAGTGCAGGACCTTGAAGTCATTTTGGATGGAATGGCCCACGACTACCTTCCCCTTCAGGATCTTCAGTATCTGGATCATTTTGGCAAAAAGTTACAAGTCAAGAGCACTGCTGAGCATTCTGCAAACCTAGTTTGTGAAGCTTGTTAGTAGTATCCATCGTAATCTGTCTTTACACCTTACAGTACGAATGCGCATCTGACGCAATTTCTAAGATTAGTAGATTATTGGGTGATACGGCCTCAATACACTTACCTCAACTCTGGCTTGATTAAAGGGCGTAGCTTTATGGAGGTGCTTTGGTTTTATACCACTCCATCGAGTACGAAAGTCAGTCACAGGCAAGGAGGGAGAGACGTACTTGTCATAGACAACGTCGCCATCATACGAGACGATGCTACAGCGCGCTAACTCACTGTTCCGACCTTTGGGCCCTGTGCCGACCATCTCACAGTCCAAGGCCACATACTTGTGTGGATTTCCGAAAAGGCAAACTTGTTCGGAAGTCCCCTGCCTAGGTTTGCTAAGACCTTGACTTGGTACAGCAAGCAGACTTTCCTTAGTCTTGGGTATGGCAGTAGTGCGATTTCTCTCTTTTGACTGGATGGTCAAAGAGCTTTGGCTAAAACTGTGTGTATCAGCAGTGGAACATTCCTTGCTCGACGATGGCTTTTGAGTACTTTGGGAGGCAGAGGTCTTAGGGGCAGCGTGTGTCATGGCAGGGGGATTGCAAACAAAGGCCTTTTCCTGTTTTTGTCTCGCATGATCAGGTCTTCGACTGGGCTCCTTTGCGAGATCCTTCGATTGCCAGTGCTGAAGCTGTTTCTTGTGAAGGAGGCCTTTGCGCTCCAAATATCTACGCCTCTTAAGGAACTTTGCATGTTTTTGTTTGCCAGTCGATGTTGTTTTCTCACCATCAGGCACACCATCACTGGAAAACTCCAGGTTGAGCATAAGTTCAGACATTTCTGACAAATGTTTAGTTTTTACTTTTCTGACAGCAGAATTTTTTCTTCCTTTTCCTTAGCTCAGTACAGCAATGATGGCGACACACTGCCTCATCTTCTTAATGCGGGCTTGGTTTCAGTTTGATACTCCGATCTGAAAAGAATAAACTGTAGAACATTCAACAAGACAGAAACATCTGAGTAAACATAAGCAGAAAATTCTCATTTCATCTCATTAACTTGCATTAATTTTAGCTCACTTCTTAATATTTTTCAAGAACTGAATTAAAATAGTAATCTTAATTCACACTATCAGATGATGTATCACCGAGTGTATCACAAGATTGTCACGCTGAAAAGCAGAAATATATTACTGCATTTCAGTGACAAATACGGCTTGTCAACATATTTAAATATTAAGTAATTACATGTAAAGCATAACTAGAGCTCTTAATGACGTATAGAAACAGAAATTTCATGCAAGTTGCTATGTATAAAGCTTAGAAAACAAAATTAGCTAACAAGATAAGAACAACTACATACAATGATACCTCCCAAAACAACTTTAAACTGTACACTAAAAGCTTCTAATCTAATTCGACCAGCTGTGTACATTCCAAACAAGTTATTACAGGTAGCACTAACTGACCAAAGAGAAACAGTAGCTAGCAAACACTTCTAGTTTTTATTTTCTGATACGGGTTCGCTCCGTCCCTTTCATCTTTCGTTATGGTTAAACATGTTAAAAGCGAAACAGCAAGCTGCCTAACACGTTCCTCACACAGGAACAACGCGCACCTCGCCATTACTTCCGGGTTCACGGGTCACGTGGGCAAAATACATTCCCTTGTCCTCAGGATTTTAAAGGTATGAACGCACCATTAAAATTGTTTTCAAATATCAATAAAAAATACTTATAAAAACATTGTACCCACATATATTACGGATTCATGCTGGCCTACTGTTTGTTCCGTATTTACAAAATCTGGATATCTAGCGCCTCAGACATTGCACAACGTATGTGACGTGTAGTAAATGTAATGTTACTGTAATATGAAGTGCCTCACTGACACTGATTTGCACGGCAAGTTCCAACTACAAATTTGTTATTTTAAGCTGGCTTGCGTATGCAATTTGCTGTTTGACCGTCATGACTGAATTATTGTATCGATGTAAGGAAAGCGACAGCTGCAGCATGGTTTGGCCGGGGGGGGCGCGGACGCCGTCAGCCGAGCAGCAGAGACAGCTGGCCGGAGACCTGACCGCATTCCTCTCTCAGTACAAGTATATCTCCGACTCCTACGTAATTGTACGTATACATGACTGAGGTTGGCTCCTGCTTATTAACAACATTATTACTTTAGTGAATATTGTCTATGTTACACTTTAACTTATCACTAATGCCTATAAGCTCTGTATCGTGAAATACGAGTATATTCTATGTTAAATATCAAGAATAGTGTAAAATAAAATTCAAGTGTTACATTCGGATTATGTTGTTCACAATTTTAAAATCTTTACTCTTGATCGTTTTGCATTCCTGGAACCTTGAAAAATCCCTCTGTTATTGGTCCTCTATAGTAAGATTACTGCAAGTATACAATAAGGGCAATTTAGTAACACCATTTTCCACAGACTGCCAGCCCCAAGGTGTGAGGCACACAGTCTTAAGCATTAGGCAACCAATTTAAGAGATTGACTACACATTTAACATTATGTTAAATTAATAATCAGAATGCACGAGGACTGGTTAAACTATGATTGTTGTAACTGCGTTATCAGTGTTTGATGTTTGTAACTTGTCTTATTCTATAGGAATTTTTCAGTGAGGATTTGTGGAGCAAACTGCCTCTCAGCTGGCAGGACACCCTCCATGACCTATCCGCACCCCAAATCGCTGACCTGTTACTGGATAGAACCATCACTCAACGGCGGTAAGCACTTCATCGAGCACTTATGTAAAAAACAAGCAAGAACATTTCTACCAGTAATCGGTATTTAAAGATCAATTTAAAAAAGGAAATCTTCTGTATGCCAGGTACCCTTCCGTCTGGCCTCTCTCACTGCTGGCATTTCGGACGTCGGCACACACGCTGGCTTTTTCCAGAACGCCCCACGATCAGACAGCGCAGGACGCAGGTTCCTTAAGGCCGAGGGAGTTTCAGCAGAACCAGAGCCAGAGTTTACTGCTGGGACACATATTTCGCAAACACGTCAAGCCGAAGAAGCAGCATGAGATCCAGCGGCTGGGAATGGTGCGGCTGCCGGGTGCTGACGCGTACACGCTGACTGACGACGGGTGCGGACACGTACACCCCAGATAACTGACAACGGGTGCTGACACGTACACGCTGACTGACGACGGGTGCGGACACGTACACGCTGACTGACGACGGGTGCGGACGCGTACATGCTGACTGACGCCGGGCGCAGACACATACACGCTGGGTGACTAACGCCGGGGGGCGGACGCATACACGCTGACTGAAGACGGGCGCGGACGCGTACACCCTGACTGACGCCGGGCGCAGACAGGTACACGCCGGGTGACGGACGCCGGGGGTGGACGCGTACACGCTGACTGACGCTGGGCACGGACGCGTACACACTGACTGACGCTGGGCACGGACACGTACACACTGACTGACGACGGGCGCAGATAGGTACACGCCGGGTGACTGACGCCGGGGGTGGACGCGTACACACTGACTGACGCTGGGCACGGACGCGTACACACTGACTGACGCTGGGCACGGACGCGTACACACT
>JABFEA020000138.1:15884648-15916404 GCA_019775915.2 Cyphomyrus plagiostoma | reverse complement strand
TGTTCCCCGGGTGACTGACGCCGGGGGCGGACACGTAGATCCTGACTGACGCCGGGCACGGACGCATACACACTGACTGACGCTGGGCACGGACGCGTACACACTGACTGAAGACGGGCGCGGACGCGTACACGCCGGGTGACTGACGCCGGGCACGGACGCGTACACACTGACTGACACTGGGCACGGACGCATACACACTGACTGACGCTGGGCACGGACGCATACACACTGACTGACGCTGGGCACGGACGCATACACACTGACTGACGCTGGGCGCGGACGCGTACACGCCGGGTGACTGACGCCGGGGGCGGACACGTAGATCCTGACTGACGCCGGGTGCCGACACATTCACGCTGACTGATGCTTGTTATTCAACAAAACGTTAAAATGTGATAAGTTTATAATATGATAAACTAGTGTTTCTCTTCCTGGTCCTTGGGGTGCCTCAGACAGTCCCTGTTTTTGCTCCCTCCTAGCCCCAATTATAGCAGGGAGCTGGGAGGGAGCAAAACATGGAGTGTTCGGGGGGGTCCCTGAGGACCAGATTAGGAAATACTGCCCTACGTGAGGGCATAAATTGGGGGGGAGTAGCATGTGACTCAGTGGGCTAAGTTTCTGGTTTGGTATGCAATCTCAATTTCTGTCCCAGCTGGTGAAAACACTCTGTGATACAACAGACTGCAGCAGAGTAGTGGATGTGGGATCTGGACAGGTAATCAAATGTTATCTGTTTTAATCTTAACCTGCTTCTGCTTCAGTAAAACATTCTAGATGTTTCTAAGAACAAGGTGTTTTTTAATGTCTCTAAAAATCTGTCCCACCAGGGTCATCTGAGTCGCTTCATGTCATTTGGGCTTGGACTCTCTGTCACTGGCATCGAAGCAGATCCTGCCCTGGTTTCCATGGCCTCAAAGTTTGATGGACAGCTGATGAGCACTCTGAAAAAAGAGAGCCAGAAGAAGGTCAGATTGTTTGTCCTACACTGTCATTCGATTATTCATTGAATCGTTGATTCACGATGAGTCTTTATTATGTAGCTTATTAATGTATTTCGTTTTTCAGAATAACAGGTCAGACTATACCCTGTCTCCCCCTGGTCCCTCACCCAATCACATTACTGGTTGGGTGAACCCCAAGGCCTCATGGGAAGTATTCATCAAACAACTGGAGGTGGGGAAATGTGAAAAGAAGGAAGTAATATTTACTCCAAAACTCAGTAAAAAGAGACAGTTGAAATCAGTATCAAAGCCTGATCAGGACATGGACCATGCGAGCCTTTCTTCATCATCAATTCAGTCTTGCTGTAGCTACCAAGAAATAGGAAATGACATGCTATCCAATCTTGGCTGCCAGAGCCCAGCTGCACTCGTACAAGACTGTCAGAAATCCCCGAACCTTGACCTGCCGTCTTCTCCGAAACGGCCATGCATGTTTGAGAAAAGTGTGAGTCAGTTGTCCAGCTCTACCAAGTCTTCAAGAGTGGAAGAGGATTCTGGCTGTTTGGGGCCAGCAGAGCGGGACGTGGGGTACAACACTCAAGGCTTCATCTTGACAGGCCTTCATTCTTGTGGGGACCTGAGTGTCACACTCCTTCGGCACTTTGCTAGCTGCCCCCACGTGCTGGCCATCACCTCCGTGGCCTGCTGCTACATGAAGCTCACCACCCTGGAAAACCCCACCCCTCCTGGAATCCTGCTCCCACCTGGTCTCACGCACACTGAGGAGATGTCATCTTCAGAGTTTGGCTACCCAATGAGTTTGTACGTGAAAGGCTTGCCTGAACACCAGCTGTCCTATAAGGCGCGTGAGGGGGCGTGCCATGCCATAGAGGATTATCTGCAGAGGTTAAGGCAGGAGAACAGGCTGCTCAGGATGCACTGCTACAGAGCGGTTCTGGAGGTGGTGATCAGGGGGGTGAGACCGGATCTACGCAGGGCCGGCATCCAGACCATCAAAAAGGCCCATCTCCTTTCCTTCACAGAGTTAGTAATCATGGGATTTTCCAACAGAAATCAAAGTTAAACTGATCAATCACCATGCAGTCTACACTCTGAATTTGAGTCTAACAGATAACCTTGAGCTTCCCTTGCCTGTTGCTATTCTTGCTAACTATTTCCAGTTTCTGCATATAGAGCTTTCCAGTCAAGCATTTAGTTAAATAAGTCACCATTTTAGTTCCATTAAGGTTCAATTTGTAAAATGCTTTTCTCCGACATTTCAATTGTTCTGTAGTTTGACATTCCTGTTTTGCTTCTTCATACTTTAATTCCATTAATATGCATGGCTGCAGTGCCCCTCCCGTAATTAGAAGCAGTTTTGCTGAACTGTACCTACACATCCGTGTTGCTCCTCTGCCTGACTGTTGGCTCGGAACTCCTCGTCTGTAGGTACGCACGCCTGGGTCTGCCACGAGTCAGCCTGCCGGCCGACCTCCCGATGGATCACGCCAAGCTGGACGCTCTACTGAGGCAGGAGGGCCGAGTGGTGGTGTACTTCAGCCTGGCGCTGCTGCTGGCTCCTGTCGTGGAGAGCCTGGTACTACTGGACAGGATGCTGTTCTTACAGGAGAGAGGTGATCAGCCTGGGGGACGCAGGACAGAAGGATTCTCATTTTAAACATGTGTGCAATAAGCGTCTTTCTGCATTATGCCAATAAAATTATACGTTTCTTCGATCATGAGTGAGGGATGAAGGGAGCGAGAGATCAAGAGGCAGATGGGTACAGCATTGGCAGCCATGCGGAAGCTGCGCCTTTCTGTCGTGGTAAAGAGAGAACTGAGTCAGAAGGAAGCTATCGATTTATCAGTCGGTCTACATTCCTACCCTCACCTATGCACATAGGTGACCAAGAGAATGAGTTTCCTTTGCAGGGTGTCCGGGTGCAGTCTTAAGGCTGGTTCATACTTCTCCGTACAAGCGCAACTCTCACATATCCACTCCGTGTATCCCCACACAGAAATGTTCACAGTTCTCCGGTCAAGCCGTGTACTTTGCATATGCGGACAACATGGTATTTTTATTACGAATAATATTATAATAACAATATTTATTAATAATGATTAATAATATTATCATACAATTATTATTATTCTGATATTCCCTGCACATGTACCATAGCATTGAGGTTTGTGTACGTTTCCCTACGTCTTACAAATTCAGAGAACCAGCTCACGGGATTGCTGCCTACGGTCACCTGGCTGGGGTGAGACTTTCAATTCGAGACAAGTTTGCACTCACATCCACACGCATTTACATGTCTGTAACAGTTTTATTATCTTGTAAATAGTCTGTAGGTTTTGCGAACTACCCCAGCGCTCATCAAAAGCATCCGTGTGGGACATTAGCGAATCGATCGTGCTCAATTTGTTAGAGCTGTGAGTTCACCGCTGTGAGGACACAAATTTGGAGTGCAGCGGACGTGCCCACTGGTACACAAAAGGTGCACAATGGCGTCATAAATGTTTGAGTGGACACGTCCGCTAGTACGCGTACAGAGAAGTGTGAACCAGCCTAGGGCGAGGCGCTCAGACGTTTGGGAGGGGCTCTTAGTAGGGCCGCTACTCCACCGCATCAAAAGGAGCCAGTTGAGGTGGTTCGTGCATCTATTTATGGTGCTTCCTGGATGCCTCCCTGGGGAGGTGTTTTAGGCATGTCCAACCAGAAAGAGACCCCGGGGCAGACCCAGGACAAGCTGCAGAGATTACATCTCTCGGCTGCCCTGGGAACGCCTTGGACTTCCCCCGGTGGAGTTGGAGGAAGTGGCTGGGGAGAGGAAGGCCTGGGCATCCCTGCATAGAATGCCAACTCTGGATAAGCGGCAGAGGATGGATGGATGGATGGATAGATGATATGTTTGATGGCCAGTTGGTCCACCATACACATTCAGCTGGCGTTCCATCTTTGCAGGTTTTCAGAGTCAGCTGGTGCCTCTCTTTGATCCTGCATTCTCACCTCGAAACCTGGTGCTGGTGGCAGTGAAGCCAGGACAGGACAGCAAACCACAGAAGCTTGTAGCATAGCCTCGGCTGCCGCGGGGACATGCGCTGCTGTTAGAACCTGCGAGTGTGCGGTAGAACGCGGCTGTAGACCTTGAGTGGGCGTGGAGAACTTGAGTCCTTCCTCCTCATCACAGCCTTCCTGCTCGGAGAGTCTCTCACAGACCCTGAAACACGTTTGATCTGACAAGCATAATTTAATTTCCCCATTTTTTTTTTACTTCAGAATATGTAACTAAATACTAATCTGTATTAATACATAATACAGTGCTTGCTGTCATAGTTTTTAAGATATATATATATATATGTTTTCTTTTAATAAAAATGACAGTTTTAAATGAAATATTCTTTTAATATCTTGTCTTACCATATACAAAAGAGTCATTTCATATATTGTTGAACTCCACTAATCCCTTCTACTTTCGGATATCCACCAATTAGGTTGGATCCCACAGTGGACCCACCAAACTCCAGGTCACAAGAGGGTGTTCACTCAATTCTTAGAAGCAGGATCGACAAATAATTTCTATGGACTTAAACATGTTCAAATGGGATTTGAAAAGTAAAAAAAAAATATGTTACTTTGGCAAAGAAAAAATAGCCTGAAACAGAGTATAACATTGTAATTATATAATTTCTAAATTTTCAAGGTCAAAAAACTGATTTGCAAATGTTATCTGAACATCAATTAAATCCACTAAACTAGATTAGCAAAGTACTTTCCCCCAAAAAATTAAACCTTAATTTGATAACATTAAAATTATTATTTGTTTAATTTCCTGATTTCCTGCTGTGCAGTGCTGACACCTAATGGACAAACTTATTAAGTATGTAAATAATTGCTCTTAAACGGCTTAATTTTAACTTTCAAATGTTCACCACACAACAATCAGCTCCTGTGTAATTCTGTCACTGTGTGCCTCACTGGGGTAAGACACTGGAGCTGTAACTGGAAGATCGCTACTGCAATTCCCAGGGACAGCAGAGCAAGTTTACTATTGGGCCCTGGAGCAAAGCCTTTAACCCCCTTGATCGAGAGGCCATCAGGTCATGCCTTCTCAAAACTTTATCTTGCTTTGGACAGAAACATCTGCTAAATTAATTAAAAATGTAAAAGTCTGGGTTCACCTAAAAGAACTGTGCTCGATTTCTCCTCATCTTGGGCAGACATTTCATTGTTTTAAGCTCTCTGTGTCACTGAAAGGAAGAATAAAGAGCGTAATATGTAATTGTTACTGAGAAACTAAGCTTTGCTTTTATAGGTGCCAGCAGACATCATGAAACTGTGTAGCCACCTCTGAGCCCTTTGCCCGTCAGCGGCCATCTGGCAGTGACGTGCTGTACCCATGCGTGTCCACAGTGACAAAACATCTGCCCTCGTTTCACCTCAGCATCTTGGCAACACATACATCATTGCCAGGAATGGCTAAATGTTTTATTAAATGTTAGATATAACCCGGTCAAAAAATGATTAGTGTATACTCGTTTATTTGAGAGAATAGTGAAACGAATTAGATTGAAATGTTTGTGTTGTATGCATCAGTTATCAGTTTTATAAACAAGCAGGTAATCTATGCCATGTTTATGGAACTACATTTTATTTTCATATACTGAATAACTATGTATATAAGGAATAATAATATTTGTCTTCATATTTCTCACTAATTATATGTATTGTATTGTACTCATTTGATTCTAAATGTAATTAAGTGAATATGTACCCAGTCATAGCTACATTGTACATACACATACATTATACTGTACTGTACTGATGATACATTTTTTTTTGTGTATGAACATACATTTTATATATGCCAGCATCATTTAATACGGAATCTGATGAGCACTGAGGGCTCCATGAGGTCACCATTTTCCCCATTATCATGCGATCTCTTGTGTTCTCATCTCTTCTTTCTGCCCTAAGTTATTTTGGGATGATAAACATAAAGCATTAGATGGGGGCAAATTGCAGTATGAACAGGTATCAATTGCATTCATTGTAGATGTTTATTGAGCACAATAATTACACACCACACTTCTGTCTGGTGCTATGGAACTGGTGTTCAATATTATTTTGCAGATTTTTTTGACTCAGTCATCCCAATTTAATTATCCTAATTAAGCAGCCTCACACCTGCCACCCAGAACAATTCATCTAAATCTCATCGGTATTGAGGGAAAAAAAATACTCAGTACTTGTTGAATTTATGATTTGTCGCCACCTTCTGGCAGCTCAGCCATGTGTGCAGACGGAATAAAAACGCAAAATGGATAAATGCACTTGTTTAATAACATGGCTGCCACATTGGCTCCACTCTCAGGCTGGCATTTTAAAGATCAATAGCTGCTACCGCTCATTAAACAAATTCCCAACAACCCAGGCAAAGCTGGAGTGTTGCCCGTTGCCCGTAACCGAGGACCTGTTTTGTGGAGTCATTGGCATGTGATGCCAAGGACCAGGTTCATGCACAGAGACAGCAGACCAGGTATCTTCCACCCACTTGTCCTAGACATGGTCGTTGAGGGCCCTGGATGCTATCCCACGCAACACAGGCCACAAAGTGGGAAGTCATTCTAGATCTAGAGGGATAAAAAAATGGGTGGGGACTGTTTGGGGCTCCCAGAGGACAGGGCTGAGAAACCTTGCCCTAGATAGGATGCCAGGCACTGTGGGACACTTACACATTATGGGTAATTTAGAGATGCTGAATCACCTAATTATGTGTCTTCAGGCTGCAGGAGGAAAGCAGAGGACGGACAGAAAATCCACACGACATGGGGAGAATGCAGAAACTCACACAGACAAACACAGATAAACACAGACAAACACAGAGAATGGGGGCATTACCTACTAAGCCACCAAAGCAATATACATGTAAAAACTAAAAATATATAATATTACTAATATTAATATTATTTTTCAACAATTTACAAAACAAGGGACAAAATACTTTGTGCATAAAATGTAAATCTGTTATATTCACTCATGAAGAAATGGGACAGTATCTCTAAAACACAAACTCCAACAGAAGAAGGATAACGGCCGTCTTAAAGGTGGAGCAGCGGGATGGCAACCTACATTCACCTCAGTGAATCATTAGGGTGTTACTGACACGCCCACGTCTCCTGTACTGAGTACAAAGAAGAGTCATGCAGAACATTCTTTGTATCAAATCATTGCTCAATTGGAGTCCCGGCTTCCCTAATTACACGTTAATTCCATTGTTGAGGTGTCCCAGGTGAGGAGTTACATCAGCAAAGGCAAACCCTCCTCCACCAATGGCAACAGACTGAGTAATAAACACATAAAACATTTGCTTTTTAATGTCCAAATATCAAAATAATAATAATACCAAAGGACATGAGCAGTAAGCACTGCTGCGGATCCAGATTTTATCGATAGATTTCTATGGGGAAAACCCTAATCCCAACATGGCCACCTTAACCCAGCCCTAAACGTACCCATAAGTAACCAAAGCAAATGCGAGACATTCTTAATTTTTTTTAGTTTTTTAGTTTTTTGATTGGATTCACAGATCTTTGTGGGGACCTGGAAAAAATGGTCCCCTGATATCGAAATAACAGGTTTTTATCATGTTGTATGGAACATTTGGCCTACATATATCTGATTAACTTTAAGGAGGCCAAAGACAAAGTGGCAGAGCTGGCCCAGTCAACTACATTATAAATGCTACCAAATCCATGATTAATTGATTGGAGGGGGGCAGCACTGGAGGAGGGCAGCAGTGGAGGGGACAGCACTGGAGGGGAAAGCACAGTCAGCAAACTGATTTTGGTGTGTAAATGAAGCAAGCCCCAGTTGGCAAGCATTTAAGAAGGTGCCCAGGTGCACGATTCAGCTTCAGTTGCAGCATATGTAGGTTTCTGAAGCAATCCATAAGAAAGTAATGCTTATGGTTACCTGTTTAGTCACCCTCACTGGTTCCATTGCTGGATTATGGACCAGGCCAGTGGGCCCAGCGCCCCAGGGCATCAGGCTGGAGGGGGCCTCGGAGCACCACCTGGCACCCCCGCTATATATAGACCAAGAATTAACCACCAGAGATCCAGGGCTCTTTGAGATACACAGCACAAATTATCCATCAGGGCCCCCAGGGTCCCCAGCATATGTGTTGTGCTCTGGACCTACAGCTCTGGAAAAAATTAAAGGAAGGCACCCCTGCGGGGCGGCTGATTCCAGGCTCGAGGTTTCTAAGACAGCCGTACAAAAGCACAAAATGAATAACCAAAAACCAGCCAGGTAGAGGGCGGAAGCGACTTTCTAATGCCAGAGATGACTTTAATTTATGCGACACTTTCTCCTGAATCAAAGGATGACCTCAAGTGACCTTCAAATAGAATGAGAAACATTGAGTGGTGAAGTGCACAGGATGGTGTCAGGCTCCTAGAAGCAGGACTGAAGTCCCATGAAGCGAGGAAGAAGCTCTTCACTGATGAGAAACAGGGAAAAACCAGGATGGAGTTTGCAAAAAATATATGAGCATAAGAAATTTAAAAATGACAGGAGGCACATACCCATAAATTGAGAAATGAGTGAGTTTTAACATCAAGTAACCTGCTGATTTATACTGGCGAAGTGCCCATATCCCGGGGACATGCATTCTGCTGTAATTTTTTACACAGGCACATACCCATATATTGAGGAATGAGTAAAGCTGAACATGTTACTGTGGTCTGTTAACTTTTTTCAGGGCTGGCTGTATATGTCCCCCATTTCTTGCCCGCCCCACCCCTCATGACAGGGGGGCCTCAAATGAAAACGTTGGTGCAAACAGAACAAATCAACCGGACAGCTGTGGTTTGTCTGTCGGCTGACTGCATTATTTTAAAAATTAGCAACACGCAGCTCCGAACAATATTCATCAAGATCACAGTTCCACACCTTGCACCTAGCACTCCCTCATGGCTGATGACATGAGGAAAAATGAGACAGTTCAAATATATTTGGAGCCAAGGATCATCAGTGATTTGGATCAAGAATTCTTTGCAACAAACCTCCCTTTAATACACATGAAATTGAGACCAAATAAATAGATTATAGTTAAAAATAGATGTCAAACTAATTATTTAATATACTTTAAATATTCATCATGATGTGGCCCAGGTTTAAAAACAATGTCACTAGTCACAGCAATTAGGTGTTATTAATAGTGGTATTAAAACAAACCATGCAAAGTCCTGTTGTATTCCAAGTATGCTTATTATATTACAACTGTTCTGTTCTAAAATAGTTACTTTTAAAAAGCAGACTGTATATAGGGCATCCAGGAAGAGCCATATGTACTGTATAACCTAGTTCTTGCGGCCATGGTAGAACATGCAGTGTTGCATTTTCATCAGGAGATGGCGCTAGTAATTCAGCTTGTGAGCAGCTCAGGGGATCCATGGTAGCTTGGAGCTAGTAGAATGGCACAGGGTTCTTCATCATCATCAGCAACATCACGTCACAATCTTTTGTTTTAATTTTGTGTAGTATAAGCCATTCAATTCGATTGTGACTTGTTTATTTGTTTTCACTATATGTATGTTCATCTTTGGATGTTCATCTTTGGGCTACATTCTCACTGCTGTATGCACCAGAATTTCCCCCCGGGATATGTTAAGTCCATCGTAATCATTGCCATTATAAATGTATTGATAAATAATGGTAGGTTGATGTTATATACACCTTTCCTGATTTAAAATTTAAATAAAACAGAAACTAATTGGAATAAGCTGAAATGAAAACTATCAATTTGTGGTTTTGTAATTTTCATGTCAGGCAGGGTATTGATTGTAATTTACTAAAAGTACAATAAGGTCAGTATTTAAAGATGACATTTTGAGATGTAAGTTACAAACTGGTTGCAAAAAGGGTAAAACAGAAAGAAAACGAAAGATAGAAATAGAGAAAGAAAGAGAAAGAAAGAGCATGCAGAGACCTCATCTGAAAGGTTATGGTCTTTATTAAACAAGGATAGTTTGAAAGGAGGAAGATTCATTTCTTCATGGATTCAACAAAGAATTCATTACAGGACACAGTCAATGCTGCAACGAGAACTACAAATTCCTGAAAGTCGACTTCTCCGTCACAGTTTGCATCCAGGTCTCTCATTATCTTTTCTACCACCATTGGGTCTTTACTGGCCTGCCAAAGAAGAGAGACGGGAAAATAAGAAAAGCAGTCCGGTTAATATTATACCTGGAAGTGGTTCAACGCTTGTCCGTTAACTACACTCACATGCATCATTACAGAATCTAACACTTCATAACTGTTAAAATTTCATATATTTAATATCCTGTTCCATCCATCCATCTTTTCCCGGTAGAGGGACATGGTGAGCCTGGAGACAGGAAGTACAGGGTACGAGGCACACACAATCACACACTATGGGAACTCCCCCACATATGGGCTGCTGGCAGAAACCTGCACAAACACAGGAGGAACACGCTGTAGTATTCCGGTCTAAACTCACCGACAAGAAGCCATTGAGTTCTCCCTGTAGGAGACTCTTCAGTTCTCCTTTGCTTAGCTTGTATTTATCGCCCTCTTTGGAAGAATAGCTATGAAAAACATGGATGAGGCTCTCCAGCGCTTTCTCCAACTGAGAACTCATTTTAGTAGCAGATAATCTAGCAAAGATAAAAACAGATAATATTAAATGAGAAGACATAATGAAATTGTGCAATAATGCTTACTTGTATTTATTATTTCCATTGCGGTCAAGCCTAGATCTCTGTTCTACTCTTTGAAAGCATGTTCACTCCATTGTCGGTATGCTACCAATACACGGCTGTGCCAAGAGATGGACCTGAATTAATAATGTACAGCACTCCTGTGGTGCTCTGGTTAATGAAATCCAATCTATCATCTGCAGCATCCTAGGTGAGGCAATATTTATCAGGGCTACGAGAATGATTCCTGGTCTTAGAGGAATGTCTTATGAGGAGAGGTTAGCTGAGCTAAATCTGTTTAGCCTTGAGCAAAGAAGACTAAGAGGGGACATGATCCAGGACATGATAAGATTTCAACGGGTCTGGATGCTGTTCAGCCAAATTGCTATTTCAATATTAGTCTAAATACTAGAACTCGTGGCCATAAGTGGAAATTCGTGGGAGAACATTTTAAAACAAATTTGAGGAAGCATTTCTTTACACAGCGTGTAGTTAGAATAGTCTTCCGGCTAGAGTGGCGGAAGCTATAACCCTGGGTTCCTTTAAATCAGAACTAGATAAGATTTTAACAACTCTGAGCTATTAGTTAAGTTCTCCCCAAACGAGCTTGATGGGTCGAATGGCTCCCTTTCGTTTGTAAATTTCTTATGTTCTTATGTAAAAGCTTCAATAAGATATCCAAAATCAAACTTATTAAACTTAAACATCATTCCGAAACCAAGCAAATGTCTTACACTGAAAGATTTTTGAGAAATAGAACATACAAGTCTGATTAGAATATTGTAATAAAAAATTATTACACCGATACACAAATTATTACGCCTATAGCTGATTCCCGTATATTCGAAACGCACGTACTGCTTGCCTCATTTGAATTTCGTCTTAGATAAAAAGCGTCTGATAATAAATGTAAATCAGCTTTTTACAGAGACTTTACAAGCATAACATTTATTTATGTTCCTCTTGTTTTTGCGTTAAAAGAGGTAATTAGTGTAAAATACACATAATACATATAAATATTGTTTTCCAAAATTAAGATTGCACATATTATTTGTAACACTTGTTGCCATTTTTCTAAAACTGATCTGTAGGCTACCACTGGAATTTAAAACATACAGCCTCTTTGTTACTATTAATTAAATTGCATTCAAAATGCTCCTTTTTGCAAGCACTCGTAAACATAAATTGTTCTGTGCTCTGCTGTAAATGAAGTATTACAGTGTTACAGAAGGACAGTAGCTGTTAATAAAATCACTGAATGTTTCACTACAACCACTTTGCTATGAAGGATACAATCAGCAGCGTAAAAATGTATCGTATAGGTATTTTATGTTCTAAATATAGCTATGCTGTAACTTACCGCACCTGTGTACTGCAGGAGTAAATGTTCTGAAGGTGACCAGAAATCTCTTGACCCCCTTTATATACCGCTGCCCTGCACCTGCCTGGGAAAAGAACGGTGGAAGCGCCTCCTACTGGCAAGAAGCTAAGATATCTATTTTAAAATTCATTCGGAACACTTTACAGGACATGATCATTCATTTCTGAAAGTAGAAGATATTTGTTTTACTTTTTCTATTTCCTCGTGTCCAAACGCACCGGGGGACGTATTGCATGCGACACGAAACAAATTTAGCTATTATTAGTAAATATCTCATTTAAGAGAATGAGGTGTTTATACTCCAGTAAAATATCACAATAAATCTGCTATTAAATTAGGAAGCTTGCCTTCAGGATCATCAGGTTTTATTCACTAAGAACTGATTGTGCGTTTTTTACTTTTCATTTTTTTAATTAGACGAGGAATATCCCATTTCTTTACTTCAGATATGCAAATACACGTAACATGATGAACAATGTATTATTTTCTAGAATCTCAGTTTATTTTTCAGCGCGATAGAGGGCTACGTTTCAGCCTACTGCTTAATTTCTCTTCCACTTCGACTCTTTTTTGTAGCATCTCTTTGGGTAAAGTCCCATTACCGTATTTGCTGAAGTGTGTATTTAATTTTGCTGCTTAATTTACACAATTCCAAACACTAGGACCATCGAGTCTTATTTACTTGCATTTCATATTGCATTTTTCCTAAACCATGTTACTTGTACAGTTACCACTAAGTGTAAGAATTTAATGAACCATGCACCATTTCCTCTCATCCCTGGGGTCTTACAGCACCTTCTCTGTTACTAGTAGCAATCATTGAGCCCTAATTTCTTACAGTACAGGTGTTCTAAAGAACGATTATTCAATATTCATGAAACATTTCAGTGTAGCCAAACCTTCCAAAAAATGCAGATGACCTCATTATACTTGTGCGCACGTATACACGCATTAAAATGAACACACATTATGCAGACTAAAATGAACAAATTAAAGGAATGATAGATAAAACCACATTATGAATAAATTAATTATTGAGCCTGTTCCAAAGCTGAAGTCCTGTATGTAGCTTTCCGTCAAACCTATAACCATTTTCGGAGAAAAAAGAAGCAGAAAATGCACGAGTGTTGCATCTGATTAACTAAAACCACTGCAGTGAATGCGATGTTACAAGGAGAAAACATAGTATGTGTTCTCATCGATGCACGTGGTCGGCCTTTTCCAGGAAGACTGCAAGTTCACCCGTCTGTTTGTAAAGCCACCAGTGTTTACGTTTAGGTGAGTTTACGGAACCCCTGGGGTACAGAGAGGATAGGAAACACCACAGCGGAATCACTCATCGAGGCCAACTGAAGATGAGTCAACAAAGCTAGTCTCTGCAGGCGTTGCCCGGGTGATCGGAAACTTGATGTAGTCGAGCTGTGTCGCGTGAAAAAAAAAACCACACCATCCTTTCCCTTTTGTTCTGGAAAATAAAGCTTCCATCTCTAATTACTGCACAATGAGAAACTGAAGCTAACAGCATAGCCATCATATTCGTGTCCGTCAATAATCAGCCCAATAGGTTTTGTTGAAGAGAATCACATCATGGCATGGGCTACATTAGGGAGGTTAAGATACAATAACTAGGGAATAGGGGGATATATTTGGGAATATAACCCACAAAATTTGTGGAACTTTACCTGTACTGGGGATTACAAGGGCTGCAAAGAGTAAAATCTGCGATGAAGGCAATAGAGAAAGCCATTGGTTGGCCATGGATCAAGAAGGCGAGTCAGTGGACAGCTGCTGCTGGGATCTGACCAACCCTGGCCGGGTCGCCTGGATGAAGGTGCATGATGCCCAACAACCCGGCACACCTGAGAACTTCAGGTACCTTGTTGAGGAAGCATCTCAGTACACAAAGACACACCATATGTCTTGCAACTAATATGGTGATAAAATTCACACAAAATGTTGGAGATGTTTCAGTGATAAATGGTGAAGTCGGCTGGATGTTATTGATTCAGAGGGATAAAAAAGACCCCAGACCTGAATACTCCTGTGCTCGTGTCTCTAGGCCAAATCTAAAAGTTTAGCAAATTAAATATTAAGAGCATATTCTCAAGAACGTCAAAAATAAGAGCAATTCATTATAACAAGCATACGGTTTTCTTGCACGCTATGTTGAAATGGCTTATAGATGATCTATAATACCCACTCAATTCATATTCCAACCACTTATCTGGGTCACACAGGGCCTGGAGTCTGTCCCAGGAAGCACAGGGGACAAGGGAGTGCTACACACTATGGCATCTTATGGACAATTTAGAAACCTCATTTAACCGGAATGCATGTCTTTGGAACGTAGAAGCAAACCAGAGGCTGCAAAGGAAATCGACAAAACGTAGGCTGAACATGCAAAATCTACACACCAACCAAAGGTGGGATTCAAACCCATAACCCAGAAGGGGTAAGGCCAGAGTGTAACCCACTGAGCCAATGTGGGTCAAAGCCCAGGAGGCACCCTAGGCAAGCCACACTGGCCATTTTATGTCACCTAGCAGGCTGACCAGGACCACACACTGCCCATTTTATGTCACCTATGTCTCCTGACCAGGGCCGCACTCCACTAGCATGCTACTCTCATTCTGTTCAGGCAGGCTGACGTTAACAACGCAGACTTCAATTACAAGATTTAAAAAACCAAACACTCAGTCACAATTCCAGCATACTTGGTGTCTTGGGTGCGCAATTGCGCTGGTGCGTCATGGTGCTCCTTGAATGATGCTGCCCACCTTGCAAGGATTCATGCAAATGCTGTTAAAGAGCAGAAGCTAATGGTCATCATTTCCCTCTGAAGATTAATAAAGTTCCTATCTGAAGTTTACACAGTAAATAAAGACCATAAAAAAAGAGTTCTTACAAAGAAGTTTACTAAGAAAAACAAAATATACAATATTACAATACTTAGCATTTGTGTTTTTTTCTAATTAAATACTTAGTATTAGATTTAATTGAGTTGTAGGAGTCATGTACCTTTCTGTTATGCATGATGCATGTTTAAAAAATATACTTTTAATGTGTAGTGAATTCCATACAATACAGTGCAAAACGTGAACTCTTAAATAAGGCATTAAATTATGCAATGTAAAATATATTTTTAAGTATGAAAAATAATGCAAATCTATATAAATTGCAAGAATATCAAGGAATATTCCCCCAAATACAATTGGGGAGGAAGCTTCAATAACAGGAATACATCTACACACTGAGAGAAGACGTGTGTCAGGACAGTTAAACCTCGTATATTATTCTGCTTCTTAGTTTAGTGTTGGAAGAACGACAGTCTAAAGATTCTTTTCTGTGCATCTCTGCTCAGCCAGTGTTTCACATCTTCCTGCCGAGAGCACATATTAGCCATCTCATTCCATTTTAATTCAACAAATCTTCAAAACGTTTTTGCATAACCATGTGAATTAGACATACTTTTCAGAGCTCAGAATTTTCTTTTTTATTTCCCCTGGAGATACAGAGCTTTTACCGCACTGGGGGTGACAGAAAAATGGTAATTCGGAGTGTTTTTTTGTGAGCTTTTGTATTATTCCAGCTACAATTTTCTTTTTTCAAGGTCAAAGTTATTCCTGCAAATTGCATTTCGCCAAAAAGACAGCAAAGGACTTGGAATAACAAGCAAAAAAATTTATAAGGAAAATCGCATGTATGTGTACTACATCAAACATTGGCTTCGTGCTTGTTCCCCATCATTGGACAAGCACTCCAATAAAAAAGCAATTTCTAAGCCCCAGGAAACGCCACGTTGGGGGTGGTGGTGGGGGGGTTATTTTTTTTATTGGGAAGAAATTATGGTTTAACTGCTTTCAAACAAAATTAAAATAGTGTTGTTCAAAAATTAGGTTATTCCACGAGATGTAGGACTTACAAGACCTGCATTCCATGAAAACTTGAAGCTCTCGCTTCCCAAACAGCTTCAGTGCAAACCACAGCTTTACGAGGTCTCAGGAGTCATTTCATTGGCTGTTTCATTTACTGCTAGATCCAGTGATATCAATCTAACAAATTCGACTTGCTTTTTTATCATATATAAATACATTTAAACATAAAGCAAACCCCTTTTAATAAGAGTATATTAGTTTAAACTGATACTGCGCACAACATGACCTATTCCTAACTTTAGGTCAATTGACATATTAAAATTTATTTTGTCAGGTGTGAGCAAATCACACCAAATAATTCAAAATAGTCACCTTTGGTAAAGATGAAGTCTCTCTGTTGATAAGCTAAATTTCAAACTGAAGAGGGAAATCTAGCCCATAATTAAAGAAAAGGGAATTTGTATTAGTTATCAAATAAACTGTGATGCGTGTCTGTATTAATCGTACAGCCTGAAACAAACTTAGTTACGAGTTTTCTTGCCTTCAATTACAGAAAATCAAAAGATTAATTAGTCCATTTTTTGTCCACTGGCACCTCAAGTAAACACAAATAAACAAAACACTTCAATTAAAGCTTTTTCTGCATAGTTCAGTTTCAGATTAAGAGTTAGTCACAGCTGGAGGGTGCGGTTTGTACTGGAGTCGTTGGGGGTGAAAATGATGCAGGTGACCCATGTAGCTGTGACGATAAAAACGACGCAGCTCATAACAACACACTTTGGATTATCATTTTTTGCTACGAATGCTATAAAAAGGTCCTACATCTCAACTGAAAAGATAAAAAATTTCTGAGCTCTGTAATTCACATACCAGATTAAAAAAAATCAAAATGGGGCCACAAAGGCCTTTGTTGGGTTTAAACGGAATGACCCAGCTTTGTTTAGCCACATGAGGGCACTAATTAGCCAGGGAATTTCGGCTGTGGAAAGCGGTTTCTTTGATGGGTGATAAGGCTCATAACAAACGCTACCTCTGTAGGGAGAGATCAGTTTCACTTATTTCCGTGTACACTAAATTACCTTCATCCCTATTCATTTCTGGGAGGGCTACTTCCTGATTCTGTACTTTTGGCTGTCTTGCCATTGGATTTTCTAAGTGAAGCTCCGACATAGAATTGCTGCTTCTTATTGAAGTTCTGCTTCTTATACTGATGGTCCGATCTCTGGTGAGAACAGGTTTGCCCAGCACACTCTTCAGCTGTGCCCAGAAGAAGATCTGCTGCTTTGGGTCTTTAGGCCACTCCAAATACGTTTTGGTATTCAGCATCTTTTTAAGTTTGCAATACTTGTTGGGCAAAGAATCCAGGTCAATGGGCTCTTTAAGCACCAGGACGACGTCACTGAAGGTCTTGCCGATCGCTCGTTGTTGTGCAAAGTACAGCTCATAGTTGCACCACTCACTGTTGACAAAGTGCTTCGACAGTACGAAGATTACCTGAGAAGAGGGGAGATACAACATATCTACACAGATGCTAAAAGTGTAGGACTTCACCATATTTATTTTACAGACAGCCAGAACGTTTACAAACCTTTTATATTTGCATTTCCAGAGACTAATCCAATGAAATTGTCACACTTACCTTGCAGACACCATTATGGCAATTTGCGTCAAGATAGCATCATACGTACTCAAGCTTTAAGTTTCATTCACAAACAAGAGTCAAGTCAAAAATACTAAATAGAACATCCGATCATCATTTACTATACGATGATGCGATGTCACTCTCACTCTTTACTATAAAATCTGTCTTACCTTTCGGCTGTTCTCAATGTTCTCTATGATATTGTCAATAATCCATTTGCCTGGCATGAAGTCTCTTTCATGAATACAAATGTTATAAGGGGGCTTGTTGCTTTCCAAGCAGGTCAACAACTGGTCTCTCACCCAATCAGCATCAGAATGGCTGTAGGAAATGAAGGCATGATAGGCAAACGTCTTTGAAACGCTGTGTCCTTCCTGGTAAGCTCTGTATTTTGCTTGGATAATATGGCAAATGGCTTTAGTGTACCAAGGCACGTTAAACACGTAGCACAGCAGCATAAGGGCCAGCACCACTGCTGCAGTCGTCACCACAGAGATGACGACGATAAGTTGAATGTCACATGCTAGGCGTCCTGGGAAAAAATTAGCAACCAATGTGTTAAGCATAGCGTCGGGGTGGTAACATCTGTAGTTATCCGGCCAGTCTGTAATGTTGACTTTCCCTTTGATTGTAGATTCCTGAATAAAACTGTGTAGATCACAGGTGCAGTGGTATGGGTTGTTGCCTGCTTTTAGTTGGGATAATTGCGGCATTTCCTTAAAAGAGCTCATGCTAATGAGTCCAAAAGAGTTCCCATCCAACTGCAGCAACTGCAAGGTTGGATTACTCCACCCTGGAGGAATGAACTTGATCTTGTTGCCACTGAGCAGGAGTTCCTTCAAGTTAGAGACTCGCTGAAAGAAGTCCATATCCACGTGGTCCAGGTTACAATCGGAGAGATCCAGGTACTGCACAGTGGTTGGAAGGCAACTTAGGTCACTCTTGCCAAAGTCATTATGATGAAGAATCATCTTGGTAATATTCTGCTTCCAGTGGCAAACACCCACTTCTTTGCTAATGCCAAACTGGTTATAGCTAAGATCTATCACCTGTAGCTTTTTAAATTCTCCCACAAGAGCTGACACATCAACCAGACTGCTCAGCTGATTGGTGCTGATGTTAAAACACTGGAGAGCAGGGACTTTACCCACATAGTTACACAGCCTGTTATAGAGGTAACTGTCCAGTAACTGATTTTTAGACAAATCCAACAATTCTATGACATTCATCTCATCCCAGGCATCGCAAGGCACAAAGTTGAAATTAACATTCTTAATCGTCAGTCTCCGAACCTTGCTAAGCCATGTGAAGTGCCAGTCAAATCTCAAGATGTCTGGGTTACTGATATCCCTGTAGAATTATACAGAACATAGTAAAATCATTACAAAGGTTGTTAAATTATTACAAAAAATGCATTCACACACAAAAGGAAACATTTTATGGCATATTAATCTTAGTGTTGATAAAAGTTCAGGTTTTGTGCGACGATGATGTGCTAGTGAAAAAATAAAGATACTAACCGAAGAATCAGATCATCCAGAACAAGGTGTGTCACACTGGAGCCCTTTTCAGCATCCTCAAATGTTGGTGACCGAGCAAAATCAAGAGATAGAAGTGATAGAGATTTAACCGGAGAAAGCTGTAGGCTAACCAAAGCCATCCTTAGAACATTCTCATTGAACTTCCCACGGTACAAAATGAGTTGTTGCATGTTAATGTCTTGCAAACCTTGGAAAATATTCTCTCTATCAGTGTAGTACGTGAATTCAAAAAGGTTCCGAAAGCGAAGCTCGCTAAAAGTCATGTTAGCCAAGTCTTGTAGAATCATTGGTAGATAATTTGGCCTTTGGTCTATGGCCACATCAAACCACATCTTTTTAGTCCTGATAAACTTCAGACATCCTTGTTCATATTGCTTAAGGCTAGATGCACTTTTGACAGCAAACTTGTCCAAGTATATATGTTGTATAGACCGAAAGTCTCCCTCTTTTAGACCTGGTACGAGGGGACCACCCAAGGACAGGATCTTTAGTTTGGTGAATGTGGAGAAGATATCAGACAAAGTGGCATTGTGGTATAAATTGTTGGACATATCCAGGCTTTGCAGGTTAGCAAGGGGCTTTAGGGCTTTGTCGGGAATGGATGTTAAGGAATTGTTGAAGAGGTTAAGGTCTCCGAGGAGGGTATTACAGTTGAATGCTCTATCCTCAATCAAAGAAATGTTATTGAACTGAAGTTTTAGGACACGTAGATAGCGGAGGGGACAGAAATCTCTTTCGTGGATTACTTGCAGTGCATTTAAGGACAGGTCCAGCTCTTCCAATGAAAGTGGCAGCGTCTCTATAGGAACATAACTGAGATAACGCCCGCTGCAGTCTGCTGTGCGGTTGTCCTTGGAAATGGCACAGATGTTATTCAGGGGTATATGAAGAGAAGAGCAGTATGCACCGGCCAGAAGAGTAACTACTATAATTTTATAAATTCCAATGGCTGAACATAGGACCTGTCAAGACATCAATAAACAAAATCAACATTTTTGACAACTACATGAAAGTTTATGTATTACAAAGAGTTTGATTTTTCTCTTGCTATTGTCACTGTCAGGGTGTGGCGGCGGGGGGATTGGCAAAGCTGGAGAGGATGCCAATTTGACTTGGGCCATTTAAGCCCTACAGGCAATTTCGCAATGCCAGTTAGTCTACCTGCCTGTCTTTGGACTGTGGGAGGAAACTGAAGCACTCATAGATAACCTGTGTGACACAGAGAACACGCAGAGGCCACAAACACACAAGGTTACACAAGCACCATGTTGCCCTCATTTAATTCATGCAGGTTAGGGATAAGGACACATACTTCATCACATGAAGGCTGCTTGATACTAGAAGGGCCCTGTTATAGGACTTTTCTGTAAGATGAATTTCTCTTGTAACAAAAACTTGTTTGAATAAACTGCTGAAAATTTGAGGTACTCAAAAATGTCTCTCAGGGATAATTTAGCCATCCATTTTCCATACCCACTTATCCAGTAGAGCAATGTTTCTCAATCCAGTTCTCGGGGACCCAAAGTCAGTCCACGTGTTTGCTCCCTCCGAGCTCCCTACAAGACAGTCCATGTTTTTGCTCCCTCCCAGTCAGTCCATGTTTTCATTCCTTCCGAGCTCCCTACCAGACAGTCCATATTTTTGCTCCCTCCGAGCTCCCTACCAGTCAGTCTATGTTTTCGTATTGGGAGCTGGGAGGGAGCAAAAACATAGACCAACTCTGGGTCCCTGAGGACCGGATTGGGAAACACTGCAGTAGAGGTAGCCACAACGAGCCAGAATGCCATCTCAAGTAGCATATTAACTACTTGCCTAAAATCTTTATGCATAACTGAGGTCAGAATATTTATTCTGATATGGACACACATTTGCATTTATAAATATTTTACAGCTAAATGGAAAACATTGTCATAGTTCAGGGCCTTCCAAAACACCCCACTTTCAGCATGTTATCTAAATAATTATGTCCCGCGGTTTCAGTGTAAGATTTTGTATTTGAATACTGACTAAACAATTAAGAGTAACCAAGGTTAATTCAGGGTGGCACTGTGGGTTCAAATCACACTTTCACTCCGAGTGTGTGGAGTTTGCGCGTTCTCCTGGTATTGTGCAGATTTTCACAGGATACTCAGGTTTCCAGCAATCGGACAATGACATACAGCATCACTAAACGACCCGTATTGTATACTTGGGTGTGTGCACATGTGTCCTGTGATGGACTGGCATTCTGTCCAGGACATACCATAGCCCCGCACCCTATTCTGCCTGAGATTTGCATGGATAGAAGGCGTAATCAGCTGAGCAATGAAGCCTTAATAGATTGAAATATTTTAAACTCACTCTTTCCATTTTGACAGATAAAGAATGTGATCAATTTTGCAAGAGTTAATGTGTTCTCTACTCACATATAATGTTAATTACTCGTTTAAATAAGCTGAGCTATTTCTGCAGATGTGACATACTGTATGCTTACAGTTTCACAGTGCGCCCAAGGTATTTATCGATGACTAATGAATAGTTTCATAATAGTCCTATGAATAATTCATTTAAGCCTAAATCATTCCGTTATGTGAGCTTTGCCATCTCTGGATTGTTTTCTCTTGGATTGTCTAACTCACACTTTTTAGAAAACAAATTAACCTAATCAAGGAGGATCCTTCTCTAATCAATGTAACATTAACTTCTCGAAAGAACTAAAGTTCTGGTCTGAAAATATTCTCAGTGTTTCCCATCACTCAAGCCACTTATTTGCCTGGAACCTATAAGGTTTGGGGGGGGGGTCTATGTTGACTGCAAACAGTCACTACAGTAGAGGGACAAGGGGCCCCAAAGCAACCCCCGAAATAACATACCCACCGCTAGGCATTCCTGACAGTACTAAGTGACAAGCTAATAACATGGTTTGCTTTTGAATAGTTAAAAATGGGGAGTCTTCGGGGTTACATGAGCCTGGGCTGTAATAATATAACACTACCAAAGAATTTCACAAGATCAAACTCTTAAGCAATACAGCTGGATAAACATGAATATGAATATCATAAAAAGATAATGTTTCAGTACAGGTACAGGAACTATGACCTCTTTGTGTAGAGATTTCCGTATTGGTTTTCCTAAATCTGCTCTGGTTTCTTCCCACAACACATTCAGTTAGACAAACTGGTGTCACTGGATTTTATCTCACCTTCAGTGTCTAACCAGGAAGATAAATAAAATACATTTTTTATTTTGAAAATAAATGTATGAACAACAAAGATCAGAATAAGAAAGAAGAACTACTACACTTAGCAAAATGTAATATCGCCCTGTTCCCAGACTAAAATACAATACAGAATACAATACAATCAACACGACAGAATACAGATCATTTAAAGAAACTTAAAATCTCAACATACTACCTAAACATGTTCTCGGCGTCTCTCGATACTTGGATAATAAGTTTTCTGCACTTCATCAGCAGGTGAAGAAAGCTGAAAGTACCTTAAAAGGCTGCTCCATCATGGCTCTGAATTCCACAAAAAAAGGATCCACTCTTTCTAATTACATTAAAAGACCGCAACTTCTGTGGATGCCACCTAAATAGGAAGCAAAGATCATGTCAAATCTTACATAAGAACATGAGAAATTTACAAATGAGAGGGGGCCATTCGGCCCATCAAGTTATGTTACATAATGTTACATAACGTTACCTTTTGTCCACAAGCATGATGTCAAAAATCAGCCAAGTGTATTCAACCTCCTGCTATTGCACCGCGGAAATCAACTGGATGGTGCCAATACCTTTTTTCTTTAATGATATTGAGAAAATATAAACAATATCCACACCCTTGGCCAGTCAGCATTAATGTTTTCAGCAAGCTTGTAATTTCTCACCCTGATCAGGCTGAATCATCTCTATGAATACACCCTCGACCCAGGAGGATAGCTTATGATGATCTTGGATGTTTGCATTTTAGCTGCTTTTACTCAGCAGATACTAATTCATTTCACACACTTAAATAGGTTGGCTCTGTCACACTGCGCTTTTACGAGCACAAAATTTTGAACGCTCCAAAATATGCATAATTTTTCGCAACAAAAAATGCCCCACTGTGCGTTACTGGTTGAAGTTAGGACAGATCAGCATAGATGCATCATTCCACAGGATGATATTACTGGATCTATACTAACCCAGGGAGGACAATGAAAAAAGCCAGGTCCAAACTGGATGGGATGCCATTCCATCACACAGTACAGGTGCATACCTTTGGGGTGTTTCAGAGACACCGATTCACATAAACATGATTTTTGGACCGTAGAAGGGAACCAAAAAGATCTAGAGGAAACCTGTACAAACATACAAATTCGCACATAGCCAGAAATGGGAAATGAAAACCACAATGTTAGGAGTGTGAAGCAAACCACCATGTTATTTACTGTGCCACCTAAATCGGAATAATCTGATGCTCAAATCTGTTTTGTTATAGTGATGACACATTGGGCGTATATAATGAGTCACAGAAATTTACAATACTTATAACTGCAACCCTACAAACATCTTCCTCAGATTTCAGAGTGAGGCACGGACAGTTTACAGCCAAGATGAAGTTTAACCTTTTACACCATTTGAGCTTTGTTTTCTAGAAAACAGGGGAAACTTGTTGAGTGAGTAAATCACTCACTAGCTAGCAGTAGTCCCAGAATCACTAGAATTCTGTTAAACTGAATAAAATATTCTCCTAATTACAATGAATTGGGTGAGTCACAGTTCACTGTATTTGTTAATGGAATAATTACAAATATGTACTGCGACCACATAATACTATAACATGGCCAGCATAACCCTAAATCACATGGGTGTGATGATCCACAAATACCACATAAACTTTATTCGCCATTACTGTTACTCTTCATTCTAAAACTATATTAAGTAACTGAAGATCTGGAAGACGAATTTTCCATTCTCACTAAGTAAGCACACAAAGGCTGCAACCTGCGGACCTCAAATGTTTAATTTCTAAAACTTAAAACTTTTAACAAACATGCAGATTAACTTACCCCATACAGAGAGGCTCATAACAAACCGCTTCCAACCGGCAACACAACAACATACAAACTCCCTTTAAAGAAAACACAAGTGCAGTTACAGTAGCGCGAAGTAAACATCACTGACCAATCCGGTAACACGCTTTTCGCAACTCTCCCCGCCCCAGCGCGCGACGGAATGCGAAATATGCGCGCACGCTTAACGAACGCGCAGCGTCCACCGAAAGCTGGTTTGGAAATAGTAGTGCGAAGTACTGCGCGAACTAATAATGGGTAGTCGTGCTAAGTTTTGCCTTAATTATTTTAAAATTATTATAAAAAGTGTGTAAAAATTAGTAAATGTTACTGTTTTTAAAAGCCCTTCTGGTGACATGGACAACATACATAATGGATAAAAGTAAGCATAATTTTATAAAGAAATTATACTTTTTTTAATTGATAACATAACTGTGAGAATACATATGTTAACTTCCTAAAGGCGTTTTCGACAAGTGCATAATTAAGAAAGACGTGGCCACCACTCAATTGTTTCGTGGCCACGCAATATATATTTTTTCTCCTACGTCACCAGAGGGGCTCCGAGGCTCCGTACAAAGCAGAGGCAGGATTTAAAACGCAATGCCTGATACTGTGCCACACTCGTAATATTCGTAAAGAAGACAGTGATACATTTATTTATTGATTTATGCAAATGCTGTAGTTGTCCTTTATGGGTTTGTAACATTCGCAAATTTATCATGATTGCACATTCACATTTAAAAAGAAAGCATTCCTTATCTAAACGTACAATCGTAGCACTCAAACCCTTTAGAATGAAGGGGAAATCATAGTGATTTCGCAAGCCCCATGCGTATGAAATACGCATCAGATAGCCACATACTTAAGGTATGCTACGCATTAGTACCTAGGCGTATTATCTGCTCTTCCTCTTTTCACCAGTTACAAATAGGTTGTTAATAATTACCATTTTAATTTTAAAGTTTCTGGTGGTGGTTCTTGACATTGGCTGGTTACTGGTTTCACCATAGTCTAAGTGTTTGTTTTTCTTTTTACAGGCCTGGATAATTCGAACTTGGGACATTTTTATGCCAAGTGAGTTGCATGTTCGAAAATGGCACTTGTCTTTCCATTGCATAACATGACGTATGTCAAAAAGTGTGCTAGAAAAAGCAGAATGCATTCCTTATGAGACAGAGCCACAGAGTGCATCATTGTCAGTAAAACTATTGCAAGAGCTTACCTGTATACCTGCATGCATTTTTCACATAACATTTTTTTACTTCTTATTACATGACAAATTGGTATATGTCAGTTATAAGGACAGGGGGAGTTTTTATAAATTTCTTGTGTCAAAAGTACTTTCTTTTTTTGCACTGTTGGTGTTCCAGAATGTTTGGATATAGATAAGGGAGTGGAACAGATCTCGTATTCAATTGATGTTTCTGTTTATTATTGCTAGAAACGGTACCAGTCGTGCCTGATGTGGTACCCTAGGTGGCCAGCACCACTGGCGCCCCCATCCAAGGCAAAGTGAAATTGGCAGGCAAGTCATCGCCCCCTCAGACGTTGGTACGCCAGGCAGCTGCCTATAGAATTGACCCAACCTGACCCAATAAAGGCATGATGGTCGCATTCTTATGTTAATTGCACCTGACTCCTATTGAAAGCAATGTAGTCAGCATCTGTTCAACAGAATGCCTTGTCAGGGCTTAATGTTAATTATATTTGCCATGCTGCGGCATGATGAAAGACAACCCACTGGTGGCGGACAAACGGGGAACTTTATTTTTAACCAAATTCAAAAAGACAGGAAGTAAACGGACCACAAGGGGTCTGAACAAAAGCAGAAAGATATCGTGGGACCTAACAGAAAAACAGAGCTAACTAACACACTGGGAAGGGGTATAAAGCAAGCGGCATCAACACGGCAGAGAGGCGGGCACATTCTAACATATTGGGAAGGGGTATACAGCAGGCGGCATCAACACGGCAGAGAGGCGGGCACATTCTAACACACTGGGAAGGGGTATACAGCAAGCGGCATCAACACGGCAGAGAGGCGGGCACATTCTAACACACTGGGAAGGGGTATACAGCAAGCGGCAACAACACGGCAGAGAGGCGGGCACATTCTAACACATACAGCACATACCTACAGAGTCCAACCTACGAACAGGCCAAGGGCAGGAACATATATACACTGATACGAGGGATAATGAGGGACAGCTGAGGGCTATTAATCATTCCACTCCAGTAAGGACACTAGGAAATACAAGGGACATAGTTATGTCCTGTCACACCTGAGAATCCAGATACAAGCAAGGATAACTAAGATCAAAGACATAAAACAAGAACTAATACTGAAATACATGAACACAGTATAGAAATATTGAAACAATGGACAGAACGAGACAAGGTGGGGACCAGTCCTGTGGTCCAATGTTTTGGAATTTTTGAGTTTGCGAGAAACCAGATTGGGCACCATATGTGTGAACCAGAAAAATAGGCCACTGCACTGAGAAGCCTGAATGACACCAGAGAATGATTTGCTAATCCGAGCACTGGTTACAGAAAAACCAGCGACCCTGGGTGGGATACACAGTAAGGAAAATGGACAGTTCCTATTACAAGCTAAGAGCATGCATTGATTAATACACGAAGGCTAAAATCTTTTGGGAGGAGGGAGAGTATTTTGCAGCCATATGTGATGCACTGAGAGTCACTTAGGACCTGAGATCCCCCTTTGCTGTTGTAAGTAGGACACAAGTAGTTATTTCCTTATATCTGTGCGGTGTGTTATTTGGAAGCTTGCTGCAGGTAACAGTTCTCTGCTAGGCTGTTTGCCCTGAAATGAGGAATGTAAATTGATGCCCTGTCTAAATTCATGTATAACTGATTAATGTAGCCCTTTGTAATTATCACTTTCTGTATTTCAATATTTATAAATCTTAACATGTGTAAATCTATTTATAAGACGGAGCAATGGCTCAATGGGTAGCATTGTTGACTTAGACCTCCAGAAATGACAATATTGTATTGGGGTTGGAAGTCTAATTAAAATGTATATAGTTGGGTCCCCTAATTCTGATCCTGGAGGGCCAGATAAATCTACTTTCCTGCTGTCATCTAAAAATATGTGTAATTATTTCACAGAGTGGATCCAAGCACAGAGAAGTCTGCTTTAATGGTCGAGAAAGTTAGAACCGGGATATCACACGATCATAAGTGGAAACAGACAAAATCCAGCAGACAAAAAAATGCAAGTACAGGCAAAATGGCATTAATGAGAAAGCAATCAGCAAGGCAATCATTTCCACAAAAATGCACAAATACAGAGCATAAAAACACTTAGACAATTAAGAGATATGTGTTGCAGTTGGTCAGAACTCTGGGGGTGATGATTGTTGTAGGTGTGGCAGGTGGTAGATGGTTCTGGTGAGGTTGGGTGCGGCTGTGGTTGGCTTACCGTTGGCATGACAACATGCTTTTAGGTGAATTGGTGTATCTTTGGCAGGGAGCAACCCAGGATGGGGTGCCAACCCATCGCAGGGCACGCTCACACACCAGTCAGTCACACATACATGCCTACAGATGATTTGGTAACTCCAATTAGCCTCGGCATGTTATTGGACTGTGGGGGGAAACCCCACGACGACACAGGAAGAACATAGAGTTAGGTTCAAAGGCATCTCCAGATCAACCAGGGTATAAGTGTCTGTTTTTATGCCCGGAGGTGCACTGGTGCCCTGGGCTGCCTGGCATAGGTTCAAGGCCCTTACAACACTATTGTGAATAAGCATTTGGAAGATGGATGATGGAAAATACCAATAAAACTGGTAAACAGAAATAATAACAAAGTAACTACATTAAATATTTTAAAACTCGAGCAATTATATAATTCTCTGCAGAAAGGCAGCTAATGTGTGACAACATCATTACTGGCACAGAATACTCAGAGAAGGCCAAACAAGGAATTAAGAAGTTCATTGTTGATTGAATGTCCTTCTCCTTCCATTAGTGTACTTAATGTACTTCTGACAAATGGAACCAATAGTGATTCATGATTCACTATTTAGTTTTTAATGAAAACTTTCTGGGCCGTGTTTAGAAAAGTTACTGCATTAATGTTTGTTTGGAAATCAGCCTCGATACTGCTAACGTAACGCTATACAGAAGCAATGTTTTCCTTACTGGAAGATTAGTCAGCATCACTGTCCCACTTCCTTATGATTTTGTCATTTTTAAAAACTTGTTCATAGATCTGCTCCTAGCACAAGTTCTTTAACAGTGCAACTTCATACAACTTGAATCAATATTAAAATTAAATTATTTCTAGTATTACTATTACTATTTAGTATCATTTACTATTATGTGTCCTGGTTGCTAAACTTCTTTACTGTACAGGAATCTTTTACCCTCACAATCTCTGTGTTGCAAGACTAGGAGATGACGATTACATTATCTTTATTATTATTAGCTTTGAACTAATGTTGAAACCCTGTTTCATTTCTGTCATTTCATTTCATTTCATTGGATAACGGTTTGAAGAACCTGCTGGATTGGAGGTGGGTGCGATTACAATATTGTCATTTTTTAAACTGACCCAGAACAAACTAGTAAGTAAAGAAGAACATGGCCATGATGTTGTTCTGTCACTGAATACTTTATTCATTTTCAATAACACGTTCGGTGGAAGGGATCAGATGGCACTGCTGGATTAGATATATCTCTGTATATTTACACCTTTAAAGAGATCTGTTCTGCATTTAAAAAAAAAAAAACAGACATAACCTTTTGTAATGAAGGCATGTTACACTATCTGAAGCATTTGGCACACGTTTTGGCCCTTGCTAGACATTATCTATGAGATGAGGGAAGAGGCCATTCTTCCTGGTTTATTTTTCACTCAGGAGGCTGCTCTGCTCAGCCCCCCCCCCATACACACACACACAGACACACACCACAGCATAAAATTCAAATTACAGTGTTATGAGGGGCTGGCCTCGAGGATGCTGGTGATGTAAATGTCAATAAATCAGGATTACGTACATCAGCTAATATTTTAATAGATTATAATGTATTTCCTTGTGGATTACATTATTGTGGTACCAAAATCTATTATAGAACAAGAAGCACAAAACCAAACTGGCAGGAACAGAGGAAACATGAAACTCTTAAAATAAGTTGTATATCTGGGGCTGCAAGTTTGTTCTTTTTTGTATTGGAGTGGGACCTTGAGCAAATACATAACTTGTAATAATAAGTGTCAGGATCAGTTTTTGCTGAACCGTGAATGTGGCTCAGTCTTGTTTCTCCTAGAGCTCTTTCATCCACCACACTTTCTGTCATTCATAGTTTTGGCTTTGGAATATGTTTGATTTCTTTTTGTCTTGATTTTTTAGTCCCATGCCTTGATTTTGACTCCACCAATAGGTGTACTTGAGTCTTTTTCAGCACACCTCATTCCAGAACATTCCATCCAGTCACTAGTCCAATCAGACCATCAGGCTGAAAACCTATCAGTATGTGTGGGATTTTCTAGTTCGGGGCACTTTGCATCTGAGTCTTTTCAATTCTAGGATAATAAGTCTGTTTTTATAGCAAGTATAAGCAGAAAAACAGGGCCCCTGTGAATCATACTTTGTTGTAAAGGTCAGAGCTAAGTACACAAAGTTAAAATAGTTATGGAACATTTTCGTATTTTCCTGATATATTTTGAAAAAGGGGCCCACAAAAATGTAACTCCCAATGTGCATTTACTTCATTCTTAATGAAAACATCAGGGCAGCAGCAGAGAGTGTACCTGTCTTGCGTAAGAATGGTCTGGTGATCTGGCACAAGGTATAAAATGTACGGGAGATAAATGAACAGACATGGCTTGTGTTGGGCCTCTGCCAGACTCTGCACTTTCAAACCAAGCCCGGACCGTAGAGATTGCACCACTGCATGAAAGATCCAACCAACTGTTGCTTTTGTTTTAGAGATTCCTGCAAGTTGGCAAATTTTTGGCTAAGTGAAACAACATTTTCAAATTACATAACACAGAATGGCAAAAACGAAACTATTACTCAGTTCCTTTCAGGGAGCTACGTCCCATGTGTAAATATATTTGACCAGTTTGTCAGAAGGAGCTGGAGAGGGTAGAGGATGATATATATCTATTGACATGCCTTCTGATTTACTGTTGAGATCAGAATTCTAATATCTCAGGAATCATCTGAGTAGAAGTCATGTCAAATGTCACATTGCATGAAAACCTCAAGCACCACCAGGAAAGATCAAGGAAGGTAAACATCCAGAGCTCTGTTCAGCCAATGAATAAATACTGGGGCCATGCACTGGAAGTTACTGCGGAAGATTGGAAGATGAAAGAATTTAGGAATGCTACAGCCACTAGTTTTGAAATAGCTACATTAAAATGTGCCAGGCCTATCCATCTTCCAGTGGCTTATCCTTATCAGATTTGGGGTGGAGGCTATTGCAAACAGCCTAGAGCACAAAGTTGGAGTACACCCTGCCGGGGATGTCAGTCCATTGCAGGGCACAGCTACACAACAGGAAATTCAGAGTCACTAGTCAGCTTAACCTGCGATGGGTTGGCGCCCCATCCTGGGTTGTTCCCTGCCTTGCACCCGTAGACTCCAGGATGGGCTCTGGACCCCCCGCGAGCCTGAACAGGACAAGTGATTTCAGAAGATGGATGGATAGATAGTTAGCTTAACTGTATCTCGCTGGACTGCATTTACATCTTATTTATTTAGCAGACGCTTTTCTCCAAAGAGACACATATTTGTGAAAGCAGGGCCAGATGGTCCCTGGAGCTATCGTGGGGGTTAAGGGACACCCTCATGGTGCCCAACAGTGACATCACTTTGCCGGTCCTAGGATTCGGTAGGAACCTGTGAGAACACAGGAAGAATATGCAAAATCCACAGACATAAGACAGGATTCGAACCACTAACCCTGGAGGTGTGAGGCATCAGTGCGACCCAGTGAGCCTCCCCCATGCCCCTCCCATTAAAAATTAATTTTCCTGTTCTTATCCTCTGTGGAATTTCTGCTGCCTGTGCACTAGGTTAAAAAGGACATAGCTGAAGCCTGGGAAACGTATGTCTGTCTCATTTATAGACTTTATAAAAGGAGAACTTCAGTCACCGTATTAAACACTGATTTCCCCACTGAGCTCAGCCAGATATATATGCAATATACAATTCTCTAGCCATCTTTTCGAGAACATTATCACCATATAAAATATAAAGGTCATATTTCATACACACCGGTAAGGAATGGCACACATCAGCCAAAGGTAAGACTACTGCTAGCTCTATATAACAGCATGTCACTTAACACAGAAACTACAAAAGTCACACCTATATGTTATATACAGTACATGTGTGTTGTTGGGTTCGTTTTGTTTTTTTGGGTATACTTCCACTACTGGTTTCCAGTGACTTGCACTGTAGCTGCTTGAAAATCACAAATAATTTATGGGAAAATGCAAATGCTTAAATTTCAGAGACCTTGCTCAGAGGCAGTGGCATCCTCGGGGGGGCCCCCCCCCCCCCCCCCCCCCCCCCCACCCCCCACCCCCCAGAAAGGCCCGCGCCGCTCCAAAAAAA
>JABFEA020000138.1:15790725-15801526 GCA_019775915.2 Cyphomyrus plagiostoma | reverse complement strand
ACTCCCACCCCAAAAGATGCAAAACAAGCCAAAATGATTTTTTTCAATGATTAGTTCTATGCTTGGGTGCTACAGGGTTATATTGGTGTTCCACCCTGATAACCTCCATCCACTGTTAGAACCTCCTAATATTAGTGTTTGGCATATTTTTGTATTATTTTGGGAGGTGAGGAGCATTAACAGCATTTATGTGCAAAACGTTTATTGTGTTTTTTTGTGTATTATATACCATCTTTTTGATAAAAATAGGACCAAAAATTACATTTTCATAGTAATCAAGGCATACTCTGTTCGTTAATAATTGTTTTGTTAGTATTTTAATAATGAAAATTACTATGATTACATAAGGAACATATAAGAAAAGCTTATTATTGTCTAATATTTACATTTTTAATATTTTGTGATATCTATGTATAAGTCCCTAAGAGGGTGGAATACCTTCACAGCCAGCGTCTGAATAATATAGCCATAAGTATTATATTCTGAGTTCTTGAGCTTGACCAGTATATATTTCTAATAGTTACACATGCCGAAAACAGGCAATTTTTTCCCCAAAAATTATGAAGCCAAAATGTTACCAGATAACAGGAAAGACTCCCTTGGACTCCCTCTGGCTCCCTTTGGTTCCCTCGAGCTCCCTTGGGTTCCCTCGGGCTGCCTTGGACTCCCTCGGGCTCCTTTGGGTTCCCTCTAGCTCCCTTGGGTTCTCTCGGGCTGCCTTGGACTCCCTCAGGCTCCCTGAGGTTACCTCTAGCTCCCTTGGGTTCCCTCAGGCTCCTTTGGGTTCCCTCTAGCTCCCTTGGGTTCCCTCGGGCTGCCTTGGACTCCCTCAGGTTGCCTTGGGTTCCCTCAGGCTGCCGTGGACTCCCTCGGGTTGCCTTGGGTTCCCTCGAGCTCCCTTGGGTTCCCTCAGGTTGCCTTGGGTTCCCTCGAGCTCCCTTGGGTTCCCTCGGGCTGCCTTGGACTCCCTTGGGCTGCCTTGGATTCCCTCAGGTTGCCTTGCTCTGATTGTACCCCAGGCAGCTCCCTCGTTTGCCTATGCTTGGATCCAACCCTGTATCAGACTCATTTGCTTCAACGTTGCATGTCTCTTTCAATAGATAGAAAAGCTTACTGCCCCTCAGACTCAAAATAAGCTGATCAATCTCCACACGCTGTACCTTGCCTGATAGGACAAAAACTGATATAATCAAAAAAAATACCAATATATTAGGAAACTACAAATACTTCACAAAGTCATGCATAGCAACAAGACAGAGGAATTTAAAACTTTATATTTGCATTACCATGCTGATTGCTATTGACACTGTCTAGACCACTCCCATCTATGGCAAGAATGTGTGATCATTACTCAAAAATACTGCAGTGGTGTAACTGAATGAGATGTATCTAATTCATAGTATTGCATCAAATTACCAAGCTGCCTATAATATTAGACGAGTAAAAAGAGTATATACTGAAAGTGGTATCAGTTATCATTTGATTAATATAAGAATATTAAAAAAATAACAAACTATATACAAACAATTAGCAAGGAAAATGTGATTTGTTCTACTTGAAAAAAATCTTACCTATTATTATGAACTATGAAGGATGTAAGATTTTACAGTCATGTATGGTCTTCGAATTTTTCAGAGGGATGAAGAAAATAATAGAGAATGTAATGCAGTATTATTACCACATATAGATGAATAAAACTGCATTTTAAGTCAGTTATCATTACACCACTATATCACTGTATATACTGGAGCCTGAGCATCAAACAATAAAGAGGACAATGATGGAGGGAACTCTGCCCCCCCCAACATTTCACTCCCCTCCTCCCCTTTTGATCGTTCCTCATCAGCTCTAGTCACAATCACAGTACCGGCCATTTAGCAAACGCTTCCCCATGCTGTAATCGTCTGTGAAAGAGCCTTGGTTTCCGAGCCATAAATTGCCGAAGCTTGGACGCTCGAGGGCTATAGGAATAAATATTCCCCCACGGAGTCCTTATGATCGTGAGAACGGCGCCTAATCATGATGTATGCTCCTGTCCTGTGCGGCTGAAACGTGACCAAAATGCTTTTCCCTGCCCCCACCTCCAGCCTCCATACCTTTCACCCCCTACTGCTTACCCCCCTCCCAGGCTCTCCATCCTTCTCCCACCCCCCCATTGATGTCTTGGGCCACGGGCTGATAGAAATTATTGATTAAATCTGTGCAACTCCGACTCCAAGACCCGCCAAGGCTGGTTAACCCTTTCAGTGCAGGGATTTGCGGTGCAGCGGCTGCTTTGTGTGTCTGAATACTTCACCACTGACACTGGCTGTATCTCTCTCATGCCACATGCATGAATCTGCTGACGATTCGATTGCTCCGGCTACCAGGCAATACCTGTACACCAGCCAGGTCCCACACGCTTTCCACACATTGCAAAGTAGATAGGGAAGAACAATCCGCTCCTATTACATAAAAAATTAATTTCCTACCCTGTTGTATCATATTTATGTCTGGTTTTGTGGGTGGTTTCTATCATTTTCATCCTTCCTGGATCTAACAGGCTTGGGGGTGACCCTGGGAACCTCTGCACGCTAACCACTCTACAGGCTGGCCCAGGACAGAACAGTATCACTCTACAACATAAACACTTACATAAACACTTACAAAACTGGAGATTAAACACCAGAAAGGCACACTTCCTGGTACCACAGTAGGCTGCTGTGTTCAGGTACGTCATCGGTCAACTATTCAAAGTCCTACAATGATTTCTGCCAGTTGTAATCATTTAAATGTAAAAAAATATATATCAATACAACAGATACATGTAAAGTGCTGAAAAGCCATTAACTTCAGCTAGAGACCTCTATAATGCAACAATGTTTGAAATTTGGCTAGTAGGTAAAACCTCTGCTGACTGAGTATGGGGTGTCTAAATAGGAGACCTGTTTTCTGGCCGTAACTGTTGTGCATTTGGGTGAATGTGTTGTTCTTTCCCAAGGAAATCAATACAGCCTGGTAATTAAGCAAAGGGGGTCATCAGGAAACCAATCCCTCGCTGAAAGCTGGCCATGACGAAAAGACAGCAGAGCTTTCTAAATGCTTAATTTACAGTTTAAATTTACAATGCTTTACTAGATATAAATGAAAATATAATTGAAAAGTTTTTTATTAAATTCTGCGGATGGGACTGGCATGCTACCTTGGGACAATCCATACTGCCATGGGAATATCCATATTGCCATGGGACTATCCATACTGCCATAGGAATATCCATACTGCCATTGGACTAACCATACTGCCATGGGACCATTCATGTTACCCTGGGACTATCCATACTGCCATGGGACTATCCATACTGCCATAGAAATACCCATGCTACCCTGGGACTATCAATACTACCATGGGACCATTCATGTTACCCTGGGACTATACATACTGCCATTGGACTATCCATACTGTCATGGGAATATCCATACTGCCATTGGACTATTCATACTGCCATTGGTCTATCCATCTCTGCATCCTGGGATCAGCTCCAAGCCCCAGACTTTAATATGAAAACTTAAATTTGACAAGCAGCTATGGTAAATGAGTGGATTAAAATTGAAATCCAAGATTTATTGCATTGAATTGTTTGTTAATAATTAACCTTAAATCTCTCTTTTGCAAACAAAACATAGTTTAGTCAGCAGTTCCTTGTGCCTGACAACCTGTTATAAGCCTCATAAATTATACTGGCACACACTGAGTAAGCTTTATAACATCACACTTCAGCTGGCATAACCCCAGAGTACAGCTTTAGGGTCCTTACAGACAAAAAGCAGTTGTCAACATGGTTAATGGTTTTCTTGTTTCCTTTCATACTGGCAGTAAAACTGACACTCTTCCAGTCTCCAGTGCGTCAGTGTAACACTGCACCCTGAGACATGTGTTCTCACAGTACTGGTCCCTCTGGGATGTTCATGGACACCAGCTGACAATGGTTGTACAGCAAAGCTGCAGAAGGCTCACTGATTTTTACTGTCATTCTAGCACAGTTGGAATTATATCTTGGAAGAATGCAACCTTAGTTCTCAAGGAAATGGGCCATTCTGACTATGAAACAGACAGGAACACAGTCTTGAATTTCAGACATTTTGTTCCACTGTGGCCTCAGTATCGCATGAGGACAAGGCAGTGACTGCACTCAAAAAAGTATCTCGCTTACATGCCTCATACATAAACTACACCATGTTTGTGGACAGCTAGTGGAATGTCAATTAGGGATGCAAAATACCCTACTGGCACTGTGGTAAATTATCAAACAGTAGTGGAATAACGAAATTGACAATCAATCTATCAATTCTACCCCTACTTGAGGTCAGTTACATTAAGCGTAAGGAACCAAAATAATATATCCATAGAATAATGTTGCTTTATGGAAATACCCAAAATGATCAATTTTTTTGCCAAATAAATTCTTGGCATCAAACTAACTTCTTTTTTTGCGCATCTATTCACTAGACACAGAATCTCTTTACAGCCTGTAATCTGCCTCTGAACATCATTTGCACACAGTGAAATTCACGGTACACCACTGTATTGTCTGCTGTCTATTTGTTTTTTACCTTTTAAGCAGAGTCGGCTATCTTAAAAGTAAAGTCTTTAGTGGAAGCGTGTGTGCTTTAATACTGGCCATAGCATATGTTTTAGGAGGCAAGTCCGGTATGGCCAGAACTGGTGCCAGAACTGGTGTCAGGCAGGACACATTTTTGGATCCCTTGTCTTAATCTGACCAGTGTAGATTCCAGTTTAAAAGGGAATGCCATATACTGCAAAGGGCAAAATAAGTGCTGCTCATCTTGCAGACAAATGTAGCATTCTGTTGCATTCTGCTATTTACACAGCATCCGTAAGGTCTAATGCCTTCTGCGGTGCCAATCTGCATTGCCCATCTGCTGTCCAGCTGGCAGACAGGCGCTCAACTCTTACCCTCCAGCCGCAGAGATGCCATCCTCTGGAACTCGGGCTCCTGCAGCCACCGGGACATCCTCTTGAAGGTCTCGCGGCCTGACTTCAGCTTGCCCCACGGTTTGGGGTTGCGCAGTAGATCAGACAGCGTGCCCTGCGACCTGCACAGCACCCTTTCCGCAAAGATGGCCTGCGGGATGCTGTAGCGCTTCAGCTCTGTGATGATCCTCTGCGCCACTTCCTTGGTGTTTATTTCCTCGCCGCACCCGGCCCCGCCCTGGGAACTGGCCATCGCGCCATCGCTGGACAGGGAGGTAGAGCAGTGCTCCCCAGCTTTCGAACCCTGCTGGTTCATGGGCTGGAGTTGATAGTGATGGCCAGCATATGCGTGAGGGTGGTGGCTGTGGATGTGTTGGGGCATCTCTGCCTTGCTGAGCTGATGACCGGCGCCAGAGTCTGGCAGCACCTGAGGTGACACCTCTCGCCCAAAGTCCACAGTCCGGCAGAAGACATTGCCACTATGTACTTCGTATCCACTGGGAAGCGGCTGTCCAGCAATGTCTGTGGTGTTTGCCAGACCGCCATAGCCGTGCATGGCTGCCCCTATACCAGACCCAGCACATGGTGGAGAAAGATTCGGAGAGATGCCCAGATCTTTAGCATAGGGGTTGTAGAAACTATTTCCGAGGCCTCTGTCCTCACGCATGAGTGTAAAACTCCCGATAACGTTACTGACCGGCAAACATGGGTGATGGTGGTGATGGTGAAATTTCTCCTCTAGGGGCTGTAGTGGCGTGAGCGTGGTGTACGTGCTTCCACAGCTGCTTGGTGAGTCTACCCCATATCCAAGTGCAGATAAGGAATGGTCCAGCCTTGGAGCTCGATGTTCAGGGTCCCCCAGAGTCATTACGGATCCCCCCAAAGAGGATCTTGGGAAGACATCAAACAGTTCTCGAGAATGTAGCATTGTGCTTCCATCGTGGGACTGTGCAAGGTCACTATGGCTGTGAACCGACAGCTCGGAAATATTCCCATTCATCTTTGTTTCAAATTATTTGGCTTATATTTTCAGTTTTGCAGTACCAAAATGTTCCTAATAACCTTTTCCTCTCCTGGGGTTCACGCAACTTCAGAATTATGCTATTAAAAACTAAAAAAAAATCCACTTTATTTAATAGCAAATAATGAAGTTTCTATATGATATTATTTATTCCACCATGTTTCGTGAACCTTGATCAAAACCAAATGGCATCAGTTACGCTGATATTAATTTCATTCACATATCAGCATTCCTTCTCTTATTTCTTTTTCTTCTCAATGTACTTTTCTGGTTTTCAGCCTGCAGAAAAAAAGAATCTTTTAACGGGTATAACAAACTGTAATTTGTTCACTAGCCATCGTCCATTAATTGTTATCTTCAAATGTAAAATTAATTCATTTTCACGATCATTTTTGGGAAATAAAAGTTAACTAAAGAAAATAGTCTAGTTACATTTGCATATGAAATGAACCGCTATCGCTTAATTGGCGAATAAAAGTTGCATCGCTGTCTTTAAGTGGTGAATATTTAATGAGCAATTAATTCCCGGGAAATTAGCCCCATCATTGGGTTGCCTACCTCACGTAGCAGTCGACTATCGTCGGGGACGCTGGACAAAGCAACGAGGATACGTTCGACTGCGGAAAAATAACATGGGAACGAATAAATACGATCTCCGGATTACAGCCTGTTTCTCTTTGACTATTCCAGAATCGCGGGGCCGGATGCCAGTTGTTTATTTCTCGCCTCTCTGCTGATCAGCTTGTCGCTGTTTTGCCCGCTTGTCCGCAACGCCAAGAAACTGGTCAGCTTAGGGTCTTGAGAAACAGATGCGTTGGAAACACTTATATTTATTGAAATGGGAGGTCAAACAATCAGCCTCCAAACAATCGACTGCGAATCACAACGCCTTTTCCGACGTCAAACGACAGCGCTTTGTTTCATTTTTTTTAAAAATAATCTGGTGATGCTCGCAGCCGTCGTTTCTACCTGCCCGCCTGTTCGTCGTTTCCCCACCTAGTCCGACTCTCCTCTTTTCTCCTGCACTCACAGTGGTCCGTTTCAGTGCGTCACTTGCTAAAAAATCTGACAGATGTGCAATGAAATTCCAACTTCAATTAACCCTTTCGCGTCAGCAGACGTGTGGATGGAGGGGGGCGGAGTTGGGTGAAGATACAAACATCTCCAGGAATCGGGGTGCACTCACATATAATAAGCATCAATTGTTTAATTAAGACCGCCCTAGGAATATGTTAAAATAGGAGTAGTGACAATTTTTCAAACAAAGGCAGATTAGTTTTACAAAATTATAGGTATTTTAATAATACAATAACAATTAAATTGTTTTCTTATTAGATTTTTACGACTGATTTGCCGATTTGTGTAATACTAACTTTGTAGGCCTACATATGTATTTGATGACTATTGATTGGCATGTATTTCACTCTTTGATGATGTCCGTCATATTGTTGGTCAATGTTGAAACATACTTCTAGAGGTCAATCTGTAAAATATGTATACGAACAAATATGTTAAGCATGAACATTTATAATTTTCCGATCTAGCTAAAAAGTGGAAAAATGTAGACAGTGTTTAGCCCATAAAATGTTAATTTATCTACTAAGGCTGCTACAAATAACATTATTAGTCGTGTTCGATGGGATTGTTTTATTCGCATTATTATTAAAAAAAATGTTTTCGCCATTAAATCTGAATTGTAGCATCGATACCTTTTGCGCGATAACCTTCAATTCATTTAGCACCGCTCTTTATATGTGGCACTGAATATGTCAAGGTACTAAGAAATGGAAGGTTGTTGATAGGAAGCACGATAAAAAAAAATTTAAAAAAAAATTCAGAGAACAGCTATTCTGTCCTTTAAAAATCAGAGTGCGATGTGGGACTCCTGTTTTCTCTGACCAGATGCTGCCTTATCGATCCATTGCAAGAATGGGTAGATGGTGAGTAGCTGGAGGTAAAATGGTCAGTGGTTTCTGTACGGATATAAAAGGGTTTTGAAGAGCCAGAGGTGAAAGTTCACCTTCTGTTGCCGTTAACATTAGAGTGGACATTCGCTCGGCCCTTGATACATACACGCCACGTCCCTTCTAGAAATTAAATAATATGGAGGCCTCATTTTTCATATATATATAGGCTACGTACCAGTCGTATATAGACGATTTAATTAGAGTATGATCATTCCCTTGTATAAAGTATTATATATTGGATATTTTCGTTGTAGTTAAATGAAATGTTTTTGACCACGTCGGTAAATCCTAGAAGTAGCCGAAACGCTACTTTTGCCCTGTCGTTTCAGTATAACCCGCGTCACTATTTCACTTGTTACTATTATTTACAATACATTTGTTTCAATAATGTTAATATATATAGAATAATTCTATATTATATACACCTACTCGTATGATTATATAATGGGTACGGACCATTTCATAGTCAATTCAAGAATAAATATTTCGACATTTGATTGTTCTTACTAGTCAAAATAGCCAAGAATTACAAGAGACTGTGAAATAAATACTGAAACGAAACAGGTTAATTAAATCAGTAATTAATCAATCACCATACATATCATCTTCGTATCGAAAACACACTGTTATCATGTCTTGTATGTCGATACCAATGCGCATACGTTATAGCAAACACAGACATTTAAATATAGTTATATTTTAAATTTAATATTTAACGTAAAGGCCACGCCGGACGGAGTCGGTGTCTTTTGAAAAAAAAACTACCAATAAGGTATAATATAAAAAGTCTGGTGTGTTTTACCAGTTATTAAATACAGCATTTTGGATCGAACGCGTAGGCCTACGTGGATAATTTCAGCACTTCGCACTGTGAACAGCAACGTGTGTGTTTCCTTTGCAAATAATTATACTCTGAATATGAAAGTTGTTAAAATACTAAATTGCTTGCAAGTACATCGCACGATGTTATTTGGAACAAAGTATGATATATCAGCACGCTGCAATTTCGAGAAGTGACTCAATTCAAGGTTCCTGAAAATACTTTTTAGTAACTGAACAAACTGAATTGAATTAAATGACTGCTCCATTTCTTGCACTCAGATGGCACTCTTCTGCTTTCATTTTTTCTTCGTTCTTAACCTTCACAGCTTGTAAAGTCGATAAAGGCTATCGGCTACAGGCCTACTGGTACTGCTTTATGCCATTATTAAAATGTCTGACCTACCTGACTGCGGTAAAGTTATAAATTCATATTCGACATTCTGTTTTCCGGCTGTAATATCTTTTTTTAAACTTCACAAATGCAAATACATTATCTATTTATATCATTACATAACTGAGCTTGAGACTGTTTTTCTGCACATTTAACTCCTGCTGCCGCATACCGAAACTTAAACACTGACGTCTGAATAGTGTCATGCAGACATTTCATTCTTAATCATACCTACACCAGCACCTGTTTTGTAATAGGCCTATATCAACGTCTTAAAACCTCGTGAAACCGTATTCAAATCTTTTACCTACAAGCTGAGATAATACTTCACTTTTACAAAGCAGATAGGCCTATATGATAAAGTCAGCGTTTAAAATCTAAATATTTATTTACTTACTTCCCTCGGTTTTTTACATTTGTTTTCGCGTTATTTCACAGCTACGCCCCAAATGTCATCTTAATTCTCTTTTGTTGTTCTGATGTTTTTCTGTTGTTGCTGGTTCCCCTTAAATACTTCTGACGAAGATGAGGCAAAAATAAATAAAATGTCTAAGGCGAGATTTTTTCTCTTGGACGCAGTTAAGGACGTAGTATAGTATTTATAGAATTAACAACTCTGTAATAATCAGGCTAAATAATAGCTTCCGGGGATACTCGTCCGCCTTTATTATAATCCACATGCAAATACATATTTGCGTTCACACCATAATCAACAAAATCAGCATGGCTATCTCAATACAATTTTGAAAAAGTCCAATGCATTAATATGCAATGTTATGCAGACACACACGCTATAAATGCATTGTGTAGTTAAAATGTGTGGTTAAAATGCTTTTTATTTATAAAATACTCACACTCATATTTCTGAAATACTCTTCATAATAATGAACATCTAAAACAAGCCAAGACGTATAGCCTGTATATTATCCAAAAATCAAAATTAATAAAATCAATAATTGCAATTCTGTTTTTAATGACCTCAGCAAATACGAATTAGGTTTTATTTCAATATAAGACAACAGTACTTAATAAAAAATAAAATTGCATTGCACTTGTGCAACGAAAAGCAAATGTATAGTTTTAAGTCCTTAATGTATAAATATAAGATGGATATTTTCGCTATTGGATAGAAATATAGAAAACACATTCTCATTATAATGGAAACAGAGGACATATATTTCCCCTCCAAAATACGTGTTGAATATCATAGTTTGCTTTCGTTGAGGCCATTTATTTCACTGTCATTATTTAACTGCAATATGTGCACGCAGCCATATAGATAATAATAATAATAATAATAATAATAATAATATAAAATGGAGACATGTTTACAGCATAGCATAGAAAGATAACATTTCAAAGAATAATGATCTTTATGATACAGAAAGTTTTGAACAGAGTACAACAAAAACAGTGGAAAATGTGTGAAAATATTCAAGGTTCAAGGCATAAAAAAACATTGAGGTGTCGTTTTCCACGAGGTAACTCTGCTACAGGATGGATTTTTAATGCTAATATTAATAGATCTTGTACCATGCGTTTTTTTTTGTTTTTTTTTGGTACTAGTGTGCTATTTGATACACATTTAAAATTAGTGAAACATGACAACTACGCTGTTACTACGCATGG
>JABFEA020000138.1:15777700-15790437 GCA_019775915.2 Cyphomyrus plagiostoma | reverse complement strand
CCCCCCCCCCCCCCCCCCCCCCCCCCCCCCCCCCGCCCCGGGGCATATGTGGTCCCTACCAATAGGCTATTCAAAATAAACCTACGCCCTTGCTACAATTTACAATCAATTGTGGACTTGTATTACATTGAAATGCCATTGTGATCATTGCATAATCTCATCCTACCTTTCAGAAAAGTTACATTTGCAATTTGATAGTATCTGGTTTCTACAATAAATTCTAAATTCCTTCATAAAATGTTACGTCTGTTTAAAATGACGGTCATTCTGAAAAGTGATTGTAATGAATTCAAGTATCAGGTTACATACATTAAATTATTAATGCCGATAAACCCACATGTCAAAAAAAAAATCTTCAGCCCATTAGTATGTGTCTTGTATATTTTTCTGAAGGAAAAGTTCTTAAGTTCTTGGAGGGGACAAAGTCTCTGAACCTATAGTTTCAAAGGAAAAATAATCAAGACTGATCCCTTGTAACATAAGACTGGGTCATAATAAGTAACGTACTTATACACGATTTTTTCATCGCAGGTAAATTATTGCAAAAAATATAATCATAAAAATGAGCAATATCAACATTTTGACTTGTGTAAAACGGGCTGGTCTAATAATCAATAAAATAACGGCATTCTGCATACGTTTAACTGGCTGTTGCAGTGTTGTTCTGTCCACCGTTTTTCCTATTACATAACTCATAATCTGAAGCAATTTACCAAACATGTCAAGAGTAACAACAATAATAATAACTTTAAAACCTGAAAAGGTGTGTTGCCACAGGCCACAAATCACGTTCTGGAAATTAGCTACCGTGCTGCAGTTTGATGAGGAAATACAGCACTTATTTGTTTTTGTTTTTTTTTTTTTTAAACAATTAGTCCTATTAAGATTTTTCACTGATATAGGCCTACTCATTGTTATCAGTTTCTGTAATTGCCTATATGATATGCATTTTTTTATATTCAACGCATAAAATGTTTTAGATGTTTGCCGTACTTAAAAGACACTAAACAAGCTTAGATTCTGGGGCAGTCCAGTTACTACCGCTCCTTAAATTAACGTCGTTTTTTCGATAAGCAGACATGGAATTAAAATTGTGACTAAAGATACGAGATATGGATTTTCCGAAGATAGATTGCCCCTAAGTTAGAAGTTTGGCATAGCATAAACGTTATGTAAGTTTTGCTCCAAATATGAGCAATATGTACCTGATACACATGAAAGATGGTTTTATTTTTACAGGTTAAAGGCGCGTAACACCTTGGTTACGGTCGTTAGTTTTATTTTATAGCGATATCGAGTTTATGTTGTAAACCTATATATTAGTGGGCTATTTGATTTATATTCTACCTCTGTTCCTTGTACTTGGTTTCCCACACCAAACATTGTTAGTCTTATTATATGCTGCATAGATGTTACATTTACTAATTGCGTACACCCAAGTTTGAACTTTTTTTGTTATGCAAGGCTTAGTACGTTTAGGCCTGTTCAGTAAATGCTATAATAAAGAAAACATATAAATGTTAATAAAGAATACTGACATAATTTATGACGACAATACCAAAATAAATGACATGATAGCCTAAGTTTTCTTACTCATTAGCCTATACACGGATGGCAAACGCGTTATCAATATTGTATGGACCGAAAGTCAATTCGTTCAATTCGTTGTAAATTGCAATGAACAGTAGGCCTATATAGACTCCATATACTGTAAAGTCATATAATTAAAAATGTCGAGTGAATGCAAAGTGCCGAAGCAAACATATACTCTGGCTGATTAATCGGATCAATTATAAATCTAAAAAGCTAAATAATTTATTATTTCCTTATTTTCTTATTCGCTTACTAGCCTAATTATGCGTAGCGCTTACAATCACACGACAACACCGTTTAGCTGACAACATTCTAAATGGGGTGTCCCCCCAAAGTTGGCAACCCGCCATTTCCAGCCTTAACCTTAAATTTCCTGACGTTTAAGGGGTTTCAATTTAATCAACATCCGTCCCCATCTTCTATCTAACACTTAGCCGAAATCTCCTTGAGCGCGCGCTCAGTAGGCCTATCAGCTTACTTAGCGAATATGATGCCTAATTTAGGCATTGAAAGCTGGCAAAATAATTTTGCTTTTTCTGGCGCTTTTCAGCCCACGAAACAAGCAGACTTGGGGAATTCGTGGCGCTCAGATTTTGCATTAGCATTTTTTTATATTCATGTAAATATAATTTTATAAGTTATTTATTTTATTTGAACAAGTATGAGAACCATGTAGTGTAAATAAACAGCTATATCACATAATAAAAAATAAAAACTCCCACCAAACAAACTATTATCTGTTATATTCATTTAAAAAATGAGGTGTGAAATACACATGCCAAAGGGTAGGGTTTATTTTAAAAATTTTCATTTACGTTATAAGTATATGTATATTGTCTGAAACTTCCCTACCTTTGCCTGTATTCTCACCTTCCAAAAGTACCAACCGACCCATATGACTCAATGAAACAACTTTTTTTTTTTAAGAAAGCAATGCATGATGTGAAGGCCGGCAGACGAGACACACGAAGCGGGAAGCCATCTCGTGAGTTACATACTGCTCAGCTCGTCCTCACAAGACAGACATGTCACTCCTGGCCGCCAGGCCTGCGGATCTTGCGCGGTATCGTCTTCCCTGGGTCAATCACGACTTGGTTGGAAGTCCACTAATGGAGAGCTCTAGTTTCTTTGTTTCCTAGTGCTGTGTAAATACCTGCCACTATCCATTTTCCTCTCATTCCTCCGCCACAGTGTCTCCTTCATTCCTATAACTGACAGGAACAAAGTTCCCTCTGCCTTCTTTAATATTTTTCCGATTTCACGTCTGCCATATACCATCTCATTTCCTCCTTTGATCCTTGCTTCTGTTAAGCCGGGAAGCTCTCATCCATCCCCTTCCTCATTGTAAAGGGGATCCAGCATCTGTCCTCAGCCTTCTGTGTCTCTCCCTACTCTTTTTAATCAGCATGCTAATAAGAAAGGTAACTAATCAATACATTCAATGGCCGGGCCTAGCTATTGATACCATCTCTGTCTCCCTTCATCCCAGCCAGCCCCTCACACGTGCATAACAGTGATGACACTCTAAGTCACCAAGACCTTGGGTTTTACATTTAAGTACAGACAAAAAAATCCTTAATCAAGTAATTAACTCAAATTTCTTTGCAAAATGCTGATTGCCATTCATATTCTTTTCTCCTTTACTTCTTTGTGAGATAAGGTTTTGTTCCAGAAGATAAACCCTATAAATTTCACACTTGTGCACAGGCTGTGTTTTTTTTTTCTCTTTTTTTTTATTTGGATTTACAAAGTCCTTAAGGGCAGAAAATTTTGATCTCAGAGGGACAACATATCACTCTTTGCTGAGAGAAACATACATAGCTGAGGGCTTAGAGGCTCATACACACACAAACACACGCAGACACACAACTGACTTATAACAACATCATACTGCCGACCGTTCATTTCCACCCCAGGATATGGGCTTAAGAAACATGTGGCTCCGCTTCTGCTGAAACAGACATAAGAAACATGGCAAAGGATCAAGGGAAAGGATGCATCACTAGAAGACAGAGAAAGTTCCAGACGCGACCCCTCAGACTGATATGGCAGTGGCCTTTATGGCTCACTTTCACTGTGATTTGCCTTCCAGTAACTTCCCTCCATTTATTTCAAAGTTGGGCGCCTTTTCTCAGATTCCTTTGAAAACTACAATCAAAAGAGTGGACTGGTCATACAAAAGATATGGTCTATAGTCAATAATGCATATAGGTCAGATTTTGCATGGTGTTTTGAGAATGCAGTTATTGATATTTTTGTTAGCATACCATACCGACAGAACAACGAATAAAAAAGCAACAGCAAGTCGGCTTGGATAAAAGTCTGGATTTAAAACTTGCCAGTATTTTGTAATTGGACATTCACAACTGCAACACAATCGTGACACAAATTTAGAAACTGCTCACGAATATTCAAAAATGCATTCAGCTGTTTACCACCAACAGGAACGGGATGTCCTGAGATAACCTTTGACTATTCTGCAGTGTTGGATTAAACAGCGATAAACAGGGGTTAGGACTAAGTTCAACAAACGAACAGATACAGGAATGAGGTACATGACCGTTTAACGTTGTACATTTGTAAATGGGTTTCTTTCAGACCAGAACTGTCCCATACTATCCACACTATCAGAATGCTTATAAAATGATAGCTGATACACAGACACACCCACACCCAATCACACACACACACCAGTTTGTAATTATATTTTTCTGGGGACTATCCATTCATTTCTATATTCATTTCTGGGGAAAACTCTAATCCCAACATGATGAACTTAACCCCAACCCAGCCCCAACCTTAACCATGACACCAACCCAAGCAAAACACAAGACTTTTGACATTTTTACTTTTTCGATTGCATTCATAGATCTTTGTGTGGACCTGAAAAATTGTCCCCACATTGTCAAAAAATAGGCTTTTATTACATTGTGGGGGACATTTGGTCCCCACAATGTAATATAAACCTAATCCACAGAGACACACACAAACACACACACACACACACACACACACATACTGGTCCTTTGTAAATTGTGTTATATTTCTTTCCCATCACTGAGCTGAGGTCCATGTCTGCTATTCTCAAACCACCCTAGAGGTGTTCAGAATGACCACTGGCCTTGGTGACCCCCCCTTGGGCTATCATCTCACATTAGCCAGGTCTCCATTTTGGATGTTGTTGTCGCCTAGCAACAGTAACTAGGGTGGCTGCTCAGAGGCCAGCTATTGATCCCTAAGATAATAAATGGACTACAGCCAAACTCACCCCATTCCCTTCTCACATGTTTCATGCGACGCTAAAACCCCACATTTTTCATCTGTTTCACGGAATTCATCTTGCATGCACGCACTTTGTTTCCGGTTAGTATGGTTAAAAATAGTTGTCCGTTCAGCTATTGGAAAGCTATGGTGTACAGCTGAAGTGAAGTCACCATTGTATACCCCCTGCTAGAGGTGTGGATCAGAGAGAAGAATATGGAGCAGAGGTCAAACATCGCCAATTCAGACAACCAAGGACATCTCTTGAACCAATTAACTACTGGAGTCCTTCTTAAATTCGCAGTTTGTCAGAGTGTACTTTACAGGTACGCATGTACTTATAATGGATAAATATTTCGTATCATCACACATGTCATTTAGGATAACGATTACAACGATTGTCAAGTCATAAAACAAAGCATTAAAAAGAGCTTAAAGATGGAGAAAAAAGCGCAAGATCCGCAGGCCTGGCGGCCAGGAGTGACATGTCTGTCTTGTGAGGACGAGTCTAGAACCAGAGTTCATGTAAGGTACTTATCCAAAACCCAGTTCTGTTGAAAGGCAGTTTATCTCCATTTATTAAGGATTCAGCAGTTGGCGGGTCATTCATATTTGAGTCCTGTTGCTTAAGCCTGGAGGACAATATAAACATGCCTGCCATTTTAAGTCTAGTGGAAAAACTTAAAGTATAGATGGTTGAGCAGAAGGGTGTTGGGGATGCAGGGGTGACAGCAGCAGCGGTTACAGACTAGCTGTAATCTGTTTCCTCTGGTTTCATCCAATACATTGAAAAGCCAGGATGAAAAGGATTTGTGGCCCCATCTGTGTGAACGATTGTGCATTGAGTCTTTTCTGTGGTCTATTCATCTGGCACCCATACTCATATTGTACACACAGGTGAAATACTTCAAAAAGCATCTTTGGTATTTCAGTCCCTGCTTTAAGAAGTAATTGGAAGATGGATGGATGCTTGGTGCATAAATGCTTTTTGCTAAAATAATTTTTTAATGTGAATTAGAAGGTATGACAATTAGATGCATAAATAAGTTTCAAAATGTATTTCTTTTCTGAATCCTATGACATAATGGAATAGGAAAGTTAGAATGAAACAGTTGAAATTAAATACGAAGGTTATGACTTATTCTTGTCATATTGGTTCCTCTGACTTGCAGGTACATAGTCACACATAACAAAATAGTACTGGGTGTGGATCTTGTACCAATCCGTGTGAATTATTCTTGACCAATGAATATCTTCCACATGACTTTGCATAAGCATTCAGGCCCGTGCTCTCATTGCATTATTCTAGCTGCTGGCCCGAAACTGCAAGCTCTGAAATTATGTAGTTAGTTTCATCCTTTTTTGGACTTCCTTCTGTGGAAGATCTGTGGACACAGATGGCAGTTCAGCATATGGCTGGATGTGGTCGACAAAATGACCTTCCAGCTGTACACTGCGGACATGTCACCAATCCCCACAGCTTTCCGTCACCCTCCTCTCCCTCAGGCCAGCTGCTAGCGTGGGATGCTAATGGTGTGCTCCTCCCCCAGGAGGCCAGAGTGAAGGCAATGCCCAGCTGGCTCCTGGCTTTTCAGTGGTCTCCCAGATTGGCAGATGTTTAAACCGAACCACTGAAATTTGGTTCTTTTACTCTAATGTCTATATGTCTTGAATGCATAGTGGATGCAAGTATTTTTTTAACAACATCCAGCAAGTCCCCAGGTTACAAATGACATCTGTTCCCTAAGTTTGTCTTTAAGTCAAATTTGTAGGTAAGTCAGAAAAATAATAGTACAGTACACAGTGATAATATTATACAATAATACTGAAAGTAACTACATATGGTATTGTACGTTGAGTCGATGAACCGCTGAAGCTATGCAATGTTTTCATGAGTGTTGCAAAGTAGTGCACGCATTTGTTATTATAAACCATTATGTTTAACGTACATTCTTAATATACCGTAATAGGCTTTTTCGCAGTCTGTTTGTAATTACGAATTGCCCTAAATCATACATCCTTAACCCTGGGGACTGCCTTGTAGTAGTATATAAAAAAATCTCTTGTGATAAAAAAGAGTTACACAAACAGAAACTTCTGGGCACTGTTAGCATTCTTATTTTTCAGTAAACACGCAGTGTCGTATGTTACCAATCGTGCCCATTCCTGGATGAACAGTTTTATACATACAGTAGTATCGGAAAGTTTTATGCTACTGCGCACGGAGTGAACGGAGGCCCCAAAAAAATCACACGCCGTAGCAATGATGCAGTCTCACATTTAGACACTTCATGCTTTCCCAACGTTACACCCAAACACATTGCTTGTGGGGACCTGGGAAAAAAAATCTGTAAGTGTGTCTTAAAATACCAGGTCAGCATCAACTGGTCGCCATCCAGTGTCTCCGGCGCCACATGGGACAGGAAAACACAGGCAGTCCGTAGGGCTGGAGCCTGGCTGTGCAATGAGAAGAGGCTTTGGCTTTGGTCGCCTGGAGTAATGTCAATAAATCAATAGTACACACGTCACCACGGCCCAGAGAAGCCACATAGCTTGCCATTGATCGGTGGGAGGGAGGTGGGGCGTGAGGAACCAGGGGATGACCTCTGCAGTGGCTATTGGGATTAAAGGTCAGCCGGACCAGCAGCGGCTCCATTGTCAATTGAGACACGTGCCTCTCAGTATCTCCGTCACGGCTCGGTAAACACGAGTTTCTCAGTGTTTTTTTTTTGGCACGTTATGCACAAATAATTAGGAAGCAATGGGAAATGTTGAGTGTACTCTATGAGATTACATTCCTGGACAGAAGTATGATGCCAGGATTCAATAATACAGGCATCGACTTGAGGGACTATGAGAATCTGGAAGCAGTTAGTTCTGCACGACGCGAAGTTCACAGAATGTGAGCTCAGCAGTGATCAAGTCGCATGCAACCGTTAGTTCCTCACTCTGTAATTTTAAAATTTCATAGTTTCCATTTTTTAAATTATGATTATAATGAACTTAGATTAAGAAATCTTACAAGATACACTTTGTTCACTTTTAAATGGAAATCCTTGAGCAAAACAATTAAACATACATAAACGGTTTGATTTATAACCCTCATTAGTCACTGAAGCAATGCAAACTAATGGCAATGTAATCTTGCCATCTATCATTTTTACAGCTTGTACTGTTGACAGATCAAAGAAACAATTAAGCGATCACAAAACTAGCAATTGTTAATCCATTTTTACTGAATTATGTCTTTTGTCCATGTGTTGTTCAGTGAACATATGTTTGTATAAAGGGCTCTGAAGCTTAAACTATTATAAGCTATTGTAGAAATTACAATAGTACTAGCTCTTATCCGTCTGATCATGACCAGGATAAGCAGTCACTAGATGAATGAATGGTACTTTTTATCAATTGCAATTGCATTTTATTTATTTAATCCTGTAGCTCTTCCTGAAGACGATTGGTTAAAAGATAGTGGGAGTTGCCCATTATTGATCCCGTGCGAAGTTTCAAATGTACTGATTTTTAAATATATCAATAATATTTTAATGATTTTTCCCCGACGAACTCATGAATACTTCTGTTGTTCACTTGTGGCCATAATTTTTACATTTGGGGACATAGTGAGAGTTAGTAACCCTAACACATTTAATATATATTTTCAAATCAAATGTATTTCATTCTGCATGTTTGAACAACATAGACTTTCAGTTAGAAGATTTAATGCTTCTGGTGACTGGCATATTGCTTGAGTAATAGAGTAGTGCATGTCCGATATCCAGGGCAGTGAGATACGATTGTTATTCTATGTCCCTGATCCAACTCTAGGTTGAAATATTTCCTATTCTCCGGACAGTGGAGCAGGTTTATTGCAAAGACATTATTTGAACTTTCTAGAGTAAGTCTGACCTCAGTGTAATGGCAGGAGTTCTATGACCTGAACGGTGGGAGTGGTAAATACAGGTAAATATGTACAGTAAAATTTGGTCACAGTACATCCTCCGTTGGAAAGTCTGTTGAAAAAGGCAGCGTGTTTCCTGTGTTTTGTCATATCAACTGTTTCAAATCTAGCGAAACTCAGATTATACCAGAACCGCATGACCTACTATTGTGAAGTACCAGAGAAAGAAGAAGTACTATGACTGACAATCACTGCATGAAGAAGTTAACCGTTACATCATCAATTTTTATTTTGTATGAGACCCAGAATTTCAAGAGTTATATGCAAATTTAACAGAACTACCTTATTACAAATGACATTTTCTATTGTTTGCTTGTTTAATGATTCAGGGTCGGCCTGATAAAGAAAATGTGGGATAGAGCTGCAGGTGACCACAGTGACGCACTCAATGGCTGCGTTATGTATGCCTGTCTCATATACCTGTTTGTCCCTAAAAGCAGTGACTCATGTAGCTGAATATATACAGCCTGCTGACAAGGCAATGGGGGGGTCAGTTACTGTGCCGCTAAGCATGAGAATATCTAAGAGATAAATTATTTTATACATGGTATGATTGTTAGTGCCAGATATACTGGTTCCAGAATTTCAGAAACAGCCACATTTTTTAGGATTTTCTTATACCGTCCAATGTGCCAAAAGCACCATCTTAATGACAGTGGCCACAGTAGAATGGTCAGAATTATGAAAATGGAACAGCAAGGGCAAAAGTGCAAAAGTGAAACTGTTATTTCCTTTCCTGTGTGGGCACGTTAGTATGCATCTTTGAGCTCACTTTGCGTTCACTTTTTCAGGCCATCCAATTTGTTTTCTACCACATCTCACACTCACCATCCACTGTATAGCTTTCTACCAGTGCTCCACGATCTGTGAAGGAGCAGTAGGAAGGGGATTCCAGCTGCCTTTAAGGCTTTTGATGCTTACTTCCTGATACATTCATCGTTGTGCTGTTCTGTGTTCCTGTCCTTCCATTTGTGACTTGGTTGACTTTGAATTCCGATTTGCCCTTTTCTGATACTGGTTGCTAGTGTTCTGGGTTTTGGCCTCATTGCTATTGTCGTTACGACTGACTATATTTGTAGATTTTGTACATAGTATATTGCAAACAGTCTTTCACTTCTAGTACAATTCCTGCACTGTACATATATGTGTGCAATTTTGCTGCTCTCTTTTGTTATAGTTAGGCAGTTGTCAGTTACCTATGTCTAAACTACTTTTTTCTGTATAAAAATGTAAGGAAAAAAGAACATTGCAATTTATATAACTACCTAAATGAGTAAGTGCTGTAATATTAATATTATACTGTTTAAAATGTATTTTAAATATCCCATTAGAGTAAAAGAGCATTCATATATTCCATTTCTTACTGTTTACATATGGAGTCAAATATAAAATCTAAGAAGCAGCAAGGCTAAAGGACATGTCGTCTGACAACTGAATTTTGTAGAATAAGTGTTTCTCGTGGTAAATTTATTTTAAATTTATTGTTGATTTTATATAATAGTGAGTAAAATTCTTTTCAGGATATGCAATGTTGCAATTTTAGCTGACAATGATGTCTTTTAAGGATATGATGTATAGGCCTATAATCCATATTTTATACATAAATGAAAAGGAAGCAAAACATTTTTGTTACAAAAGTGATGCAGTTTGTTGTCCTTCTTTGCTGACCTATTTTCTATTTTTTTTTATCAATTTGTCTGACCTTTGCCCATTATTAACTACCTTTACAATGGAACTGATAGGGGTAAAACAAATCGCACTCTTTTTTTGTGAGTTGCCATGGAGACAACTGATGAGGTATCATATCGATTGCAGTGTCCAGTCAAAATTGTGTTGCTTGAACCAACATTTCTCCCAGCAGTGATGGGTGCAGATCGATGCTCTGCATTGTTTTTTCCTCTGCTTCTGTAGACCCACACAAAAGTATAATATTCGAAACAATTTAAAATAACAAGGCTTATTCTGGTTTACAACACACTGTAAATTTCGTAAACCATATATTGTGTTATATTTCTGGTGATTAATTTGCTTTTTGATGTGCTATACACTACGACCTTTGACCCATTGTTTCTAGTTGCTAAAATGAATGACAGAATTGACTCAATGGGAAAACTTCATGGCCTATTTTATATGTCTTTACCATTTTTCCAGATAATTCCACAAAAGTATATTCATGTGAAATGCCCCGTGACCATAGCTGTGCTGCATGATCTATCATTTGTTGCGTAGTCAAACATAGTAATTTGCTGATAGCTACATCTGCCAACAGGAAATGCACATCATGTGATTAAATTATTTTCGGTGGGGGGTGGGGTGGGGTGGTGGGGAGGCAAAGGGAGAATGGAGTGGACCTGAGGGAGCTCGTTTAAACCTGGCCTGCAGGATCCCCCCAGACAAGGTTCACGGATGGAGTCATAAAGCCTGAGATTCAAAAGGTGACTGTCCCACAAGGTACTTCTAGTGCCTCAAGGCAGAGTCATCAGAATTTCTGCAACACGCTACTGTGCTATTATGCCATGCCATGGGTTTCATTTCAGGGGAATAATAAATATAATTAATATAACAGCAACAGCAATAGCAGTGACATTACCAATGGTTCGTATTATTATTATTATAATTACATTCATCATAGTATTCAAGCAGTTTTCAAAAGGCAAACTTGATCGAAAGTTCCGCAACACTTTATTAGACAAAGGTTTCCCACATATTGAACTTATTTGCAAAATACAGCAGTAACATCCTTTTGAAAACACATTTTAACCACTAACGTTTAGAAGTCACTTACCAAAACGTAATTAACATGTGCCACAATCATAGACACCTAGTTTGCATACATAGTACATTGGGGTAGCCAGACAAATTTCACTGTTTGCATAGTTTAACAGTGCCATCGTGTGGAGTATCAAAGTAGTGTCTCTGGAAAAGTAAAAAAAATGGAGGAAAACGATATGAAATTTACGATGTTGCTTGTTTCTGATTCAGGTAAGCTACAATAAAACCCCGTAGTTCTGCAGTCTATACTATAATCAACATGTATCATAATCTGCAGATCTGATTATCATTTTAAGCACCATAGTAGATACCTTTAATGACAATTTAACCCACTTATGTGGACAGTCTTAATTTTATGACTGCAGCTGTATGTTATGTCATTATCTATTTAGTGTTCAGAAACACCTGGAGTGACTGTCTGCAAATTCAACAGTAGTTAAATACCTAATGAGAACGATTATTGTGTGAAATGGTTTTAGCCTCATCAATATGCATTCCTCTCCCCCATAAGTTTTACAAAAGTAGTTTTGATGAGTTAAAAACTACAACCCAATAGAAAATGCACTGAAAAAGGGTAACTGTGATGCATTTATGTTAAAAGCTGTTACATTCCATCCATAACCCATTTTATTAGTTACGTGCTGCATGTGTGGTTATCTTCCACAAACACAGCAAATTCCAGATGATTGCAATCTGTAATCATCCAAATCTGCAGTAGTCAATCTATTATTTTATACACTGATCAGCCATAACATTAAAATCACCTGCCTAATGTTGTGTAGGTCCCCCTCGTGCCACCAAAACAAAAGGTCTGACCCATCAGGGCTTGAGGCCACAAAACCTCTGAAGGTGGATTGCATGTGTTTGCCCTGCAAATCCCACAGATTCAATTAGATTGAGATTGTGAGAATTCGGAGGCCAAGTCAACACTCATTTCCAAAGTTCCTCAGCCAATTTTTAAGCAATTTCTGTAGTGTGGCAGGGTACATTATCCTGCTGAAAGAGGCCACTCCCATTGGGGAATACCATTGCCATGAAGTGGTGTAATTCGTCTGCGACAATGTTTAGGTAGGTGGTACATTCAATTCAATTCAGTTTATTTTTATATAGCGCCCTTCACAACAGAGTTGTCCCAGGGCGCTTTACATGGGTG
>JABFEA020000138.1:15743084-15760176 GCA_019775915.2 Cyphomyrus plagiostoma | reverse complement strand
ATATATAATATGCACAGCATTACAGGGTTTTTTTTTATTATTAACAATGATATGGTAAAAAGCTTTAAAAACAGGCATTCTGGGTGAGTTTATTCATGTCTAAGTCCTTTTAAAGCTAGCAGTTACAAATGACTAAAATGATTGTTCTTAGTGTGGACTCACTGATATTTTTGTCATTTCTTTTTCATTGTAACATGCAAGATTCCCCATATAGAATAAACTAAAAAAATACCATATAGAATAAACTAAAAAAATAGACACACACATATGAAGCAGTATCCCCTAAGGCAAATAAAATTATGACATCATTTAGTGGCAGTAAGTAATTGTTTTTTTTTTTCAGTTATTGATTCTGGAACAGAAATGTAACACAATTACTCTTTTCAGAAGTTTGTATTGTCTGATATTTTTATAACCGATGGATCTTTGGATTGTAACAACAATCCAAAAATATGAAAGCTATCATAAATCTGGTGGGTGATATCACATTTTTTGCAAAAAGAATGACATTGTTTACTTTCTTAGGACTAACTAATATAAGACTGAAAAAGGTCAACTGGCAATTGATCTTGACAAATTAGAAGCTGTCAATGTTATGAGGTAAAAACAAAGTGCTGTGATCTGTGAGTACTAATGGCATGTGATTACTTTGATTAGTGGTATATTTTTTTCTGTTTGCAAAGAGGTTTTAGGGTATGTTTATTATGCTGTGAAAGACTCTCCAGGACCACTGTGTACCTTCTTTTGTAAAGTGTTTGCACTGGAATTTACAAGACATCATAATATAACAACAACCATGTAGTCTTGAATTTTCCTGCTACTCCTCCTAGATCAGATTCTATTTCTGAAGAGGCTGTTTTTGTTTTATTAAATATCTTGGCAACACTAATGTCACCCTTTGAACAGGGGAGCATTTTGCTAGTGTGTCTGTATCCCCCACAACTTAACAGTTAACAGTTTCAATTTATGAATCAAACACTGATATAAATTCGAAAATGAACAATTGCATTTCAGTCAAATCTGTATAAATGTACAAAAGATTGTTTTAGTGGTGTGTGAAAAGTGCTGAAATTTTTGTCAGTATTTGAAATAAAATTTTACATAAATTGGACTTGTGCTCCTCTGTACCATTTTAATTTATATTTTACTACTTCTATGATTCGTTTAAAAAAATACCCAGCCATCAACATGATGCAACAGAAAAAGGGGTTCACTGGACCAGGCCACCTTCTTCCATTGCTCCAAGGTCCAGTATTGACCCTTGAGGGCCCACTGTAGGCACTTTGACGGTAGACAGGGGTATAGGAATGTGGATTCTTTGTGACCTTATAAAAGGAATTTCTCCAGAAAGTTCTATTTTCAGTCGGGACCTTGGACAGGATTTCTTCCTTCACAGGTCAAGGGGCGTCACTAGGGCTGTAAATGCCACTCCACCTTATCTGAATATCTGGGACTTAGGAGAACATTCCATTGCCGGAGGACAGACACACAAACGAAATGCACTAAAGTCGCGGAATGTGAAGCGGCCATGATATTCACTGACTCAATTATTTTTACCACAAGAGGGAAGCAGAACGACAACAACAAAAAGGCGACATAACCCAGGAGGAAACCCCACGGTGACACGGGGATCATAAATGTAAAGCCCGGGAGTGAACAGAACCCAAGCCCAAGAGGCAACAGTGCTAACTTCTCAAGGTTACTACATTTTTTTCCCAAAATATGTGGGAGAACTTTAATTCTATTTGTTTAGTGTTGAGCAATTAGGCGCGCAGCTCTTCCAAGCTTTCAAAGAACGAACCCACAATGTCTTCAACTCTCTTCCTAGCCGTTTTATTTAGAGCAACTCAAACAGTGTCTCCGCCATTCTCTAATATTCGTTTTAACATACTGCACTACGATCAACCGTGTCTCTTACTTTCATAGTACAGTACAACTTACAAAGCCATATGTGAAACTTATATAATATAAAGACCAAGGGCGCCATCTATTGACAAGATTAAGTCTATTAGTTTAGGGGGCTATTACAACCTTACATGAACCAATAACGACCATACGACGGGGGAGGTGAAATCATTTCAGGCAGTTCGTGACTGACGTGCGCGACGTTGCTTAACTTTTCACTCGGAGTTCTCAAAACACGTGGCGATGTTGTCACCAGTCACGTATATGTATGTACTTAAAGATTATATTCAACTACGAACACTATTATAACAAATGATGATAATTGTTTTGTACGAATAATATATTATATCAAAGCTGACTCTGATTTTCTATCATTTAAGTAGAATTTTCTGTCGTGTATTTGAACTCGACACTGCTCCGCCCCCGATGATGCGCCGTACAAGTATAGCAGAGCTGGGAGGATGTTTGCGTTCATGAGAGTCAAGGGGATCTTATTATTAGCTGGTAGGGAACTGTTTCAAAGCTGGATTCTCTGAAGAGTTTCAATCTATCGTCGTTGCTGTCGGGTGGCGGATATTCTATGAACATGAATCCACAAAGCGTGAAAAGTTACGTGCCTCTTATGGTGAGCATGAACTACCACAGACCCCTGCACCATGGCGTCCTGGGGAAAAGCATTTTGCAGTGTCTCGATTCGTCTACAAGAGCCGCAAATACACCCTGCGTGGAGTCCTCTGGGTTATGGGACGACGAGCTGGACAACTGTACGGACGAGGTGGAAGTGTGTCCCTGCTCGACAAGACTCGCCAAAAGGGAGTCAGAAAAAGAGCCGTGTCGGGGAAGCCGGTTCCCCGGGAGCACGACCGCGGTCGGCTCACTGCCGACTTCCCCGGACGGCGACTCGCCAGCTTACGGACCCGTTTGTGGTTTCTCTCACAGCGCCGTCGAAATGCTGGACCAAGAGACTAACGAATTAATCACTACTTTCTTCGCCGAATACGCGGGGATGTGTGCGACATTACAGAGACGAAGCGAGGCTCTCTCCACAATGAAGCGGGTGGTGGCGACTGTTGTCGAAAAACACCAGTTTGCTTACAATGGTAAATAAACACTCCTTTGCTACGCTTACTTGAAGCTGTGGTCGTAATTCCGTGTTCGTTGTTGAGATTTACAGCCAAGTAGCGTGTGGTGAATTCAGTTAATTTTCGCGTGAGCTTCGACTGTATTTACCGTAACAATAGGGAGTAACTGAGATTCAGTTGATATTGTCAGTTCACCCCTGTGCAAAAACATGACAATTGCAGCACATAAACCGTACCGTTGGATCTTGGCCGGCTAGTCATCTGGTTTGAAAGATATCCCTCTACCCAGATATAGATATTTACTTTTACAAGTACTTGTATTGTGGCCTGTGACTAAGCCTTGTAGATGTCAGAGTTTTTGGTATTGCACAGGAGTACAAGTAGTTAAATGATTGCACGGTATTTCTATTAAATTATTTGTCACTTCCTATGTTTATTTCGGAGAATGGGTTCTACTGTGTCTGCCCGCGCATGTATACCTGCATATATACATATACTTAAAAAAAAAAAAAAAAAAAAAAACCGCAAAGGCTTTGGATGTAATCTTTCTCAGAAACGAGGCACCGCCTTGACTTCCACGTAGTTTCATTGCTTTATCAGCAAAAGCCAAGCAAAGGATATGTTGGTGGGGGACCTCAGCCTTAGCTAGAACTGCTTCTAGAAGTGCTTATAAAACAGCAGGCACGCTCATAGTTAATTCTACCAGTTTTGTATGCGATATATGAAGCTCTGTTTCCCATTTGTATAACCATTTGCTTGTTTGCTCAGCTGACTGGAGTTGAATTGAATTGTAAATGTCCGCTGTTTTACATACGTGAAATATATTGCCCCATAAAATGTACTGTATCAACCGCTCCGCCGATAGCCAGTTTATACTCTTTGCTTGGTAGATCACTCTCCTCATAGAAAATCGAAAAGAGGAGCAAAGTTCGCGACTGTTTCATCTTTATGCAATTTAAAATGTAAATAGGCTGTCCTTACTGGATCAGTAACTTTAAGTCCTTACTCTGTAGTAGGCTGTTAAATGTTTCCCCTGCACTGGAGGGGGTCTGTTTCACTGGATGGTTGCCAGTGAATTGCATAAACTTTAGGTTGTTATAGGATCCATCTACATTGGTCACTGGTGACTTAATCAGCTGTTCCAGCTGTAGTTACAGAAGTGAGAACTCCTTTGGAACTAGACTAGTTTTCTTCTGCAGGACAATGTTGTTGTGGTATCTCCTTCTTTGCCGGTTTCTCAGTTGGTGTTTTTCCCTCACAGGTATGATTGGAAAACTAAGTTTAAATCAGCAGAGTGATGACATGACCGTAATCAAAACTGTAGCTGAGAAAATATTCAGTGATGGAACCACAAACTGGGGGCGTATTGCCAGCCTTGTGGCCTTTGGAGCAGAGGTGTGTAAATACCTGAAGGAGACTGGGCGGGAGCACTGCGTCAAGGCTGTGGGGAAGCAGATCTCCTCCTATCTGCTCTCAGAGCAGCGACAATGGCTACTCAACAACAAGGCCTGGGTATGTACACCATACAAACATCTACTTGCATGTTTCTGTAATGCTCAAGGTGTAAGACCCTGACCATTGAGGGAACCCCCCCCCCCCACAACTTTTTCCTAAAAATATCTAGGTCATGACAACGACATCAAGCCAGTTTCAGAAATGTTTTAATTATTTTTTTTCTATCTCCCCCTTCAGGATGGATTTGTGGAGTTCTTTCATGTAGAAGACACTGAATCGTTGGTGAGGAATGCGCTCTTTGCATTTGCAAGCGTGGCCGGGATAGGGGCAGGACTGGCATTACTGATCAGATGATCATCCTGGCCACAAATAATGTGCAAGACTGTTTGCAGAATTAATTTCTCACTACAGATTGTAAATTATTTTTTTTGGTTGCTTTTCCGCCATCCCACTTGAAGGTCCTACAGAAGGTTCTTGTACATGTTGCGGAGTGTGGCTTCTTGAGTTACTCGACCTTAAAGCCTCGTGCATGTAAACCTTGGATGGACAACAGATATTCCGCCTGATACAGTTTTGAGATTTTTTATTTTTTTTTATTTAACATTGTCAGAATTTTATTTTTATATTAAAGTTTTACTTTAACATTGCCACACTTGTATTAAATTATTAAATACCTAATCGTGCACAATGCCTCATTCATTCCTTACATTCTTCAAGCTGCCTTAAATACACTTCAATTTGTCCTCATAAATGTAAGCTCCGTTTCTTTCAGAACTTTTACAGGAATACCTCTTCAGGAAAGGAAGTACTAAAATTAAAATTTGGTTTATCCACTGACTGTTTTTATTCAGAATATACTTACACATGATATTGTAATTATTGAATCCGTAATCCTTGGTCTAAATATACCACAATATTTCTGTTCTAATTAAAAATTGCAGTTGCGAACAATAAAGGAGAATTTTTAGCTTCACGCGGTTTGCTCTTCTGTTGGTATGACACTAACACCGGTAGTATAAAATGAGCCACCCATACTATGAACTACATTGATTTCTGGATTGCTGTCATTTGATTCCAGTGGATACCGACCCTAATTACCACCAACTCCAAAGATTCCAACATTTTTCAAGATATTTTCAATTGCCTTTCTTGGATATTTATTTGCCTTTAGAACTTATTACATATAGTATTGATATCTGCATGTAACACATGCACTGTTGGCTTTCAAAGTGTTGCAATGGCTGCGCACAAAACCAACAATAATTTTAACTGAGTTGTTACTTCCTCTTGTGTTTTAGGAAGATGGCAGAAAAATTAGAACTTAATGCTTGCTCTCTTTGTCAAAGCAGAACATTGGAAAATGTTAAATTTGCCTGTAATCGGATGTGAAAATACAGTTCCAAAATGCAAATGTTGTATACCTTTTTATTAATGCAGTTTCATTTCAGAAATATTTCGGTATAAAATGCTGTAGATAGTCTTTACACAGATTGTGAATAAGTGCTTTTCAATACTGGCAATTGCCAACATACTAGCTTTTCAATACTTGATGGTATAAGTGGGTAAGGTATGAATCAACCTTCTTCCCTGCAGAGGATATTTGGAATAGAGACATTTACATCTGCTTTAAAGTATGGAATTTCTTTCAGAGGATCCATACCTTTGCTGTCTCCTCCATCACTTTCATGCAGACTGGGTCCGGTTTCCCCTGCCATGACACCTAACCCAAACTGTACCTCTTACTATACTCTGCATTTAAAACCATCGGATACTTTTTTCACTTCCATTTTTTCTATCACGTTTTGGGTTTCATAGAAATTTTCACAGTTACGGATCTACTCATCCTCAACTTTTATTAAATTGAAGAGACTGCCGATTCAGAGAGTGAAGTAGCTTTACGATCAGCTGGTATGATTGAACAAATCAGTGTTTGTTAAGTAATGGAAAGAAAGGCTTGCTCTACATCCCGTGAAGTTTCTTTTCTACATGTCAGATGACAAAGTGGTCTAAGCAACCCAGATTGCATAACCTTACCATTTACAGGGAAACAGTAAGGGGTCAGTCAATTATGTGGCACATACTTTGGATAACTTTCAGATACTAATTCACCTAAGTATGATATAATAAATCATTGAAGGAAACCAGACTACACAGAGGAAACCTAAGAAAGCTTCACACGTATACGGAGGGAATGGTTTTAATCAAACCCACAATTCCAATGGTAATGAGTTAAGTGTGTTAACTCTTGGACAACAGTGATATGACAAAATAGTTTGAAGACTCAATGTCCTGCTCTGATGAGCTCATGAGTTTGCATGTTGATCATTTCATACGACCAGTCTGATTAATGCTTTAGCCAACAGTTTTTAAAAAGATTAAACTGCAGACATTTTTAAAATAATATCTGTTCATTTAAGGCCATACTCAACATATGTGTGCCACTATTACTACTATTGCAAAATGACCCAAACAATTGGCGACAACTATGTCATAACATAAGCCCAAAATCAACATACTTGTACAGTTACATAATTAGCAATCAGATTTCAGCTGGTTCAGAGAGCGCTTTCAGCTTTTCGTTCAGCTACACATGAAATACAAGAGACAACCTGTCACTAAATCATGTTCTGCTATGTTGTGTTTTCGTTGCCCCCAAGACGTCATAATGCCAGGACGTGCACAACCAGCACACAGACCACGTACTGCACGTCTTCGAGGTTTCGCACGTCAGTTCGCCAGTTCATCCAATGAAATCCGCCGAAAGTATCCACGCCCAAATACCAGACTGTTCTCGTACTTGATCCTGCGCATTCTGGTCTAGACAGAGCAATTGGAACTTTTGTTAGGAAATAACATCACGAAATGGTTTCTTAATAATTTCACAACGACTTACCCCCCTTTGAATTTTGACACACTTATTGTCATGCAGAATAAAAGGCGTCTATCATCTGACCCCTACGGATAGAAAGTTCACAGTACAGTTCATATAATTGCTGCCGGCTTCCTTTCAGTTCGTCTCATGTGTATCTGTTGTTCTGAATATGCACATTGATATATCGACGTTTAGAACATGTAATTGGTTTGCTTTTTTAAAAAATGTCATATAACTTTGACTTTATTTTAAGTTGCATTGCACCCCCGGTTAAACGCACTGGCTTTAGTTACCTATCTAGAAATGGTGCAATGATAAAGTGGTAAATGTAAAGTAGGAGGGAAAACTTATTGCACAGTGAAACAGCCATTGTCTAGTGCAGCCTCACACTTAAGCAATCCACTCAAATCATAAAGTGATAATAAATGTGATATTGACCTACATACCTCAAGTCATAAAAAGTATTAAGATATTTTTATCTAGGTGCAGTCATGCTACAATGACATTAATTCTTCAACCAGTGTTAATAAAGAATTGTATTTAATCTGCTCCGGAATACATTTTAAGGGAAGAAGAGTTGCAAAAAAAAACACTGCGTATTGTACGCTTGATCAAATGTAGCCTGGAAAGGTCAGTGCCAGCAGCTGTGGGTAAATGACATTTCCTCTGCGGTAATAGGGGGTGATTCCTAGGTGAGGATTCATAGCCAGGTTATGTCAGCACAAATAGGATTTGATAGTGTAGCTGCATGAATCTGCACATGGCTTCCAGATGAACGAGACCTGGTGCCATCGTACCCGAGTTACGCCATGACCGCATGGAGTTTGCGGTGGATGATTCAGCACCTACAACACTGATATAAACCAGATGCCAAGCTGCATGGAGGCGTTTACGTAATTTAGGGAAATATGAATTTCAGCCTAAACATCATTAGGTCCCAGTTACATCAATGACACAGAATGATGATGCAATATATATATATATATATATATATATATATAGTAAAAATGAAGCTGTGTTTGTATGCTGTTAAGGTCTCAGCCGGGCAGGCTGGCACACTGAAATCCAAACCTTGCACAGAGCCCGTTAGCTGCCCTCTTTTTTGCAGCCTTCTGTGCCAGGATTCCCTCCTGTGCCCTTTGCTAGCTGCACAAACACAAGGCCAACGTGCTGGGTGCCAGGCGACTCTCCATGGTGATCCTGCACAGAGGGCTGCATGCAGGCATGGAATCCACCCATCTGGGACCCCTGGTGCATGCCTTGTTATGGCACTGCATTCAGGAAGGGCTCACAAGCTATAGGTGGATTGAAATGAAATGGAAAAACAACACTAGCTCTGAGAGCAGAGGATGCATATGTCTCTGTTACAAAAACACTTGAACACAGTAAGGTTTAAAATCGTTAAACAAGGTGACTTATTAACTGAATTTAAATACTGAAGAGCTTTCTGGTTACCTTTAGCAAAAGTGAGTGTGGATGAGTGTGGGATGAAAGTGTACTTAAGTATACAAGGGGTATAAAAGGAAAATTAAATATTCCTCAGCTCTTGCGTAAACGTCATAAAACTGCAACTCTCCAGGTGCCCATTCCTTTGACCAGCAAGAACTGTTGCAGTTCCATATTACGTGCAAAGTGACATTTATCTTCCCATCTTCCGGTGTGTTATTGAAGGCACAAGTGCGGTGGTCGCATTCACTCTTACCAAACAGCTGTCAACATGCCATACATTATTCCCAGTCAGTCGGTTGAAAATACAGATGAGAGATATTACTTTGGATTGTGGCCTGTTTACTTAAGGTCTCTGCAGTCTTCTTTATACACGAGGTGTTTCCGGCATAAAGAACAGATGGTGTAATATGTGTGCTCACCTTGCATCAGCACCTGTCTCATGGTGCAGAAGAGACACTTGACACAGCAAAGCTGCCTACTGTTTCGAATGTTAAGTAGTCCCTAGGGAGAGATGACAAAAAGCCATTAAACAGCTAACAGAATGTATGTGAAACATTAGGAAGCCTGGAAGAGAAAATCTAAGGGTGTCACTAAATATGTGACTCGCAGAATAAGATTATTATATGAATGGAAACAGTGATGCAGTTTCATTATTACCCTTAATGCATTTTGCAGGGTTAATGTAAAATGTTTCTGTTCTTTTCATAGCTTGCAATTAATTGGGGGGGGGGGGGGTCAGCACTTTCACCTCCCACCTCTGCAAGTGTTCCCTGTGTATGGAGTTTGCATGTTCTCCTTGTGTTGTCGTGGGGCTTTCTCTGGGTACTCTAGCTTTCCCCCCACAATCCTAAAAACAAATTGCCAAATTGTCTGTGGCGTGCATGTGTGAGCGTGAGTGTGAGTCTTTCACCTTTCAAAAGGATGTAGTGATTGCAATTTTTAATTAGCATTGGTGTTGTAGAAGGACAAGGAATGGCATTTGTCTTCTCCTGTATTTTTTTGTCAAATTTATCCATGTTGGAATATAAGGTGATATAAAATTTATGATTACGAATTTTCCCCTTTGGCAACACATCTCTGCTTTGTTGTTTAATGTTTCACCCGAAAGTTGAAGTTGAGTTGAAGTTTTCATTTTTATTTTGAGTTACATTGTGCTAAATTTGTAACAGATGTTTTATCTAAATTGACATAGCTTACAGTTGTTTGTGCAGTTGAATATGTCCAAAAGTAAATGTCCTGGTAATGTAGAGCTTTTGAATTCGACAATTTGGCGTACGTTAACTCGGATGTCTTTGTTTACACCTGCAGCAACATAAGTGACTTATATAACAAGCAACAGCTGATCAACCAAACACATTCTACCTAGTTGCACCATTTAGGGCGCTTGTGTTCTGTGATTCTCTCTGCACAACTGAATACAAATAAGACCAGTTTAAAACAAAATAGACAGAATCATATCTAACCTGCAAATATTGCTGAACACAGTGTAAAAATGAAAATCACATCCTGCTCCTTCACTTCAGTATGAGCTTGTTTCACAGATATCTGTTAATGTGCAGGGTAATCATCAAGCAACATTTAATTATATATCAACTGTTAAAGTGCTACAAAAATAACAGGACCAGAACAAAAATTAAACAATAATGTAGTGCTGGAATATTTTCAGTAAAAAAAAAAAAAAAAAAAACAGTCATTTAAGTCATTGAGTATGTACAAGAAACCTTATTCTTTATTTGAAGCCTATAATGTTTCCACATTGTAACCTACTTTTCACTGAAGGAACTGAAATTAACTGTTGCAAATTAACAGGGCGAAAGAGGAAGAAAGAATATAATTGGCTGTAACGTTTACTGCCTCCCCCTAGTAACAGCCCGCCCTGTTGCTTTAAAAAGCAACAAAAACAAAATCTTCTCAGAAGTCAGCTGATCAAAGTTCTCTAAGCAAGAAAAGGGCAAACGGGGCAAACGACAGTCAGACTAACACGACTGAAGAAGTCTATTTACTTGTGTCTCTGAATATGAATCTTATTTGAAAAATTCTTAAACCCCCAAAAAGGGAGATTTATAAAAAAAAATAAAACATACATTTATATGTCAATTTTTTGCAAAATTTTATTGTTAATTTCTGCAATTTTCTATTAAATTAGCATGCTAGTTGGTGCAATATAGTTTTAATCTTTTATATCTTAATATATTTTGAATGCTTTTTATGATCAAGCTATTCTTTCATTATTCTTTCATAACATCTCATCCTTGTAACAATATTTAAAAGCTGCAGTATGCTGTTGCGTCTTATATACATTTAAAAGCGACAAAAAGACTTTTATTTTATTTACAATAAATGTATTTAATTTGTGATACATTTAGCTGGGTTTCCACCCAAGGTGTCCCCTGCCTTGTGCTCCATGCTCACCCTACCCTGGAAAAATCGCAGGATAGATTGTTGGCGCATGGATGAGGCAATTCATTAGGTCTCGGTTTACCAAGCTGTGCACAACTTTATACCACTGATGGACACTGGATTTGGCTTTGTGTCCATGATCTGAAGGTGGCCATCCTGATCCTGATGGGAGCAGAATGATTTCACCATTGGGTCTTTGACTAAGGCCCTTAACGCCCAATTGCTTCAAGCATGCACAACCCAGGAGTTTTACGCCCAAGATCCACTCATTTTGTCCTCATTCTGGGGGAACTTTGATAAATGATGCCACAATTCAAGTATAATTATACCGATAAATTTATTATTGACATTTCAATAAGAAAATAAATAGAAAATAGCATATTGAACTGTTCAGACAGTCTGACTTTCTCAGTCCTGTCGGATCTCATCTTAGCATCCATATTAGCAATAGCAAGCTGTGTCACAACGTAAACTGCGCTCACTTAGCTAAAAATGACAGGCGATTACTGGCGCACGTGCTGCATATTTATACATTTCTCTATGCAGAGCTTGTGGCCTATTGTGTGGGTTTGTGTGTGGGTTTCTGTGTGTGTGAGTACGTGAGAAAACTCACTGGTTACCATTCTGAAGCACTGTTGTAGTATTTTAAAATTTTTCTTATTTTGTTATTTTGTTTCTGACCATCTTAATTTTAAATTTGTCAATTTATTTTGTTACTCACCAGCAAAACAGCTAAGTGGACCACTGGGAATTCTCCCTAGCCTCCTGAATGGCCACTTCGGGCCTGGGTCCACGGACTCGTTGCACTGCTTTCTCAGCTGTATGTCAATTTGGATAAAAGAGCCTGCTAAATATATAAATGAATGACTTGTCTGACAACACCTCTGTGGAGAATATAGATGTGCCCAGCCGATGTGATTAGGCATATGCCAGTGTTTATTTGTACTCCTTCCCAAAAGATCTCGATACCTTTGAAGACCAATCTTGCATTCAAGGGCAAGTCGTGGCCCAAAGTGGACGGAAATGATTGGGTTCATTGCTCAGAATTCTCTCCCATGAGGAGTGGGGTAAATTTATGTTGCGCTTATTTTAATTGTAAGAAATGTACAATCAACAGTATGCCAGCTGTTTTCTAAAGCTGTTTTTAGCAAGCAACGTATTCTCATTATATAAATTATTATTAATATCAGTTTAAAATCTAATATTTTTTTATCTTCATTATATTGTAAATCTAAAAGTAAATTGCAAGCTTTATAGTAAAAGGAAGACATGTTTTCAGGACAACACAATTTAATTATATCTACATTAAATTCTCCACGAATTTTACAGTGCGTTATGCAAAGAATCATTCGATCTTATTCAGCTGATCAGTTGGGTACATCAGAACTTATTTTTGTATGCAGTGGTGTTATCGTGGCTTATTAGCTCTGTTAATGTTTCTCATGTCATCAGCATTGTCATTTCTGAAAACGGATGTTGCATGTCGTAAAATACAGTTACTGATATTTGCTATTCTCTGAGTTGATGGGAGGTTGTTTGGTTATGCATACCCATTAAACTATTTACATAGTAAATGAGTCAAAAGAAACTGAAAACATAGAGTATATGAGCACTGAAGATTGTTAAGTAGCTATGATAATGATGTCAGGCACGCCACAGTACTGAAACAGCTCTTCTCATTGTGTTAAATGATTTATGGTTAAACAGAGACTCAGGTAATCTATCCATTCTTGTTATTGTACATCTCAGTGCCGCATTTAACACTATAAACCAAAGCATCTGCTTATCCAGCGGCACACTTTGGTTGGCCTCTCTGGAACACTCTTAGACTGGTTCAGATCATACCTAAGTGTTTGTGAATACTGTGTTGATCTTGATACCTGTGTCTCAAAGCATGTACAGTCCCCCAAGGACCTATTTTATTTAACCTCTACATGCTACCACTGTCAAGTATAATATATAAACATAAAGTCAGCTTTCATCTGTATGCAGATGACACACAGCTATATCTGTCTCTGAAGGCCAAACAACAATTAGAAACCTGGGAGTCCTTTTCAATGGTGATCTTAGCTTTAACAGCCTTGCCAAGATTGTCTGCTACCACCTTCATAATATCGGCAAGTTATGGGGTACGTTGTCATTTGTTGACTGTGAAAAAATGATACATGTTTTTGTTTCATGTAAAATAAATTACTGTAAGGCACTCCTGTCTTCTCGACCTAAGAAACTGATACTAAAAGATACTGAATATTTGCATATAATAATCTACAATAATCAGTTATGGTATTATTTTGCGTATATCTTATAATCAGTTGTTTTATTCATTTATTTTGGAGAAGGTTAGTGTTGTGTATCATGAGTAGAAGGAGGGTTTGAGTCCTTTCTTCATCATGGTGGACTGGGTGCCTCCCTCAAGCATGGCTTGAGTCCCCTGGAGGACACTGGATTTGGGTCCAGTGCAGCAGGGATTCGTGTCCCCTTGCACAAGGACCAAAGAGGGAAACATCCACCCCACGTTGTGACAATCAACGATGCATCTGTCAGCAGACTGTATTCATTCAAGGCACATCATTGGTTTTGCTAAGAAAGTGCAGGGGTGCACCTACTTCCTGAGACATGCGGAAAAAGCTCTGGGTTACCACCATCAGAAGCATCCTCACATCCTTTACAACGGTCTGGTTTGGCACTACATCTGCAAACTTTCATGCATCTTCTCTTCTGCAGAAAAAAATATTGGCTGCAATTTGCTCAACTGATGCACTACCCCATCTTGTTCTCCACACAGCTCTCATATCTCTGAGAAACAAAACAATTTGGCAGCTGAACTTATTCACACTGAGGGCACTTTTCCTCTGCACAGGTGCCATACTTAAAACCATCAAGCCACTCGGGGAGGGAGGAAGCAGGACTTTACTCCACTGATATGCCTTCCTTGGATAAGTAGAGCTGGTAGATTCGGGGGGTGGTGGGGGACTTGCCCATGTCTATGGCTGTGGTCACTGAAGTAGTAAAAACCTCTTCAGTGGTTTGGCTCCAGGGGTGGATGAGGTTTGCCCTGAATTCTTCACAGCTTTTGATGTTGTTGGGCTGCCTTGGCTGACACGCTTCTTCAACATTGCGTAGAGAATGCATTTGGAGACTAAAACCAATTGCAATTCTGAACTGTCAGACAAAAACTGAGGCGATCCAGGCTTGTCTGCTGGTTTCTAACTGTTAACGCAACATTGCTCACATGAAATATTTTTGCATGTATGAGTGTCCATCCAAGGACTGGGGATCAGTACCGCGAGGCTCCAGTCATTTGCTGTGCTTGATTTGCGTAATAAAAACACACCAACTCACTACTTTCAGTTTCATCATCACTGTTTCCACATGGAGCTGCTTTCATGCTGAAAATGAAGCTATTGCAGGACCGGACCTAATAGAATCCTCTAAGTCAGACTACCAGGAAATGAATAATTCAATCTGTTTTATGAGTAATTTAATCTGTAATCTTCAATTGCCTAAATTCAACTGAAAGATTTTGAAAAGTGATGCTGATGATTCATTTCATCAAAAAGAAAAAGCAGTTAGATGATTATTTTTGCTGGGAAGGGAAGTGATGATGTAAGGGTACTACAGGGAATATTTCGTAGCAGGGGATTTCCATGAAGCTCCAGGCAATTTTCTGGTCAGTCATCCTCAGTCAGAACACTTTTTTTTTCTTATGCATTAAAAATGAATTGGAAAGTTTCAAAGTTTTATTGTCATATGTACAAAGTACAGTATACAGAGTGTGGGCGTAGCTGCCATTAAATTGTGTCCCCCTCACATTCTATAATTATTCTTTTGGACCCCCCCACATTTAATATAAAATATTAGTTTTATGCCAGTATGTCCCCCCCCTCCCACATTCAAAACACTTCTGATGCCCCTGGTACAGAGTACAATGAATTTCTTACTTGAATGCCTTCTTCAAAGACTAGGAAATTAATAAAGCAGTTACTATAACATTAAATAAACAACAGACAATAAATAACATGTACTATTAAAGTAACCATGAGTAACCATAAGAGTGCAAATGTGAAGTGTTTAACAGTCTTTAACATGTGCATTGTGCATTAGCAATATTGTATATACAATAAGTGTATTAAACACACTGTTAATATATATTGCACATTATGAACATATTATTACTGCACATGAAAACAGCCTCTATATGCCACATCAGTGTCTGTTGTGTAAGTCTACACAGTGTCAGTGTCAGTCTAGCAGCACTTATCTACTATGTGGACTGTTGGACTGTTTTCTTTCTTTTCATTGTGTTTTCTCTTTTTTCTCACATGCTCTTGCCTGCATCATTCCACTGATGTATTTGTGCTGTTGTAAAACTTCGTTGTAAAAATTAAAACAATAGCATGAATAGTACAAAAAATGAGAGCAAGCTGCCAGTTTTCTCAACCTCTGTCTTTCAAATGACTCATTTTAATCCGTTGTTTTTATTTCTGCATAAATGGCTTCTGATTGTTTCTTATGGCTTTGTGTGACATGGCTGAAATGGCAGCCCACCCCTTATTGTTTTGCATAACTGCTCAACCATAGGTGGAATTTACACGCAATCAAAATTTACATGCCAAACAAATTTGAATAGCATGACCAATGTCAGCCTTCATTCTCCCTGGTAGAATTATGAGAACGATATGCAAACGTCCTTGCGATCATGATTAACATTGGCCTATGACCTCAGAATGTCTGCAAATGGAATATCGTTTTTACTCACTCACTAAAAGTAGTATTAAAAACACTGCTGTAAGTAAGATAATTTTTGTTACTGATCTCCAAATCTGCTAATCAGAAAGCCTCATGAACACACCACCATTACAGAAAAAACAATCATTTTGCTTCTAAACTGAGTGCATGGGGACAAGCAAAATTTGCCCATGGGGACAATAAAGTTTAATCTAACCTAATTTTTGGTTAATTCGGATGCCTTAGCTGATGGAATATTTCTTTTATTATATTATGATTTTTTTCAGTCCTTGGCCAAATTTCTCTGTAGCCTTTGGTATTTTTATATCAATTCATCATCCAACTGTTTATACATTACAGGAGTGCAGTGAAACTATCCCAAGAAACACAGGCCACAAATCAGGGTAGCACAGCACATGAGATGCCAGTCAATCATCATGCACTTACAATGGGCAATTTATAGGTACATTGTCACACAAATGAATTGTGTTATTGTGAGAAGAATCAGATGAATCATGATGAAACCTTTATATTACAGGGAGAGCAGCAGTGGTGGCCGTGGGATATATGCCTCAGTCTGAAGGCTGCTGGCTTGAGCTTGTCTTGGCAGTCGCATGCCCTTGAGCAAAGCTCTGAAGCTCCAGCTCCCTGGGAGTTCCAAGGTAGTGGCACTTAGCTGAGACCCCCAAGCTTGCTATCAATATGTATGGAGAGCAAGATGGGTCAAAGAGAATTTCCCCATAGGGATTAATAAAGTATCATAATGAAGTATAAAGAAATCCCATGCATATGGAACCAGGCCAACCGGTGACATCGGGAATCACTAAGCTACCGTAGTTATTTTTTCTGCCCATGGTTCACGCCTTTAAGGCTTATGTGCATGCCAGCATGCTGTTTGAGAATATCTCTAAAGTCCTGTAACAAAGCAAACTTTAAAAAAGAAACCACTTTGGGCCTGGGAATTGGACTGAGCACTGTGCATGTTGGTGAATATTTTTCTACTTGTTCATTAAACGCTAAAGGTACATTTCAGATCTGTGTGTGTTTGCTTTGCCTGCAGATAAACACACATCCAGTGTGCCAAGGCGATCATGTGAATTCTTCCACATTTACCAAATGCTCAGAGAACCAACCTTCAGCAGGCCTCCTATCTTCATGCACGCAGACCCACTTTTGGTTTTCTATACCTCGCATATATATA
>JABFEA020000138.1:15725771-15743055 GCA_019775915.2 Cyphomyrus plagiostoma | reverse complement strand
TAGTAATAATAGCAAGGGTCTAGATGCCTTCCTAAAATAATAGACTATTGTGGAAGACTAAGAAAAATGATGTGTCATGATGAACAAACATGACAGCAGTATTTCACTTGTGTTATTCAATACTTGTTCTTTCAGTTCCTTAGCAGCTCCTTAAGTAAGAGAATTAAGAGATATAGCAACAAATATAGTAACTGCTTGGGACAGATGATGAGCCACAATTAATTACCAATTAACAAAGACAAGATCAGTAGTATGCAATGTGTTATTCATTATTTGTTCCTATAGTACTTTTTTCAGTGGTTCCTTCTTTTGCTCACAAAGGTTTACAAAATTAGTAACAAATATAACTGCTTGAGATAAAAGGTGTGACTTTGACTGAGGTGACTAGAGGGTCTTAAATATCTGCTGCCTACATCAACTACGCTGCCTAGTTTAACTACCTGAAACATTTTTTGGTAAAAATATTGTTGACCAATATGTGTTGGACCCACATGTAGAGATAGTAAACACCTTCTCATGACTAAGAGCTCTGGGGCTTCCCAAGGGAAAAACAGACAATAAAGGAAGACTAAAGGAGAAGGCTATAACATATACATAAAAAGGCAATAAAGATCAGTAAAATACCCTTAATGTGATACTACCAAGCATAAAATAACCAGACACATTTACATTATATTTACACATTTAGTGGACACCATTGTCCAAAGTGAAGTTCAAGTGTGGCAAACAGTCAGCTAGGCATAAGTGTACCTAGGCTGAGCTTCCAGTGAATGCCGAGGTAGATGTGTAAGTAGTCCCAAAGCAGGAGCTCCACAACAGCTTCAAACTAAAGAAAGAACCTAATAATACTATTCAAGGACCAGAAGTGCAGAAGTGAGTATTCAGTGAACCAAATGAGGCATCAGGCTAGTAGGGGATTTCTTGGAAAAGATGGGCGTTAAGGTGTTTCTTGAAGGTGGAGATGGAGTCTGATAAGGTTCGGCAGCTCATTCCACTTTCGGGGATCCACACAAAAGGACCATGTCACTTCTCTCACTGTGGAGCGAGTTCCAAGAACCACTGCTTTGCTCAATGGGTGAGGCTTATGTCAAATGGCAAAAAAGCTGACAATGTTCATTTTCCTACACAATATAGAGTGCATGTAGCCACAAATTTCTGTTCCCTTGTATACGTGTAGCAGATTGCAAAAGCATTTCTCTGAATGTCGCTCGAGTAAATAAAATGCCGCCATTTAGAGGCCTGACAGTTACAGTCTGCAAGATGTTGTCACCTTCCACTTGTTTGTATCCTCGGTGCAAAGATGTGAGTTCATTTGAAGCTAGCGGATGTTTCTAATTACTAATGAAAGAGTTTAATTTTACCACACTAAACGGTCCTGTAAGTAGGTATTCAAGGAACAATAAATACACGCACCTCATAATATAAAATAATATTTTTTTAGATTTAATTAACATTTTAGCAGTTACTCATTCAGAGTTTGTCAGTAATCTTAAAAACAATGACTAGTGATACTTGTGATGCTTTTGGACTATGTGACAAAGTACACGATGAGCAGCAAACGAGCACCTGTTCCACCTGTGTCACCTCTGGCACAGTGCCAGTACTGGATTTTCCAGTATTGAATGTTCCAGTACTAGAATTTCCTGGATCGAATGTTCCAGCAGCGGATGTTCAAGGCTCAACTTATTGAGTAATGGTGGTTGTTTGAGGCCCAGTCTCGCGACTTCTGGAGCTCAAGATGGTGTTATTCTGTTCTATGTAGTCTGTTGTGTCTCTATGCTTATAATTCTGGTTTTGTGATTTATCTAGTTTTGTGTCTTTTATTTCCATAACCTTCTCTACAGCTCCACCAACTAGCAGCACTTGAATTCTCTTCCTACATACCTTCTTACATAATCTCCCATTCAGTCAGAAATCCCCAGCCCTGCCAGCTTCCTGGTATCATATCTAATGGGTAAAGGGATAATTTGGCTGAAAACCTGGTAGTGTGGGTGGTATGGTACATTTTGGGATGTTTTACATCTGATCTAATGACAATGAGCTCATCATGATGGGAACTATCCTAACTCAGTTTCTATTTACGCTCTATACACTTTTTCTCAGTCGCTTTGGTAAATTTCTTAGGTCAGAAATGAAATTCTCATAACTACTTGTACAACCTCCACCTCATCCAGTCGTCTGTACACATCATAAATGCAAAGTCTCATTTATTTGGTCAAATTGCAAATGCCTTTGCACAGTCATGTACAGGACTATGTACAATCATCTACTGATTCCTACATTATCAATTGTTATGTTACTCAAAATGTATGTCATTACATGCAAAATGATTGAACCAGTTGTCAAGCATATTTTCCATGCCTCTCTATTACAGTTTTTTTGTAAATGTGTCCTGAATTGATGAATTTCTCTCAGTTGAATCTTGACTTTCACCAATGGAAGTGAATGTTTGAAGTGTTAGATCGACCGGTGATCAACCAGTTCTCTAAAATAGCTCAGAGGTGCATCTCATGAACCTTCAGTTGGCAAGTGTATAGTGACAGAGCACAACACAATATTATAATTTGGCAATGGATAAACAACAAGGAATGAACAGGGTAAACAGCCAGTAAGAAGAAGAGGAGTAAGGCTGCATGGTGGAAGGGTAAGGAAGCAAAACAGGGGAAGAGGTAGAAGAGGCCTCAATCATGGTCTTACAATGGCCAAGGCCGGTCAAAGGGTACAGCCAAATGTTGGGAGATCAACTGTGTCCTCAGTCATTCAAAGGTTTCATAGAAACAACAGGCATGTAATCCAACAATGTGCACTCTATTGTAATATTGTATAATTACTCCTCCATGTTGCAATATTCCATTTGCATTTTATAGTATACAGTAAATTTACTTTAAACAGTTACATACTGGACAGACAATGTGGCACACACACATATGTATCTATATTTATATTATACAGTGTTACAGTATATGTACAGTATGTGTAACTTTGTACTGTTGAAATTGATACATACCATGCATAAGGAGAACATCTTTGTGAATTTCCAGTCATTGTCATCAAAACCTTAGTCGTAGTTTACATCGGAAAATACATAGAGAGTGCGTTGTGATATTGACAACTTAACTAAAAATTTTGACCTTCTTGACACAATGAATGATGACACAAAGACTTGTCATTCTGATGGCTCTGGTAAGTTCATTGACATAGATATTTTCTTCTGAGAGATACACTAAGGATTTTAGGAAAGTTACAGGCTTTTGCAGGTGATCCATTATGTGGTGCTGTTTGTATGAAGTATTTTGGGGAATGCACTTACTGTTATGCAAATGTTAAGCATGATTCAAGAAACGTACCTAAGTGACTGAGGAAAAACTGTAATATAGACTTGAAAGACGACTACAAAATTTCACCTGCTGACAATGGAGGTAAAAGGAATGCAGGAAGTTATACGGAACTTTGTCATGACAGGAATTATGTACACCTTAATAGTAAGACAAAGGAAATACCATACCATGAAACCTGTAAAACTAGTCAGAACGGAGAACAGAGGTGCCCTTTACATGGATGGCCAGAGCAGACTATTGTAATAAGTAGATTAATGTCTTTCAATATGTCCAGCAAGCTACTGGAGCGTTTCCACCAATCAATAATAGCTTAATGTTGTGTGCTGTGGTCTGTTGGATGAACAACATCATAAAGGTGGATGCAAAGTAATGAAAAAATTGACCTGGGGGGTTGGTTTTGTTAGAGGACTGACCCTGGAGCAAGTCAGCTAAAGGAGGATGATGAGACCAATGTTTGTCATCCTCCTCATGATCTTATATCCATATGCAACTTTAGCCATTGGCTCATTGCACCCTTATGTGCCAAGAAGCACCCCTGGGGGCACCTTTCTCACATTGGCTGTACGACTGTACAATACCTCCTCCCAATAGGCCCTCACTCATTCCTGCCAACTGTAATTGGACAATTACATAATCTATGGCCAGCATATTCAGTGGTCAGGTTAGATAAAATCATCTGTACAACAATCTGTGTAAACTAGGGCTGAGAAATTTATTGCATTAACGAATAGCATTAATTACATTCATAACATATTATTTATCTTATCCCGTTAACACATACAATATTTTGATACCTAAAAAGTACAAATGTAAATTTTTAATGTACATATAATACTCGTTCCTGGTTCTAAACAATGTAAGACACTGTGCAGGATCCCAGAATTCAAAGCTAAAATCAAAACATTCAGTTAGTGTCATACAGTGAATCTGATGTTACCTGCTTTTTTTCCTTTTAAAAAGGTTGCCAGATGGAGGCATACATAGGATGATATTGGCATTTTTTCATCTCCATAGCTTTTATCCTGGTTTTGATTAAATACTTCTGTTTATTACTACCCCAAAGGCAAAATCGACAGTTTAAACAATGAAGCTGTATAATCTGAAGCTGTCTTCAAACTACTTTTGGAAATTTATATGTTGTGGCAAATTGTCAGGGTTGGTGCCCTTTGACTCTGCCCTTCCTATTCCTTCCTCATTTAGCCAGCAGGCATCGCTGGTCATCCTGCTTCCCACCCCCTTTGTGTGGCCTTCAGCCCTGGTGTGTTCCCCCTACTTCCCAGACCTCTGTATAGCTCAGTGGGTTGAATGTATGGCACCAATACTGTGGTTTGTCTTTGAGGCTGTGGCCAGAAACCAGCCTCATCAGTTTGTTCGTATTTGGTCTTGTTCTCTGTTTTTCTATTCTGTTTCCTAGTGTTTATTACTTAGTGTGTTTCCCTATTTTGCTGTGTTTCTGCTGTGTTTTATTATTCCTGCGTATTCTTACGGTCCTAGTCCTTCCTATTGTTGTTAACCTATTGTTTTGCTGTGTTTCTTAGTTTTCATATTTTGCCTTAATCTAAACCCATGAAAGAATTTGAGATTTTCCTCAGTAGGGGACTGGAGATGGGGATTAGAGGGAAGACCGAAGTAATGGGTAGTACAGTGTGGTGGGGAGAAAATTCAGGAAAACATAGGGAAACAAGCTAAGGAAAGCACTGACTTTGGGGCTGAGGGAAGGCTTTCAGTGAGACACAGGCATCAGGGTCAGCGGCCATCTGTCCTGCCCTTCATGTCTCTTCCCTGTTTGCCCTGCAGGTGTTACTCGCCATCCGGTCCCCTCCTCTGTCATGCTGGACCCTTGTGTGTTTCTCTGATGCCCAAAACTGCTGTGTGGCTAAATGGCTGTAACCCTCCAGTCATGGGTTTGAGGCTCCAGACCAACCTCATCTGTTTGATTATTTGCTTTTCTCTTCCCCTGCGTTTTGTTAAATTCCATATCTTTTTCTGTCCTTCGTTTGCCCTGCTTGTGTCCTGTTGGATTTTGGTTTTGCTTGTATTTTTTCTTAGTCTTTCCTGGTGTATTGAGCCCTCTGTTCCATAGTTTTTAGAGCAATGTTTGTGCTAGTTTAATGTAATCTACCCCACCTGTTTCCTGTGATCCTTTGGATTGGTTGATTTGATTATGAGTTACAGCTGTCCTTTGTTTGCTCTGATTCCCTGTGTGTATTTAAATGTTTGCTCTCACTCAGTCTTTTATGCTGTTGTTATTATGGGCCTGTGCTCATGTTATGTTCCCCTGTCTGTTCTTTGGTTTCCCCTGGTTTTGTCTTCTTCCCTGAATTTATTCCCTTTTAATGTCTTATAGTTTAGTCCTGGTTAGTTCTGTTTCCCTGGGTGTGTCTTTATCCTCCTGCACCATGCACCATGCAGGAGTGCAAGACCTTTATGTTTTTTATGAGTGACTACAAGTGGACAGCGCTCGTCACCTGGTTCCACCCAAACCCCCAGAGATCCATACCCTTGCCCAACACTGATTGAGCTCTCAACATTAAATACAGTTACTAAAACAGAACTTCATCAGACCGTGAGTCAAGACTTTCTTCATGCCCCATGCTACTTTCCAAGCATAATAAAAACATGAGAACTTGGTTTGAGTGTCTGATGCTGGAGCAAGGTATTTATCAGCCTGGCTCTGCCTCCAAAACTCTTCATTCCCTCCCGGCCGAATAATCCTTGGGTGTTTCTGTATGTAGGCGAAACAACAGAGGTGTGGTGCCCGAGGAGGAATGCAGAGACATACCCACACAAAACACATTCATGCATGCGGTGTTTCACACAGGTAACACTTACAAGCAAACACTCAAATCTCCAAACAAAAACAATCTCCAAAAAAAAAAAAAAAAACTGAAAAGAATTATTGGTACTGTAGCAGTGCTTGGTGCTGTTGCCTCACACCTTTGAAGGCCTGGGTTTGATTCCAAGCTCCAGCTGTGTATGTGGAATTTTCATGTTCGCCCTGCGTCGTCAAGGGTTTCCTCTAGGTTTTCTGGTTTCGACCCACATTCCAAAAACATGCCATGGTGATATGGAATTCTAGGAATGCAGACTGTGATTCAGTTTAAGAGAAGGTCATCATAACTTAGGAGCTATGGGAGTCCCATTATAGAAACATACATCATAGATTACATGCTTCCCCACAGCATAACCAGTGATTGTAAGGAGGTATCTATTGTATATCGTGATTATTATTAGCTCAATGAAAATTATTAGTGCAGATCTTTTGTTCTGGACAGGAGGACAATCAAAGCATTGACGTTTTGACTTTGAGAGCACAGCAGATCTGCTGTTGTGTTGCTGTTGTCATAGGTCCCCTCCATGGTGATGCCCTACAGTTCCACGGGCAGGTTTTGTCAGTCGACTCCAGGACTGTTGCTAGGATCTAAGCTTAGTCAAGAGACCTGATCTGTCCAGAGTTCTAAGACTGTGACCTAAAACACCTGAGCTAAACAAATCATTTGGGGCTCATTTGGGGCTTCAGGCTCTCTGGGATCATGACGTGCCTGGACCAATCTATCATGGTGCGAAGGGGACACAGACCTGCACCTATACATCTGCCCAGAGTTGCACCACGTACTGAACCACATAGTTTCCATAAGCCACAAATACTCAATTTTAACTGTAAGTTCCCCATTCCTCAATGAGCATTTGGTGCATACTACTATCTGAACCTTTGTGTACCACCAGATATTTTGGTGGAACATGTCAAGCAGGGTGTCCGTGTCAATGTTACAATAGCCAGTCAAAGGATTTAAACCATCGACCTTTTGTTTACAGGTCTCAGGTCACTTATTTTCAGTCTTTCGGTGAAGGGATAAGTGCTTCTAGTCTGTCTTTGTTTTCCTAACATGACAGGTGGCCAGCGAATGTAAAACCATTGTAGTTATACGGGTATCAGGAGGGTACAGTTGGAGACGCCATGACAAAAAGTAACTAACAATTAAGGTATAATGCAAAGTCAAGATACACAATGAGATACACAAAACAAATGTAGAATTCTAAGTCAAGTTCTTGCAGTACACACAGTGGCTGAGGCAGCTGAGTCTTCAGGGGTGTATTGAGGGGTGATGCAAACCAGCATTAGACAACATCCAAAAACGGGACACTCATGCAAGAGCTGGTATGAAGACATTATCACTCCCATGTACCAACTTTTCTGAAACAATATGTTCATGGTCGGTCATGCCTCATCTTTTTCTGTCATGGATACAGTCGCAGACAAGCATCGACGTTACACCCGCGTGTCGCAATATGTGTGACTAATATTACCAGGATTATAGTGGCAAAAGGGACAGTACGTACTTGATTTTTGTCACGTAATGGCTGCCTGGCATAATTACATTTTTAATTCTGTCTCATATTTATTTGGTGAATTTGTATTATGTGTAAGTTGGCATTCCTCCACACCTGAGTTTTGCCCAGTGGACGCATAGTTGAAAGAAATGTAGAATTTTACCTGCTCTGCAAGACGGCCACAAATTATGTTGTTTACTGGATTTAATATGTACTTCAGTGGAACCCACTTTCATTTGTATTGTTCTCTAATAGGAATAACATTTTGGGGTAATTATGTAATAGATTCAAGATTCTTTATTCGTCACATACATAGTTATAACATGTACAACATGTAGTGAAATGAACCCTAACTGATCCAAAGACTGTGCAAAATGAGAAAGAGTAAACAGAGTAAAAAATTGCAGATACTATAAAGTGCAGACAAAAGAATGAATTTAACAAAATATACAACATATACAAAAAAAAGTGTCAAGTGGTGATGCATGAGATGTTTGTTGTGCAAAGTGCAGTGTGCATTGAAGTAATAATTGATCCCCGTGGGGAAATTCTCTTTATGCCACCCCCAGCTTACTCTCTGTAGGTGAGAGCAATCTGGCCGCAAAGGGCAACCACCGGATGTGGTGCCCAAGGAGCTGGGGGTTAAGGGCCCGCAGACATGCCAAGGCGGGGCTTGAACTGGCAGCCTTCTGATCACAGTCACAGAGGCTTATCTTTGAGGTTACAGTTCCTACAGTTAATTTTTTATACATGTGTTTTCATTTCCCTGCATGCCTTTTTGTTTCATTCCATTCTATCCGATTCCTGTTTATCTTAGTTCCAGCTCAGCTGAAAGGAACCCACGCCTTTTCCACCGGCTTTGGTTCAGCTGTTCGCCTTTCATCCCATTTTCCTTTCATCAGGCTGTGTCTTTTGTTCTTTGTCTTGCTTTTTTGTGATACATGTTTTCCTTCACTCCAAAGCAGGGGCCTCAGTTGGTATTCTCTGCCTGCCATAGAGTGCGGTCTTGATACAAAGCAAGAAAAGTAGTGGGAAAAGGCAGTATTAGCCCTGGTGTTCTTATATTCTACAGCGGTTATGTCAACACTGCCAGGAGTGAGGGTGCGGGGCCTGCTCCTCTCACATGCGTCCCTGCAATAGGACAAAAGACCCTGAGTTGGCACAAGAAAAAGAACATGATCTGGATAAAAACATGGTTAACCTGACACACATATTCTGTTACACATTCGTTTCTGTCCTTCAAATGGCCTTTGCCCTCACTGAGGTCACAGAGTGAAGACTCCTTCTGGAAGGATTATAGATGGCACCTTGATGTGGGTGTTTGGTACTTTTCGCTAGTACATTACAGTATAATATAATCGGGGGAGGCAGGAAAATTCATTACATAATGAAAATGAAAATATTCATTGTTTTATGGACACTGCAGTATGTGTACTATGTGTAGGTGAGAATAAAAGAGCTAATGAAATAAAAAGTTTTTAAAATAGAAATCCCCAAGAATCCTGTGAGAACGATAAACGATAAAGTCAGAATTAGTACCCAAAGCCAGTACTTTCAGTATTACTCAATTTGCTATTCTGCTTCATGCCATCGGTATATTCAGCTATTAGCAAAGGATGTTTGTGTGGCCATATAATATGCTACGTCTTAAGCTATAGGTTATAATAATTGGGCAAATGTAAATTAAATATGTACATTTTTAAATTCATATTCCTTCTACCCATTTTCTACACCCACTTGTCCTATGCAGTAGGGGTCCAGAGTATATCCTGGAAGCTATGGGCACAAGATGAAGAATGACGACAACCCACCACATGGCACACGCACGCGCACACACACACACACACACACACACACATGCATACACACCTACAGACAATTTATGAAGTTTTGGAGGTAGAAACCAGAGAAAACCTGATGACAACACAGAGGGGGGTGACAACCAGAGCAGAAACACAATCCCTGGCCTCTGCGGTATGAGACGACAGTAATAACCAATGAACCACCATGCTGCCCTGAATAAGACTATTTTTAACATTTAAAATGTTTATTTAAAATATTTCAAATTATAATAAATATGCACTGACATTTTACTGTGTGGGTGACAGTTATTTCTCTTCCTGCCGTTCAGTGCGGACAGATGTGGGTGCCGTATATATATTCCCACTCAAGAACTCAAGTATATAGATCTATATATAAAATTCGTGACTCATTGGTGCTGTCCCTGGAAAGTTTTAAGCAAATACTTAAGAGGGTGGTGCAGTTTCATGATTAATAAAGCATGATATGTATTTCGACAGAATGCCTAGCTGGTAGTTTAAAGGTCACTGTCATATTTTTTTGGGGATTGCACATACTTTAATTGCACAGCATTCTAATGATAATATGTTGCTTTAATATGCCGGGAAAAAGCTTTCCTTTGATCGTTCAGTTACATCTGGAAGATGGCGTTTTGCCCTGAGATGTAATACAGATTACACATCAGTAAGAGTAAGATTTTTTTTTTTTTGGTGGTGACTTTAAATAAGGGTTTCTCCGATCCACTGGGAGGGGTTGGTCTCAGTTCTCCTTTTCAATATTTAGTCCATTACTTAATTCAAATCGGCGCAACTTTGATGAGCTGTTAGTTATGCATTTATTGGGAAGGAAGGGGGGTTCTGCCTATTTTGGGGTGGACATGATCCCCTATGTCCGACACCTTTGGAAAGCACACGCCTTTCTAATTGTACCAAAGTCACAGTATATCAAAACTTAAGTTCATAGCGTTGATAAGAGTCGAGAATGCAGGTTACATATACATATTTATCTAATATGTCCTCCCCCCACCACCACCAAAAGGCACCCTATAATAATCTTTATTATCAGTACTTAAGTACACAGGATATTCTCTTGTGTTAAAATAGTAATGCAACTCTTGTTTCGGCTATTGGGCCATTGCTGATCACCATATCAATGGCATGCACATATATTGGTGCACGCAAGTCGGCGAAAATCATATTTACAGTTAGATCATTCAATTCGTTAAATTAATATTTTATTTTTAGCTTCTCCATTTATGATTAATGCAATATTTTGAAGCATTTATGCAGTGTTATAATTTACAAAAAAACACAACGGTCTCTCATGCAGCAGTCATGAATTTGCAGCATGAAAGAATTATTCAATTTTCGAGCCATCGATGTCAACCAATCAGCTGCTCCGGCGCCTATTAAGGTCGCACTTAAGAAGCTCTTCCTTAGAGGATCACTTAAGAGATTGTTCGGGAAACATACGTAGGAAAATAAATATCTTTCGTAAAATGTATCTTTAGAGTCTTCGTAAGATGCCAAGAGTCCACGTAATCAGTTTCCTGGTAACGGCGACTAGCGTCTTACGAAGACTTGTAAGGTATTACCTCAAGAAAGTTGTTTACGTTTCTACATGTTTCCAGAACAATTCATCGACAGGTTGTTTATGGGAAAACTCTTACATGCGACCTTAATAGGCGGTGGGGCGCATGATTGATTGACATCGATGACTCGAGAATCGATTACTTCCTTCCTAAGAAGGCTTCAGGAAACGCACCCCAGAGAAATAGGGAAAGAGATATGCATGTTTTACCTATAGCTATATCTCCACCTTGTGGCGGAAAAATCAAACCGATCAGCTTCACCTCTATCGTAGACCGAATTGTCTTTGGTATAAGACATATTCGTAATAATTTAATTCTTACGAGTAAAAATAACATTCTTGCTAGTAAATGCAATTATTCCTCTCCCATTCAGAACATCACTGTCTGTTCCAGGACGTCATTAGGTCTGTTATTTATTCTTTCCATCTTCCGGGGGAGTTTCTGGCTATTGAAAAGTTCAGTCTAAGTCAAGTTTACCTGGGGTTTGACTTTTTTTTTTTTGAAAGAAGATAATTGGCATCGGGGCAAAAATACTAGAGATCGGACCTAACGACGCCCATGCCATCTTCCCCTTTTTCCCGTTTGATATAAATTATGTAATAATGGAACAACACACACACTCAGTTGTCATGTGCTTTTGGGCAACTGTGTTGCGTAAGGTGCTATATAAAAATAAATTAAAATAAGTGAAACATATGGGGCATGGTCAGCCATGACAACCAATTGTTCATTCTCTGCAATGTGTTCGCAATACAGAAAATGATCTCTCACAAGAACGGAGTGTCATAAGTCAAAAACAGCTCTGGCATGCACAGGATATCGATTGGGATAGAACCAAATACCTGCCTGCAGGAGAGTGTTGCTGGCTTCAGTAGGAGGAATCTGTATGTTTATTTTCGTGTACACCCGATATTTAGAGCTAGCTAGAAGGTATGACAAGAGGCAGAGCAAATGTGGGAGTTGTTGGTGCCATAGTTATGTTTGCATCTCCCGAGCTGTTTTTGAAAATCGCTCGAAGCAAAACAAAAAAAAAAAGAGGAAAAAAAACACCATTTTAGCCAGAAAGCTTTTACGCATGGAAATGCTGCCCACAGTTTAACTCATATTTACCACGACAAGGCTAACAATATCAAAAAATGACAGATTTATAACATTTGTTACTAATCCCATTAACACAAGATATCAGATTAGTTGTTTTTTATAGGTAAAAGTAAATCTTTGTCTCAAATGTAATCATCCCTGCTTGTTGAAAGAGAAACCGAAATCCTTGGATGCTCTGGCAGACAGATAAGTGTAGCTCGGCAAAGTATGGAACACACGATGTTAATGGTCAAAAGATGTCAGATTTGATATAATTTACCATGGCGGGCTGTGTAAAATGACAACGCAGTGGTGCTTTAATCAGAGAAATATATCTCAAATCATTTATTAAAGAAGTAGTATATCAAGGCTGATTCCCCAGAACAAATGTCAGTGTTTTTCAGTGGTAGCTACCGCGTTCTATTCTGTCTTCCTTTGTTTTTTCTCCCATTGTCCAGTCTATCATTTTCAGCATTGCCACAGGCTTCTCCTGCAGGCTAATGTTACTTGCCATAAAGCAACGTGAAGTTACGTGTCACCAAAAGTTCCTATCAAAAATAACTCAAGTATTAGCCTAATTTAGCACTTAAACACATTTGTACTGGAAACTGGGAAATGGAAATTCAAATTTCATGCAAGTGCCCTGTGTACTAGAAATATATCTTTGCAATCAAATTACATGATTTATGCTAGATCAATGCTTACCTGCAAGAATACCCTTTGTCCCATAAGAGACAAACTTACTTTCAACATTTAAATATAAATTGCCAGCTAAAAAGTTGTTTTCCCCAGACAAAAGGCTATGTGGATATGAAATGGATTCAATGAAATTGATCAAAAAACATTTGAACATTTGAATAAGGATAATTATTATCTAATAAAAATAATATACACTTCATGTTCAAGAAAGTTTGTATGTTTAAACACATACGCTGCACTAATTTACAACAACTTTCCTCATAGTTTAATGTTGGTAATTTTTGCAGATTGGGTACAAGGAACGACCTCGTGCCAAAGACATTCACACAGTTACCCTATGAAATCAGATGACTTGACATAAGCTGACAACAATTCTCTGTGGGCTTTCTGTTTGTAGTCAGGCTGGTTTTCTGGGATGTTCCGTCACGACAACAATGAGCAGCATTTCCCTTCTCAGAAGGAATATGTAAAAATGAACTGAATGAAAGAATTAAATGAATGATGTCTCTTTTGAAGGACAGTGTCATTTTGAAACTGACCTCCATCACATGAGCAAAGAACAATTTTTAAAATATTAGAGAGACAATTATTCAAACCAAAGTGATTTCAGACTTTTCATTCAAAGGTATTCAGGTTACCAAAACATTTAAAAATCTAAATAACTTGAATTTCATTCTCTCCATTAAAGTAGAGCCTGACCTAGAACCCAGCTTTCAGGAAGTATGCAATGCAAGCGAATGTACACGGTGAACCACACTTTTACAACCGTGTCAATTTATATCCAGCTGAGCCGACTCACAGCTCCTAAGATGGGTGATAACACTTGCTGAGGTGTTGGTGTAATCAGTCTACTCACTATGCCAGCTGTTCCTTGATAGGCTAACACATGGGTAAAGGTATAAGTTTTAGGTCAGAGTCACCAGCGGGGTCAGAGTTTCTCCTGCTCTTCCAGACATTGTGGCTTGCTGCTGGGTAGAAGAGGAGCGGGCTGGTCTTCATCCGAATCAAATTCAACGTTCTCATCCTTTAACCAGTTCCCGCATCTATCCTGCACCCATCCTGAGCTGAGGGACAGACAAATGCAATCAAACTCCAGTGAGAACTTGTCACAAGTCACAAAACGTTATCAGCAATGTAACTTTAGCCATAAAACTGATCTTTTAAAATTGATTTTCATTAATGATTCAGTATAATAAAACAAAAACCGTTCAAAGGCAACAAAGTCTTTGGAGACCATATTGCTTAGGGTTGCTTATCGGAGCTGGATTGTTTTAAAAAGTTAGCAATTGTAAATTAGTCCGGGAATGTATTTCGTACATACATGGCCATGTACATACCTTGTGAATATTAAATGTATATGCGTTTTTTTTCACGCATACACAATGTCTCCATCTATATTTAATTTTGGATTAACTTGATTTCAGTAAACAAGTGAATAACCTTTTCAGTTTGAGATAGTGCTCCAGCTCTCTGTGCCTCTCCGCTGATGGAGGTCCGGGCCCTGAGACACCTGTGGAGCAGGATGTTTTCTTGCCAACATGTTTTTTCTTTGCAGTTGAATGGTGTTTCTGGGGCACTGTGGAAGCAAGAGCTCAACTGAAAATATGAACCACAAGCAATCGTCGATGGCTGTTTCCAGTTAACGTGCTTAATGAGTCAATAACCTGCTATGCTGGAGTTGCTGGGGAGTGCAGTCGATGCCTCACTGATCCTCGCTGCGGTCGCAGTGGCTGCCTTTCGGTAACATGGTCTGTTGCAGCCTGGATGAGAACCTGACTCTTTTTCTGACATGGTGCTTAAAGAGGGAAAAAAGCCATCGTTTTAACTTTTATATTTGATTTGTCATCTTAAAAACCACAAAAAAAAAAACTTCATCATTTATAAAACTATATTGATCCAAAACATCAATTTGACAGTTATTCATTATAAAATATAACATACAATGTTTAACAGTGTATTTATGTCTTTTTTGTTAAATATTGCCTCCATCACCCCCCCTCTACGGAGGACTGCTTTATTTTATTTTTTTTATTTCCTCAACAGAAGGAGAGAGAGAAATAAAAAAAATAAAACAGATAATATGCTTCAATACCTGCCGAAAAAAAAAAACATTGTATTTATGTCTAATAAAATCAGTATCAGTGACAACTTTGATGTAAGTTTTACCTAGTCTTCTTGTGACAGCTACTGTAAGGAGTGGACTTCAGCAAAGCATGATGGGTAATCTTACGTGTTTGAGTAAGCAGAGGGGCAGGGCTAATGTCATCCTGTGGAACAACAGGTTAAACCACAAACAAAATAAAACACATTAATAATGCATGTGTATCAACAATACGTGTATGGTATATTACATTTAATCTAGACTCTATTGGCCAGTTTCCCAGTCAAGGATTAAGCCTAAGCCTAGACTAACTTTGAGTTACAATGGTGAATCTCCATTGAAACAGCAATTTAGTCCAAGACTACTGTAGTCTTAATCCTTGTTCGGGAAACCAGCCCTATAAGTTTAGACTCTAATCTAGAAGTTTTAAGGTAGGGAATCATGCCATACTACTACTGAACAAGCACATGAATGTTTTTTTAAGTAAATTTTAAGATCCATAACTAATGCAGCCAGTATGATATGTCCACTTTTCAACAGCGGGCATTAGTTTTCGGTTTCAAGTAGTTTTTGGCGAGACCAAAAAATAAATGAATAGTTTGTATCATCTGACACGCCAGTCTGGCTATGACGACTGATTACCTTCTTTTGCTCCTCAGCCTGAACATAAGCATGATGTCGCCGTTTCTCAAGTTCGTTCTGAAACTTATCCTTCTTCCCATAAAACCACTTTAGCCCTGATGCCAAGAGAAGGTGTCAGGACATGAATATTATAATATTCGGCCCACCAAAATTACACCTAAATATGTTTTTTTCCCCCTATTTAGCATTTAAACACAAAACAAACAGAATAAGACAAGAAGAACATTTCTTTCTTAATGGCTTCCAAAACGATAAAGATCTTATCCCAACATTACCCCTGTCCTGCCCCGATTGTCCGCTCCTTCTGTGTGCCACGCCCCTTGTTAACCTCATGTGGGGTCCCCATGTGATCATGTGTTTCTGGTTGTTGTCATTAGTCCTCTGTATTAAGTCCGTGTTTCAGTTTGTTTCCCCAGGTCATTGGGTGCGTTCGACTTGCTTACAGCACTGGCTAAAAGCAACGCATTCTGATCCTGGCGCAATGCATCACGGTTAGATGCATTGCGACCTCTCACCCGGCAGCACAAACTGGAACTGCCTCCATGATGACACACCTTTGCCCTTATTGGCTGAAGAGTTTAGTTACACGCATGACGTTTGTATCCCAGGCAGTTCTGATGTGTAATCTGCTATTTCTCCCGAATATCACGTACAGCAGTGAGAACTGGTTTTCAGTTAAATTACCTGGTAAAATAAAGTTTAAATAAATGACAAATGCTCTAATAGTACATGTAAGTTAATGGCTTATTTATCGTTAGTTACTTTATGTTGCACTGCTTTATTTAGTTAATTGTCCAGTCTGTGAAGAAGGCATTCAACTAAGAATTGCATTGTGGTCTGTACTTGACAAAAACTTTGAATCTGGTCCATTGCTTATTTTTATTACTCTGGATTTGTTAATTTGTTCGTGAATAGCAAACTTTTAGGTTATAATATGTGTGCAACTATTACGTAACTTTTTGGTGAGCAATGGCTAACAAAATTATATAAAGTACAGTGTATTACCTGATACAGTATTTTCAATAAAATAGCATTATCACCAACAAGCGCTGCTACTACAGCAAATGCGAGGCTGACGCTGAAGTTACCTTTTGTCTCCGCTCAGAGACGTGCCATGTGACTCATTTCCTGGCGCGAACAATTTATATTAGGTGAGCTTCACAGTTCGATTTCTGATCTAGGTCAAACTGGTTTGTTCGACTTAAGAAATTCGAGTTCTAGTGAGTATGAGAACCGAGGTACCACTATATCGGATGACGGTGCAGTTTCAATTAAACTCACCTTCAAGATGTCTCTTTCCCTTTCGGTGAACTGTCAGCATGTCAACAGTATCAAAAACAGGCCGGTAGGAGCACACTAAACAAGTGTACCTGTCAACAGAATCGTACGTCGACATCTGCTGACATTACCCTTCGATGACATTTCTAAGCAAAATTCGCTTAATTATGAATTGCCGTTACCTTCCGTTTTTCAAAAGGGCAGCTTCATCCTCGGGAATAAAGTTTGATAATAGATCTGCCACAAGACGCTTCTAAAAACACAACAACAGTAATATAACTGCGTCCACTGAGTGAAACTACCCAAACTCTACCAACATACATTCATTTGATCCAAATATTCTTCGTGGGTAACACTTTATAATACTGTTCCGTAGTTAACAGGTAGATATGCAGGAAGTAAGCAGCAACAAAGGAGTAGTGC
>JABFEA020000138.1:15695386-15722027 GCA_019775915.2 Cyphomyrus plagiostoma | reverse complement strand
TTTCTTACTTTAAAAATTACTGTTTTGATAAATGTGCTTAGATGTGTTTAGTACAGTATATGCTCTTCTTATTTTACCCTGTTCGTTTTGTATTTAAATGCCAAAAAAAAAAAACATTTTGGTGTAATTTTTTGGGGTCGGGAACCGATTAACTGGTTTTCCGTTATTTCTTATGGGAAAAATTCGATCAGAACTCGAACTTTTTAGGATTCGATCCGGAGTGTGGAACAGATTAAGTTCGAGAACCGAGGTACCACTGTACTTGCACTGTACTGAGTGATTGTAGCGGTCTACAGAAGGGTTCTTGGGCATATCTTTGATTTTGAATGAAGTGGTTTATTTTTTGGCATGCTGTGTTTAAGGGTATTTAGGCATGAGCTTCTAAGCATGGCTGTAAGCTAGTGGAGTATAAGTGGCTAAGTATGTCTGGCATTTAATTTTAATCGTGAACATGGACCTGAATTCTGTGCTCCTCTTTCCAGATAGATGTTTAATGGAAGAGTAGCAGTCCTCATTTGTTTTGAATTTTTCTCCTGTTCCTGTAGATTCACATGTATGGAAGACTCTCACCCTGGTGGGGTCTCATCGAATCAGGCGCCTGGTAACGCAGATGCCGCCTCCTCTACCACAAACCAGCGTGCTATGCTGGGAGCGGTTCCCCTCACTGTCACCAAGCGTGCCACGGTGCTGAAGGACCACGAGGATGAAATCTTTGACCTGTGACAAATTGCACGTTTGCTGGAGATGAGCAGATATGACACTCTGGGCGGCTGAGTTGTTGTTTTTTTTTTTTTTTTTTTGCTAATAATTGTGTGATGTCATTAACCCATCAATATTTTTTCTGATCAGTAAATACTGTAATATAGTTATTTATTGCTGTCTTGAATCACTTGAGGGCATATTGTTACCTTTGGTTTTCCATCTGAATTTGATGCCTTAATTTTATGTATAAATGGGCATATGCGCATTTCAGCTAGATGTAATAGAAAATACATACATTTTAATGTGTTGATGATACATTTCAAAATACATTGTAGTTCTTATATATTTTGATTTAAATGTTAAATGAGGAAATGCAGAAAAGTACTTTATGCCATGTGTACCGAATTAGAACATAATTAAAAATGTACTTATTGTTTTGTTTACCAGTATTACCTGACTGCTAAAATTATCAGGAAATCTGCTGACCTTAATCTTGATAAATCTTATCCCGGCTGTCCTCTACTAAGTCTATATATTTATTTTAGTTTCAGTTGAAATTAGTTGACTGAAATAGTGACCTGAAGCTGCTGTAATATTGATTCTGCCAGTTCTTATCTTTCTGCAGAATGGGATGGCTTATTACACCTGTGTGATAATCTTTGCTCACTTCTGACTGTAAGGTTCAATACTGTGTTGAGTCTGGGTGGGTCATGCGATTTTGTTGAGTAACTTTGTCGCACTGTACGTGTGCCTTGCGATGTGGCATTTGTTGACATGTTTTTCGACACTATTTTTACAATGTGTCCTCTGAGGAATTAAGTATAGCAAGGAGCTGTGAATCAAGTAGGGGGTGTAAAGGTCAGAGACGGTGATGAAAGACAAGATTTTGAAATGCCTAGAAATATTGTGCACTGATGAGTTTGTTACAAGATATTGGCGTGTTTTTAATTGGCTAAACCAAGCAGAAACTGAGAGTGCAAATTTTGAATACAGTGGTTTTTAAAGCCACAAGTATTTTGCAACAAGTTTGAAATGTCGATGGGGCCATGGTGTAATACCCTTGAACTATAGGACGTAACTTGAATGATGATGATAATTGTTATTCTTTTATTATAAATATGAGCCCCGCTAATGGCTCTCCGAAGTGCAACTTCCTTTGACATGTTACGTCTAGTAATATTGCCACAGCAGGATGTACCTCCCTTTCGTTACTAATGTCAGTACAGGTTTCCTATGAACTTTTCCCTGTCAGTCCCCTTAATGACCTTCATATAAAGGTGTGCTGTTTAACGACACACTTAAGGTTATGTTGTCTTATGCACTTATTTATTATAAAGAGAATTTAAGCTATTTTTCACACTAGTTAATGACACTGTCCATGTTGAGGCCTTTGAATTTTCAAGCTAAGAAAACTCATAACATTGTGAGATACATGTATATTGAGAGAGGTGCCAAATAGTCTATGCAAATATTGATTAAATATCTTAATTTGAAAAAAGCCGATTTTTACCAAAAATTGCTTGAAATCTGTATACTCTTAAAAATTCAATAAAGCATCAACTATCCTGTGAGAGATTCTGCGAGTTGTATTTTTTTGTCAAATATCTGATTACATGTCAATTTTTTACAACTCAAATGACCTGTTTTCCCAGAAAGTAAAAAAAAAAGAAAAAAAAAAGTGATGACTAATATGTTCCTCTTGATAACTGATGCATTCTAGCAACTTGTAGTAAATACAGAGATGAGTATTGGGAATCAAATAGTTCAACACTGAAAGCCAGACTTTTTTGAGGAACGGTTGATTTTGTTCGAACAAAGCCAAGTTTTGGGTCCCAGTTCTTTGTTTTGGAACTTTTGCTAGTATTTTGGATTTAGTTTTTTTGGACATAAGCTCTGATGTTCATCCAAATCTTGGTGTTAATTTGAAGCCTTAAGCTACAAAAAAGCATCTTTGTTGATATTTCTTAAGTGCTTAGACTTGTAAAGCTTGTACTCATGACGAGGAGGGATTTTAATAATAGCATTATTTTTGAAGTTGCAAGATGTAGAGAGCAGTTATGTATTTACTTGGTGGGGACTGTCATGCCACCTAAGACAAATTTTGATTCCATTAGTGTGAAGTAGTTTCAACTCTGAACATACTGTTTTGATATTTTTAAACATTGTGAGGAAGTGGCTTTTGTAGGACAGACAATTGTTCTTTACACCTTCTGTCTTTAGTTGGAAAAGCACATACAATCTGGGATTCTTTTTCCAGAAAAGTCATAATTGACAGTATTTGCCAGTTAATGTTCATAATATTTGTGGTTCCGCACCCGAGTCATTTGATCTGCGAAAAAGGACAAAAGTCAGTGCGTGTTTTATTTTCATTTTATAACAAAATCTATAGAATTCTTATCAGCATAATTAATATACATACATCTTGAACTTTTATGAAAACCAGATGTCAGCTCTAAAGTGGTGGTTCATTTTTATCATTCTACACTGTTTATCGTAACAAAATAGCGTGTCATTTACAGTAGGTTTGCACCGTATATATAAATTTTAACCCATAGCAATTCTTTTTTACAGCACTAGATGGCAGTGGTTTTTACAATGCTATCAAATATTGCGAGCTTTGCTTTATGGTACTAAAATTACTTCACGTGCTCAGATAGCAGTGGATTATCATCTTTTTTTTATCAACATGGGTTGACTCACAAACAGGCGAGCGATGGCTTTGAATGTTGAGATGCAAGACGTTCTGGTATATGATCATTTTAAGATGTGTTTTTGTAATTATTGCATCCGAAGAGGGAAATTCCACTGGAATGCCAGCATTTTTGTTGCTGTTGCATTTGGCTTGTTTGATTTGACTTCATCTTAGAAAAAGATCAAGTTGGACTCCCCATCTTAAGTTGTTTTTGTGTACATATTAGTTCGTGTTCAGTAATGTGAGAATCTTGTTTTCTCCTCCATTTCATTTTGGACTTGAACCCCGGGATTGTCTCTGTTTCAAGCAGGACAGTCAGCTCATAATTTGTCGTCCTCCAACAGCTTGTTCAAGCCAGTGCAGATCTTGGTGAGGTTGGATGAGAAGGGTCCATTTGGAGAATAGAGGCTGGCAAGCAGCTCTGGGTTGGAATAGTGACTGAAGACGTGATTGATCCGGCCGTGGGATTTGGTGGTGAGGTGCTTGTCCACCAGCTTCAGCAGCAGGTCTCGGCACTCCTTCAGGATCTCTGACATCACGTTCTTGTCAAATGTGAAGTCCACCTTGGTCACCAGGAAAGAGACCGTTATTCAATTTACTGCTCAGCATAAAAGCACATTATGCTTTATGCTGTATTGTAATGTAACAATATACAGTTGGCTCTCCATATCGGCTGAGGATTGATTTCAGGACCCCCCTCAGATACCAAAATCTGTGGATGCTACAAGCCCCTTATATAAAATGGTATAGTATTTGCATATAACTTACAAACATCCTCCAGTTTTTTGTAAATCGCTTCAAAACTACTGACAATACTTAATACAATGTAAATAGTATCTGTACATAGTTGTTATACTGTATTGTTTAGGGGATAATGGCAAGAAAAAAAGTCTGTATATGTTCAGCACGGACATAACCATCATAATACATATAGAAAATGTAATTATAAATAGCGAAAATATATTTTCATCTTTTCTCTCAGTCATACGCACACACAGTGTTAACACTCACCACCAACACCAAACATCATTTCATTCAATCTCCGGATACGGAACCTGCGGATACAGAGGGTCGACTGTATATATGATTGCTGGTAGTTAACTATGTTGAAATTTGTCAAACTCCAAAAAATAAAATTTATGTTTAAGAATTTTTCTTTTAACCGTGATATACAATTAGCATCTTTAGTCGTTCTTTGCCTTTATGTGCTTAAAATATTATTTATTAATAAGCAGCTAATGCCCGACCGAGTCACGAAAGATGATGAAACAAGATTCACTGCATGAATCATCACCCTGTTGAACATTTCTGACAGTGTTGAAATTAATAGAGTGTCTGCTTTCACACATGTTCACAGATGTTACCATGATGAGTGACGGATGATGGAGACTAACCTCATAGAAGCTAATGGCGGTCATGGCAACCTGCCGGAGTTTCTTTTTGAAGTCCTGGGCCAAGCTGAGCTCCTCCACACTGAAGCGATTGTGGCGATAGAGTACACTGAGCTTCACTGCTACCTTGATTAGGTCCTTCCCCACATTCTGGGCCTCTGCCCGGCTGCCTGTGTACCCTTTCGAAACCTTGTAGAGTTCATCGAGGATCTCGCTGCTGGTATCGTCAATGAGCGCTTGTACCATAGACTTGCTGGCCATGTGACTGAGAATCTTCTTCTGTGCCTTCATAGCCATGTCCTTTGAGCTGAAGGTATCCATTGCAGCTACGGGAGCAAGGGGAATCAACATTTTAAACACCTGAATCACTGGATATGGTTTGTTTTGCATATTACAACAACGTTGGAGGCAACCAAAGAGACACATAAATGCCGGTTTTGGCTGAGGTCACGTTTTCATTTCTAATACAGAAAAAGCCATGTTGCATACACACTTACTACCTATATACAGAAGCAGATTTGCAATCAAAGGTTTAAATGCCAGTTGAGGGCCAAACAGCAATAATATAAGACAAGTAATATGGCTGCCAAGATTTCATATCCTGTTGAAGGTTATGGTCAAGAGAAAATATGAAACAACATAGATTTCTTGTTTTTTGTCGTGCTAATGGGCGATGGTCCTGGGGTGGTTTTCTTGTTTAAAAAAATGATGCGGCTCTATAGTCTTACTGTTTAGTTAGTTTAAAGGTCTGTTGAGTCTTATTGAAACCTTTAAAACCCCATGGAGACGCAGAGCCCTGTTCTCCATGCAGTGGGTGGGGCTTCATTTTGACAAAACTGTCATCGTGATGAAATTTGTAGATGGGTGGGAACAGTGACAGTTGGTGACAACTATAATTACCTACATAACTGCCTGCCAATAGTCATATACACAGTGTCCATAAATTGCACACAGGATGCACTTTAAAAACAAACACAAGCTTAATGACCCTTTTCCACGTGCAAGATTATGTTTCAATTTCAATTCACCTTCCCTTATTGCACTTTCCCCTATTACTTTCTATAAATTAAATCTTTTGGGAGAATTCTTATACACATTTATGCTTATCTTCCTCTGTGCACATACTGGTATGCAACTCATTTGCACACTTGTGTATTTTCTTTCTCTGGCCCCTACACAAGCATTCCTGACACACAAATACCCACGTATTATGCTTGGATAACCTGACCCAGCAGCATGAGTTTGCCTGCAAAACAAGTTTACAGAGATCCCCATTAAGTGGACATATGCGAGTTTCAGAAACAGCCAGGCATGTCTATGTCAATAAGTGTCACTGATTAATAAACACTGATTTACTGTTACTGTAGCCTGCCCCTGTTGAGCTTGATACTGTGACCTTCAAGTTTATCATCACCCTGACACCTGACATTGCAGAGTGTCTTTACAGACTTGTGCTCCTTGCAGTATTTTCAGGCTCTCAAAACATTCACTTGACACATTAAAATACATTTAGCTTATGAACAGTCCTTTGCTGACCAGTGCTTAACATTGATTATCTACTGCATGGGTTTTCAACCTTTTTCTATAATGTTACTATATATTCTGGGGGCAGTAGTACTTAGATAAAGCGCTGTTTTTAAAGGGCTGAAATTATTAGTTTTTAGAATGTGAATTTCAAGTATAATTTAATAAATAGCTTGAGTACTTATTGATTTTGAATGCTAAATACTGTGTGAAGAAATAGTTAACTCTAAGGTATAATGTAAAAAAAAAACTTTTTGGAAAGTATTTCAAAGGTTTAAAAGTACTGAGAATCCTCTTTGAGGCAGTTCTATTGTTATACCTTGTCAGGTTAGTTCAGAGGCAAAGAACACGCTGGAATGAGTAATTGTATTAATTTTGGTTTGGCCAGAAATGTTTTACAAATAGTTGCTTTATTGAGTCAATAAATTGACATTTGGAACCTTTGACTTCTTAAAGTTGTCTCCTGGTCTCCTGATCTAACAACTTGGTGGCAGTAATATGATGGTCCAGTGGGAGGTGCTCTTGAGTTAGAGGATTGCTAGAATGTTGGATAACACTTTACTCAAAGCAGTCATACAACTGCATTATAAATACCTTCACAATGCATTGTAATGGTCAGTACCGAAGCTTGTTCAGTTGTAACGTCACTAAATATGCTACTACATGCTGAGATCACAATTGAGGTTGAATCCAACCCAGATGATGAGGAGGTGCAGCAAGATGCAACTGAGATGTTTGGTGAGCAGGGGCCAGAAGGAAATTTTGAAACAGATATAAAACCGCTAAAGCAAATGTTCTGGAAATTTCTAGCTGATCTACAGGACAGGGAGGTCCATGAGGAGCAAGAAGCTGCTTGACAAAAGAAATGGAAGTTGTTGCAGCATCAGTTTCAGCTACTGCAAGGGGAGATCAGTGTACCTACTGGGAAGAGGTACTACAAAGGAATGGGAAGGAAGCGGAGCAGCCTCTTGGAACCTCCACCAATCCAAGACCAGCAAGTCATATTTGCCTTCCTAAACAGCTCAAAATGAAATAGGTCAATGAAACATATGACATGGAAAATTTCTATGCCACATTTGAGTACAGAGCTATAGTTTGTAGAAGGCTCCAGAAAGACTGGACCATAAGACTTGTTCTTGTCTTGAATGGCAAAACATGCAGTGCCTGAGTAGCAATTCATGTGAATGAATCAGGTGGATATGGGTTTGTCAAGGAGGCCATAACGAAGAAGTATTGCATCAATGCTGAGAGTTTTCACTCAGTGGAAGTGTTAGCTGAGGAAACCCCAAAAAGAACTGAACATTCAGCTGAGGAACCCTGTACATTCAGATGAGGAAACCTGTACATTCAGTCGAGGAAACTCTGTCTCAAATGGGTGAAGCCTGCAGGAAAAATGGTGCAAGAGATTGAACAAAAAGATCAAATTAACAGTTCATGAAAGGTTTTATATATAAAACATTTTTATATCAGACTTTATAATACCTCATAATTATGTCACTATTCTGTATATTGTATATATACAGAACCCTAACCCTATATTTACATCACTCAGTGCAGTCTGTATATATGTGTATATGTATGTATGTGTAGTTTTGGGTCTGTGCAATATGTGTAATTGTGTGCACTAATTTTATTATTTATTGTATTTGTTACTGTATTTTTTGTCTGTTTCTTTTCTATTGCTTTTTATTCACTGGCAAATATTATAATTGTGGCTAAATGGGTCACAAAAAACCGATATGTCTGGATCTAACTCCCAGCTTGTGCTATGTGTTTCTTGTTTGGAGTCTACTTTTGTTCTTCTGCCAAGATAAGTGACATGCCTGTTGGATTAAATGGCCACAAAGCAGTTGGCCACAAAGGATTAAGTGTGTGCATGGTGAAGAGCAAGCTTATCCAACTGCCTAGGTGTACCTGGAAGTACAAGGACAGTGCATATCTTATGAGAACAGCATTTTCCATACCCAGTGGTCATTCACCATGATTTTACTATACGTAATGTGGCTCTAGCTCAGTTCAAAAAAGGGGCAGAGAGAAGCAGAGAAAAAATCTTATTCAAGCTGAAGGAGTCCAAAATGGGGAAAAAGTAAGACAAATTTCAAAGAACGGTGTTCAGGCCTTACAGAGCCTGATAACCTTCTGAGCCGTGATCAATGGAAAATGCCGCTTAATATGCCTCAACTCCAAAAGGATGATCTCCGTAATGTACTCCTAGGTTGTAAAAGCAGCTGACATATTGGATTGACATGTCATGTAAAGAGGGTGTATAGACATTTTTATCATAAAAGTAAACATTCTTTTCAGACGCTACTTTTGAAAAATATAGGTAATGTTGTGATTAGTTTGCAGCATTGACCTTAGGTAGGTCACTTGGGATGATGCAAAACATATTCCAGAGTAAGAAGGCACTTCAACTTGCTGAGGGTGACTAACGACATTGCTGCCTTTTGCAGAACCTGTCCTGAGTACCAAAGTATGGCCATCAGAATGGGCATCTCCAAGCCCAATTGGAGCCCAAGCCTGTCCTTTTGAACATTTGGGGCGGAGTACTGTAAGCCCCTCAGAAGGAGCTGAACAGGCAACAAGCACATGTTGGTAGTTTGTGATTCCTCAACTTCATACTCTGAGGTCTTTCCTTTGCAGAACATTATATATTTTTACTGTGTGCTGTTTTACTCTTGAGTAGGGTTTCCCTAAGAGAGTCTTATTGCTATGTTTTTGTATAGACTTCCGTTATCTTGATTCAGCCTTTAAATTTGATTCCCATCCTTGTCCATTATCGAGATATTTTTGAGATGATAGGGAAAGCTAAGCTTATTAGTAGACTACTGTAGGGTACTGACAGGTGGCTCTTGCCCCAGAGTCTAGAGAACTAGTCACCTTTTGTACTCCTTCTCACCTCATGCAATTCTGGGTTTCACCCTTTGGTTTACATGGTGCTCCTCCAACTTTCCAGCAATTAACGGATCCTATTTTGCAGGAATGATGCATACTGTGTTGTAGGAGAGTTTGCCGCTGATTATCTTGGTAATGTAGTGATGGTCAGGAATATATGGAACCCCCATCTGCATCACCTTCAGGTAGCATGTGTTGGCTTTGCTATAAAGTATACAGTTATAGAGCTCTCCAAATGGTAGGCAACATGAAGGATATCTGTGCTCGTTTATCTTGCTGGTATTTGTCTTTGGAACCATTTCAGTTTGTGAATAAGTATCAGCCTGGCAAAGAAAATGTAAGACTGCAGACTTTGTCTCTTGGGTCATATGTGACAACTCCTTAAGCCTTGCACAGGCGTTGCTAACAACAGTATTCAATCTTTCTTAATATTATGACTAAGAACTTCCAGCAGTCTCCCTTTTCTATATTATGTCATGGACTTTAAGGTATTTTATTTACTTGCTGTTGTTCATTTAAAGTTCCTTTGATCATTTGCGTCATGGCTTCATTATTGTGTCATATAATGGTTAATGTGCTGTAAAATAGGAGATTAATCATGCCTGTAATGGATACTTTTTCTGATAGGTGTGCAAGCTTGTAAAGAATTGTCTGACCATAGTACAGGCTTATGATTAGCTTTGTTAATTTACCGACACTTTCAGACATGCTTCGGAATTATCTGCTGTCAGTGGCTGCATTCTTAGTTGCAGCACCTTGAAATGAATGACCACATTCACTTCAAAGCCAAATATTTAGCCGAATATACATATATATTTTTCGTAAATTGATTTTTTGAGTCAATAAATCTACATTTGGAGCTTTGCAGCTGCCTCCTGGTCTTGGCATTAGAGTTGCCCGTCAAATACTCATAGCAACATTGAACACCACCTGGTCTACTCAGTTCATTCTTTCCATGCACATCTGGGAGTATGAAGCTGTATAACATTTGTGCTAAGCTAATCTCTGTGGTGTTGCCCATATTGATTTGTACTATAATTAAAAGTGTATGGGTGAAATAATGTAATAACTCTTCAATGCACTTTTGTGGGACTGTCTTGTTTTTCTTTCTATCACGTGGATGGTAAGCTCAGGGGAGAAACCACAAAAGGTGGTGTCATGGGGCATGAGGCAAAGCCCCAACAGCATCAAGGAAGAAAACATTCAATTCCCCTCAGATTTGAGATGTACAAACATTAAGTAAACACCACAGTCTCTCCCTTTACTTTATAATGGTTGTAAAGTCAAAACTGTCTGTTGGAGTCTGACATGTTGGAATAATTTTATGCCTGGAAAAACCACAGTGGTTGAATTCTTACAACAGCTTCAATGGCTAAGCAACAGCAAAACTAGGGCAATATTATATCAATGATTTTTCAATATGGAAAAAGATAACACACAACAAATGAACTGTGTAATTCAGGAGAAGAGAAATAAAAACTCCATCTAGTGACCACATATGCATTACAGGGCTGTGGTATTTGAAAAAGTCATGAAACACGTGTTGTGTTTGACTCGGGACCTTATCAATACGCTAGTTTCAGAAATAAATTAAAGTTAATGCGATAACATGTAAATATACATCAAGCGTTCAATCGCATGTTGCTATTTAACAACATACATTGGGGAAATAGTAAGTTGCTTGTGAGTTTTCTTTCATTTCTTTCCATTCATTTCAGTTCTCAGTGCTTACACAGACCTGAATTCAAGCCCTTCAGAAAGAAAAGAGAACGGCTGTTTTGTCTCCATGATTAAGTCGCTGGTATGGAAATGCATAATTTTCAGACATTCAGGGAGAGAGCACAAGGTTTGCTTAAAATGAGCGACCTGCTCCAACAGGTATAAGGCCAGAGGATTGCGCGTTACATAGCACAGGCAGGTTCCTACAGGTCTTCACTAACCAGCTTTCTTTGGAAAGCACACCGCAAAAGAGCTTGCTGTCTGATCTAAAACATCACCCCAGACCTGAGAACATCCCTCTGGCCTCATAGACAAGATGTTGGTGGGACCATGACCTTGTCTTGAAGCCTTCACGTTGCCCCAGAGAGCTGTTTAGGCTGAAGAAAATTGAACCTGTGCCAAGCCTTAAGAATACATTAGTATTACTCCTGATTTGCCTCTTATTGAGCTCTTGGGGTATTCTGATTCTCTGGTGACTGTTGTTTTTGTGCATAGTCCTATTGTATCGTGTCTTCAAATATTACTTCCAGTCACCCCAAATATCGAGGTTTGCTTGCTATAAACATTTACATGGCGTAAATATTAACTGTGTGCATGTGGGAGATGTCTGATATTCAGCTCAACTTTACCAGCTCAGCTGAAAGCCGATACTCCTATAAATCATAAAGAGTCTTATTCTAGCCATTGTCCTTTGAGCAGTGGAACTTCAGAAGTTCACTGAAAGTCACAAAAGGATTTTACTGCTACAATGTTGCACCTTAACACAAACTCTTTACAGGGATTTGGAGACATTAATTCACTATATTTACTTTAAACCATGAATGGAATAGGAGAATTATAATAACTTTTTATAATTTTATATTTAATTCCATTCCATACAAACTAAAAGCCAGGAATTCTGTAGGGATCTCAGTGGCTTCTGCAATTTTAATCACATTTCCTCACCATTAAACTATGAGGCAGCTGGAAACAGCTGAGCTTCAGAGCGTGGTTCAAAGAAAGGCCTACAAATGATTATTTCACCTGGTCCAGCATGGAGAGCTTTTTCAGCGTGTTTGCTGTTGTTAGTTTTTATACAGTAGGACGACAGTCCTGGGGAGGCCCTTGCATTCACGCCCCCACAGACATGTCTTTTAAAAGAAGTCGAACCTTCAAAATTGCAAAATCATTTGTATATTGAATTATATTGCAAAGTTGTTAAATAGACAGCACAGAGCTAAAAATTCTGGGCCCACTGACAAAATGTCACTAATAATTTAACACATTCAAGGCCCCCAGCAGGGTGCTTTAGATACCATGTGTCTTTAAGTACCATATCAGTACAAATCACTTCTCGAGACTGATGATAATTTTGCATAAGCATTTGACTAACCTGTTATTTTATGTAGAGATACATCTCTTAAGTGAAATATAAAGTATAGTCTTTATTACGATTAAATCTATACATAAAAACTATGGGTTAAATCTGTAACATTTCAAGGGTTTTTCTTTTCATTTTAGAAACTGAATCTGTCCTGAATTCCTTTGGGCTTGACTTTGTCCTTCTGCAATTTAGTGTAGTTTCATCACTCTTAAATACTTCCAGTTCCTTACATGGCGAAATGTCATTTAAATGAAAATAACCTTTTATGTTGGACATAATCCATCTTTTGTTGCAATAAATAGTGCTCTAAGGTAAACGTGAATGTCTTCCCAAGCACACCGGCTGCTGTACCAGTGTGCAAATCTATAGACATTTCAAGTGAGTGCCAGAAAGCACAGAATTTTAAAATTCACTAGAATCTGCCAGTTTCCTGAACTGGTTTTTATGGTTCTGCCAAAGTTCTGGTCTGGTGGTAAAGTGTAATGATTAGAGAAATTTGAACAAATGAGCTAAATATTTAGGATGGCAGTGATGACTGGATCTGGTAGAACGTTGAACTCTGTTTTTGGGCAAACCCTCAATAACCTGGGGCTGGTGCAAGAGGGCATCCTATTGTTTGAAGGGTGTAGAGTGACTGGCAGCCCTGTAATTAAACAACATCAAAATGTGGGACTCATTCAGCACTCTAGACTCAAGTCAAAGTACATCACCTGACTAGAGTATGTGTCATCCTGGCCTCTGGCTTCTCTGACATGAGTGTCACATAAAACACAATAATTTATTGGGGTTTTCTGCCACAGTTTTCCTGTGAGTAGAGCTATTAATTTGACATAATAAGAATTATAATTCATACCTCATAAATAATATATAAGTATTTCTTCTCCAGATTCACATTTTTTTAGTTGAATTTGGGCCCAACTTCTGAAATGGTTTTAGATATTGACTTGGATATACTGTATTGCAATGAAAATGGTAACAAATTGCAACAAGGTAATGAGAAGACTGCTAAAGTTTATTGTTAATAAATTTGACTGAATGTTTTAAAAGCATGTTCCTCACTCAAAACAAAAATTGAAACTTCTCATCAGTCAGTGTAATCTGGAGTGGTGAAGCATGACTGCACAGATGGTACTTTATCTGATAAAGACAGCGCTCTGAATGTCGTACGCAATCAAAAGCTGAGGTAAAGCAATTCGTAATGCTGATTAACGCGATAAAAGTGTGGAGATATAGTTCACTTGAAAATGATACATTATAATCAGTTACATCATATATAATATTGGCTAATAAAACTCTCTTCAGAGCTGGGTAACGTGAAACGTTTTTAACATTTAAAGTGTTCTCCTCTGCAGTGCTACCTATTTCTGAGAGAATGCTAGTGTCATTCTCGAAGAGAATAGAATACATTTCCATTCTAACCCATGATCTCAGAATTAGCCCTTCTATGTGCTTTTACTCCAACTTAAAACTGTGTTAAAACATCTGCAGACTCTTAAAAACACTATTCAGTTATATCAGCAAGGTGAGAGGACTGACCTATCAAAGGTCTTAGCATCACCTTTAGCTGCAAGATGACTGGTCATGCACCGTAAGCGTAAACCCTGAAGTACCTCACCTCTCTTTCAGTCACTCAAACTCCAACTTGTCAAGCTTCTTTCTCCCCTCTTCTTTTGAAACTGGTCTTGAATATTAAATTTCTGTACTTGTGGGACTCTTCCTCCGGTAAGCAGAAGCAATCCAAAATCCCCACTGCCAGAGACGTCCGTGTGTCTGGATTTTTTAAAGATTTTTTTGAAAGCCGAACTTCCTTGAGGAACTAATTCTTCAAGACACGCCCCAAAATGTGTTTTGCCATCTGCCTTGCGCGGTCTGTCTATCTCCCCCTCAGCCCCTCCCTCACTCCCTCTCTCCCTCCCTCACTCCCTCTCTCCCTCCCTTCCCTCGCTCTCACTCTCTCTCTTTGCTGACGCTTTAGATTGCCTCTGCCTGTCCTAACAAGTGTGATCCACCAAAAGAATTTAGTAATAATCCAGCAGCATGTTATTTTGAAAGAGGTTTGGCTTTAGCCTTTTTGTGCTGACCAACTGCAGGAATGCAGTGGACAGTCAGTAGTGGACTGCTTAACGACCCCCCCCCCCCCTCCGTTGACGATACTTATGCTTTAATTACAAATTAATTGCACTTTTCTGGTCAAATGTACTGGTATTACCCAGCCCACACAACTGGATTAGCTAGACATATAATCTAACTGAAATTTCCATTATAAGCATCAGTCCTACGGGGCAGATCCTTAACACAAAAAATAACATTCATATTTGGCCAAAAACTGACATTTTCCTGTCACTCTGTGATCTCCCTCTGTACGATCGCCCACCTCCCTCCTGCACTCCAGAATGATTCAAAAGGGAACAACACAGAAAAAACCCTGGAAGAGATTAAATGAAACCAAAGACTACAGTGTGATTTGTTTTGTTTTATTTTTCGCCTTCAGATATTGTTTGTCAGTCCCTTAAACGTTTTGATACTAAAACTCTTGATAACCATAATTGATTCCATAATTTAATTTTGACATCCAAACTAAAATGAAGCTTTACAAACCTGTTTTTTCGGACTTTATATTTATATTATTATTTACCATGATAGGAAATCATGGATAGGTTAATGGAAGATCTGGGTAGATGTGGAAGATTTTCCTTAATCTTTAAATATTAAATCAATATCTTGCTTCCTCAGTCATGTGTTTCAAAACAAATGTTTAATATAATAGTTCCTTTAGCAAGAACCAACATACTTCTATAGATAATTGTCTTGCAAATGTGTTATTTTCAAGCAAATATATTCCATAAGCAAGAGTTCTGAAAGATGACCATCTGGACTAGATATCTGCCAGTTTCTGACCAACCCAGTAAAGCTATGTGAGTCTTCAGGCCTCCTGATTTTTCTCCCAGTGTGTTCATTCAGCTGTGGTCCTTTTAAGCGAGGTAGTAGCTACAGTGAGGACCAGTGAAGGAAGGCAGTGTGAGAATCTCCAGCTCCATGGCACTCATTTTTTATCAGATGCCTGCATTTCAGTGGTAAGGGACAGCTGTACAATAGCCCCTTTTTTTTCGGCATAAGGCAGGAAGTGCAGTTCGCGTGGTTTCCTGGTCACATACCCTTTTATCGGTTAATGACATCTTATTCGGAAATGACAGTATGGAGAATGGCGGCTGGTGAAAGGCTGGCGTCTCTGAGAGGCCGCAAATAGCACGCCGTGCAAGTTCTCCATCCTTGCAACTCACCTCTGCTGCTCCAGTTGCGGTCGCACCTGCCTTGCAGCGGTTTGCCTGGCTCCCATCTCCTGTGTGCATCAGCACGCCATCTAAACGGCAACATCAGTCTAGCTTTGCACATCCGCTTCATCCGAAAGACTTTCTCTGCTTCCCAAATCATGAAGCATGCATGAAATCCAGATGTTTCCATATTTGTTGACATCTGTTACCTTTGTGCTTATTATTATTGCTAATTATTATACACTAATTTTGTCTATTTTTCACTGATATTTGCTTGTTTTCTCTTGTCTTGTTCCCCTATAGTTAAGGGCACCTTAAGGACTTACTCTGAAATCTAGGGACCTCAACTTATCTGCCTGAACAAAACTTTAAACCTCCCCACCCTCTGCTCAACCAACATTACCATGCCCAACCCCCACCAAATGCCAAGTTTTATCATCTCCATCCCATCCACCCCCCCACCCTTTGTAGGAAATTGCCTTAGGTGTGGGGGCCCCCGTGTGAACATTTTTTCTGGGTATATATACCAAAGGGTGGCAGGCATGCCTCACCTCCCTGAAGGTGATGTCCCGTTTGACCTTTGAGGCACCCTGCCGTATATTTCATACCATAATTAATACTATATCTCACTGCCGCACCATAAGCTCTGCTGCATCTGAGTTTAGCTTCACATGACAGCAGCGTGTGGCTGGAAAATAGCCAAACTGAAACTATTATCACATAATCGTGCAGAAATGGTGCATTTCTATTTAAAAAGCAATGGCAGCATTTTTCTAAATGTACGCTTTCTTTCAGAGCTTTTGTCTTTTTCAGTTCTACTGATTTTTGATCGCTTGCTGGATTTAATTCAGATTTGTGTAAATTAACACAGCACTTGAAGCAGCATACTTGTACGGCCTAATTTAACAGGAAGCTTATTCCAAGCATTTTTTTTGATGTTATACATGAGAATTATAAAGGTCAGCAGTGCACAGATGGAGAAAGTCTACTCATTTTGAGAGAACCTTCTAAAAGAAAAACAGCTTATCTGCCATAATAATATAACCCATTGCTGGATTTTACATCCACCACATTAGTAAAAAAAATCAAAATGGGTAAAATAGTTTGTATTTCTGCAATATATTTCTGTATTTTCAGGACTGTGCTGAGTAGGTAAATTCGATTCTCTGTGCTTCCAAACTTTTATTGTACCTCTCCCAGCAAAGGACTGACAGTGTACTGAAATCTGCCACTATATGGACGTATAGCTATGCATCCTTTCACATGACTAGCTGTAATGTACGTGGGGTTGGAGAGTTCACAAGATGCATGGCTGGGGAGTTGCCAAAAGGAAATAGAGTTTTCAATGTGACTGTGTTTGTTTGTATTATGTTTATGACAACGTCATGAAGGATGGGAAATGACAATCAGAAATTACATAACAGACATTTAAAGAATCACCAGCGATTATACTCACAGGCAAATATAAAAGGTGTCAGCACATGCATGCTGTTTATGGACAGTAAGGTCTACAAACCTGTTTTAGCACGTGTGCCATGAACGTAGCTTATGACATAAATAGGTATCTGGAAAATCAATTGCTCAAACCATTGTTTCACGCCATAAATTTAGAATATAACGTATATCTCCTGAAAATTTTAGGTATTGGCATACTCAAACTGGATCTTGGTTAATAAGTAGTACATAATAGGGCACTATTGCGCTATTTATTTAGTTGATTTGTATCAATGTTTCTCCTTAAGTACAATTGGGCCTGTAACTGAACAGAAGAAGAATATAACAGAGTCCCTGATTATACTCCTGAAGTTCTCATAGCAAACTGCAGGTGGTGCTGCGTATGGGGAGGGAGGAAGGTAACCTGGCATACTGGTTCCTAAAACTGTGCTTCTTGTTTTTGATTTCTGGACCTGCATTCTCAGAGCTACCAGCAGGGGTCATGCTCTCCTGCAGGTTTCCAGCCTCCAGTTTCCCTCCTTTGCTATTCTTAGTCTTTTTGGCCTTCCCCTTGTCCTGGGGGCCCGTGGAGACGGCGGGGGTCCCTGTCGTGCCCTCGAGGGGAGGCAGAGTGTCAGGTGGCAGGTCGGTAAGTCTGGGCTTCCCCTCTGCTTGTTGTTCGCTGGGTATATTGGGGTTGGAGGCGGAACGTTGGGCATTAGTACGAGTAGAGCTACAAGTCAAGAAACAGCAACAAGAGAAAACAAATAGTCATTTAATAAACCCTGCAATATATTTAACCTCTAATTAATACAGTACATTATGAATAAGAAAGTAGAAATTAGCAGATAGAAAATCTATCCATCCATTTTCTGAAACCGCTCAGTCCCAACTGGGTTCGCGGGAGGGGACTGGAGCCTATCCCAGGAACAACGGGCGCAGAATAAAACCAACCCTGGGCAGTCACCAACACTCCGCAGGACACCAGGTAGAAAGTGAAACAAACAAATTGACTGTGTACTTTTATCACACGAGGGTTTTGTTTCTTAAAGTTGGCAGACAGCCTAACAAGAAATCGTACATGACCACCAAGTAATTAATACCAGTTTGTAACGGTACCAATAGTTACTAGAATCAAGGCAACTGGATATGCTAAACCTTATCCAGTAGACAGTGCTGTGGGTGAATTTTCACGTTGTTACCTTCTGTGCTGCATTTCTATGTATGATGACGGGAGGTGTTGGGATCCGCATCTGCTCACCCATTAGAGGTCCTCTCCTCAGACTCCCGCTGTTCGCTGCTATAGCGCAGCTCCGCCGGGGTCTTGAATGACAGATCCTTCTTCCCCTTCAGCCAATATGTCTTCATGTAACCTTTCCCCTGAACACAGAGGTTTTGCGTTTAAAAATAATTTCGACGCAGTCCCGTGACATCGCTTCTTAAGCATAAGTGGAACACATGATCTGTGGGTTGTTATGAAGAAGCTGTAAAGCCTACCTTGACAAAGATCTTGCCCCTCTCTTCAATGATATATGGTTCATGTTCCAGGTGGTCCTTGGTGGTCTGGCTGATGTGGATCTGCATTCCCTGTGTGATGCGCAGGAGAAATGTCAATAACATGTCTCTGATCTGTTTGAGAATAACCTCACCTTAGACTGCCTTTGCCCTTTAGATTGTTACTATTACCTAGTAGGTTATGAAAATAGTATGCTCTAGGACAGGGACGCCGCTAAGGGGAGGGGAAGTTGGGACAATTCTAAGGGCCCACGCCCTTTAGGGCCCCCCAGAGATCTGCTTTATTAATAATAACATTACCTAGGGGGGCCCAACCTCATATTTTGTCATAGGGCCCAAAATTGCTAGCGGCACCCCTGCTCTAGGATTATGAAGATAGTTATCTGGACAAATATACAGGCCTTGAGCGACATATTATCCTTCTAATTTGTAAAAATTACCGTTATATTAAATGCTATTAAGTAATCTGTGACAATATAGCGTTATTTGCAACACATTTTAAAAATAGTAATCTGGTGCTGAAAATGAGCACAGCCTCTAACTTCGTGTTCAGTGGGTGTACTGTGACTCAGGAGTTAGCATGTGGCTAACGGGCGCTCACCACCCCATTGCTCTCCATGCGGGAGGCAGTGTTCACCGTGTCCCCAAACAGGCAGTAGCGTGGCATCTTCAGCCCCACCACACCAGCTACCACCATGCCCGAGTGGATCCCTGCAGGACACAAGGCCCCAGAACCTCAGTGTCTCCCTGTACCCTTGCCATATTTATATATAATACTTAAATGATCTAGTTGTATTATCACAGCTTAGTTACTAAAAATGGCATATATATCATAGGGCAGGTTTTGTAATCATAAGTTTTTGGGAACCGCTCATTCATCTCTATGGAAAAAATGCTAATGCTAACTATGAGCTAACTATGCTCCTAGTAATGTTGATAGTTAAACTATCTTTGAGTCACAAAGCCAAAACACAGAAATTGACATTTCAAATCTCTTTACTTCGTTTCAAACATAAACTTAGTCTAAAGTAAATGTTGACTGGATTGCAGTACCTCCATCTTTCTTACTTCTCTTTTTGTCTACTCCCCCATCCCGTTACATGAGTAAACCCACACAGGATTATGAGTAATGTAGAAGATAAATATGTAAACAACAATAACAATGAATCAAAGACACATTTAGATAACTCAAGTATCTCTTTAAACAAAAAAACAAATCATAAGGATTAAATATCCAAAATATATATATATATATAAAAATAAATAATCAAAAAAAATACCCAAAACATCAATTTCACAGCACTTAGAGGAATGTCGAATGAGGAGAGGTTAGCTGAGCTGAATCTGTTCAGCCTCGAGCAAAGGAGAATAAGGGGGGACATGATCCAGGTACATAAGATTCTAACAGGTCTGTATGCTGTTCAGCCAAATGGCTATTTCAGTATTAGTTTAAATACTAGAGCTTGTTGCCATAAGTGGAAATTAGCTGGAGAACATTTTAAAATGAATTTGAGGTAGCACTTCTTTACACAGCGTGTAGTTAGAGTGTGGAATAGTCTTCCTGCTAGTGTAGCACAAGCTGAAGCCCTCGGTTCCTTTAAATCAGAGCTAGATAAGCTCTGAGCTATTAGTTAAGTTCTCCTACAAACTAGCCTTATGGGCCAAATGGCCTCCTTTCATTTGTAAATGTATTATGTTCTTATGATGACCTTAACCACTACTCAGCCCTAACCATAACCATAAGTAAGCAAACAAAATACAAGTTCTTGTATTTTTAGTTTTTTCATTGCAGTCACAGATTTTTATAAAATAAGAATCTGGTTCCCATAAGGTAAAAAAAATGGGTATTCATAGTCCCCACAAGGTATACCTGGACCACACACACACACACACTCCAAACTGTGGAAAAAATTAAAAGACCACTCTATATATTTTTTTAAATTTGCATTTTTACATCTTGGTTTAATCGTGATTCTGCTGGGAGAAGGTTAAGTTGAGCACCAAGTTGCTTCCAGGTTCAAAATGTTTAAGATCACGGTACATAAGAATAATGTGAAGCAGGAACCACTGGGAGCAACCAGAAACCAGCCAGGTAATGAGTGGAAGCAGTTTCCTAATGGCAGAGATGAATTCTCATGAATTGTAGGATGACCTCAAGTGACCTTCCAAAGGAATGGGAAAAATTAAATGAAATGCAGGTGTGATGTCCACTGCTAGAACAGGATGGTATCAGGCTCCTAGAAGCAGGACTGAAGTCCCATGAAGCGAGGAAGAAGCCCTTCAGTAATGAGAAACAGAGAAGAGCCAGGCTGCAAAAAATATATATTATTCACAGACACACACCCATAAATTGTGTAGTGGTCTCTTTTTTCCCACAGCTGTATAAACACATATAGCACTTTTCATACACAGAGGAAATTCAAGGTGTTATACAGAGAAAGATATAAAAAAAAGAAAAATATATATGAAAATAACATTATTATAACAAATAAAAGAAAATACATAGTAATATGGACATGTAATTAAATGTAATAATATATGGAAAGAAATTTAAAAGAAAAAGGCACGATAAAAGGCAATTAATTATGGTTAAAAATATAGCAAAAAAAGTGCATGAACGAGAACACTCTTTAATATATTCAGAATACATAACTGTAATTTTATCTTAGCTTTCAGTTCTGATCTTGCTCAAGGTTATGATGCCAGCAACACTCAATAATGCGAATAAAATGCAGACTCACCTTGCACAGGTGTTAAGCCGAGATAACAGTGAATCTCTAATTCATATTTAGGTGAATAAATATCTGCTGTCATTCTCCTTACCCACGCGGATCTGAATATTATCTCCAGTTGAAGGATCTTTGAGATGATCGATGGAGCTTAGCATGTCTAAGGCCATGTCACAGATGTGGTGGGCATGGAAAGTGGTCTTGTTGGGGACACCTGCCACCACCATGTAGGCGTCTCTTATGGTCTCCACCTGCCATTGGAGAACAAGATGAAGTCAATGGACTATAGTGAATGTGATATGACTCATTGCTTTTAATCTCCCTTAATGGATATTGTAGGTGTATTGCTGGATGACCATGTTTTCCCCATCTTAGATGAGCATTAAATGGTAACAGAGACCACCCTGCTGCTTATTCATTATCCTACAGCCTCTCACCTTGTAAACATGATGCTTCTCGCTGAGTGTGTCAAAGACGATGTAGATCTCATTTAGCATGTCCACCACCTGCATAGGGGTGATGTGGATACAGATCTCGTTGAACTTCACCACATCACTGAAGAGAATGGTGACATCTGGGAAAACCTGCAATGACGTGGGACAAACATGTGTGCCGTTTTGTCAGGCATCGTTTTGTATAGGATGCACATTTCAGGCTCAGACCTGGGGATAATGCTGATAGCAATGAATTGTTTAATGCCTCACACTACCTAAAAGGTGCTTAAAAAGCGAATATATTAACCAATGAATTTATTCCATTCATTTTCTTTAGCCGCTTATTCCATTCAGGGTTGTGGGGGTCTGGAGCCAAATCTCTGAGAACAAACAAGGACGAGGCACCAATCCATGGCAGGGCTCAGTCACACACCTCAGTATGTTTGCATCAAAAACTTCAGTACACAGAGGAAACTCTATAACGACACGGGGAGAACATGCAAACTCCACACATATGAAACCCTGGCAGAGCCTCAAAGCCCGGGTTCCAGAGCTATGAGCCGACAGGGCTAACCACTGCACTTCTGCCCCCCTCTGAATTTATTCTCCACCAGGTTTCCAAACGATAATGAACACAGGTACTTATTGATGACTGGATCTGTTTCTCATGGAACAGAGACATAAACAGAGCGAATGGATGTGGAATAAGGGCTACTGAGATCTAACAGGACACATGAAGCTAATTTTACACAGCACATACTATCAAACAAGCCAGTCATAACCGGCCCGCACAAGGACTGCAGCCCCTGGTACCTGGCAGGTCTCGAGCGCAGTGATCCCCTTCCTTAGGCGGTCAGCCACAGCCTTGGGGATCATAGCATACAGCAGCGAGTCCCCCCTCTTCTTCTCCTCATCCAGCTTTTTAATAATCTCCTGAAGCTGAGCATACTTCTGCTGCTCCTGAGGATGCAGAGAGCGCAGCGGGTCACACGCCTGGGCTACAGACACCCCGGGCGCCGGAGCAGAGCTGCATTCGCAGGCTGTCTGTTACTTGACGTTCCTCAGGCTGGCGAGCTACCTGATCGAGAGCCAACTGCAGCTCCGCCGACTGCTGCGTTCCGGCTAAAATGAGCTCTCTGCTGGAGTCATGCAGGTTCAGGTCATTGACATACACTCCCATTTTAATCATGTCCTCCACTGTTTCAATACTACGATGACAAGAAAAAGACATGAGCAATAGTTACAGTTTTTTGTTTCACATTTAAGCAGCTGCTACCTCCATCAGCCATTTGAGGCCGTCCAACGGGAATTCCTTACCTGCCTTGGCTTATTTTAACAGCTGCGTGTTTACTAAAGAGATCTACTTGTCTCGCTCAGGGATGCAATAGCCATGCCTTTTGTTTTATGGGTAATGGAGAACGCTGAGGAGAACTTACATGGGCGTTCCAAGAAAGATGAGAGAGTCCCACTGTGAGACGTACTTCATCTGGCCCTTGAGATGAAGTGGCTTTTTGGGAGGCTCCCGCATGTCCTCAAAAATAGTCTCGCTGCACTTTCCTGACATGTGGAAACACAGAACCAGTCCTATTAATGCATTAGTCAGTTTTTAACTGGTTTTGCAAACAGGGTTGAAATATAGTGGTGATTCGAGAAGACGGATTTTGCTCTGTGCGTGTGTGAATTACGCTGACTGATATGGGACACTGGTGTCACTGCAATCATTTAATGACTTCACCTCAAATGTTTTCTGCACTAAAGTTTTTTTTTTGGGATGCCATCTACTGTTAACACTCTTTTGGATTTTCGAGTGTAGAGATTCTTAATCACAATGAAGTGGTGATATACGAAAAATGCTATATATAATGTCTTATAAAATGCACACTAGAGAATACACGTTTTTCATTAAAGTCCTTGTTTTAAACATGAAAATCCTGAGCCTAAACACCAGCCTTGGTAGATCAGACCACTGGCTGCTCTTACCTGTTACAGTCTGGAAAGCTAGCAGTTCGATGTCCTCCCCTCCTGAGTTAGCAGAACTGTTATACTGAGTTAGAGCACTGCTGTACTCTTGGTCTGTCCCCTTCATATCCTCCAGTGCCTTGATGTCTGGGTTCACACAGGTGCATAATCATGTCCGCTGCTCCACGTTCAGACACATACAGTACCAACATTGCTCGGACATTTTAAAGAAAATCTCCCCAGGACTGTAAATCACAGTTTTATCTTAACAGCATCCAACCACAGGTGTTAGTGAGTCTACTGTAGAACTGGGCCGTAAAAGAATACTTTGCTACGCTATAGTTAGCAACATGACACAGTATCTATGAAAACAATAAGTGAAAATTCATGAGTTCATGTTATGTTAGTGAAGCACGGAACTAGTCATGATGGTTCTGATGGTAACCAAGACTTTTCCTTCTTTACCTCTCTCTTCCTTTTTTGGCTTCTCACTTTCCTCCTTTTCTTCTGGCTCCTCCTTACTCAGCTTCGGGATATTAACCTTCTGCTTGCTTTCCACTACAGCCTTGGAGAGCAGCTCAAACACGTTGTTCAAGTGGGTGTAGATCTACGGATCGATATAAGTTAGGAGGCTCTGTTTGCATTCACAAGGCACATTCACCCTGAAAGTCTATTAGCTGATTGGATAGGGACGGTAAAAGAGGAACGAGGGTGAGAATCCCAGCACTCACGTTGTCCCAGCTGAATTCCAGCATGGGCCGAACGAGGGTGAATTCCTCATTGACTTTCTTCCCTTGCAAGTCGGAGAAGACCTCCTTGAGTCCATCTCCGATGCGGTACATCGTCATGTCCCGCCGGAAAATGACGCTGAAGGGGAACATGTCGAAGAATATTCCCCGCTTCATGGGAAGTTTCTCGTACCCCGGGGCCGTCTTCTGCTGCGGCATACGGTGCTTAAAGGCAGCGTTGTCGAAGTTCATCTTATACACCTGCAGGCAGGAGGCCATCCGCCATGACACAAGAGACTCCCAACGCTATGTTTTTTTATTAGTCTTTACCCAATCTTATTTTCCCATCCTTTTGAATTTTGACGTATGGTTTCAGGCTCTCAAAAGAAATCAGGGAATTTTTTTCTGTGTTTTTTTTTTCCCCCAAATACATTTCACCCCACTAAACAATTATAAGTTGCAAAGGGATGAGAACAAACTTGAAAATGTGCTGAAAATTGACTGGTGCTTTATTGGCTGGTCACCACATCACTTTTAACTCACCACATAAGTCATTTTCTCTGTTTCCTCCTTGGACAGGATTTCTACCTCAATATCTGTGTTGTAAAACTGTCGCCCCACCTGGGACAGCTGTCCTGAAAGAATGAACAGATATTGGATTTCAAATCATTTGTTTAAAACACAAGAAACAGAATTACTCTGTAGGGAATAGTTCATAGTGCCTTTCACTCAGCCTTCATTCTGGACCACACTCCAGTCCAAAGTTATATGCATGTGGACGCATGATCGACCCATCTGTTGCTTTTGATGTGTGGCGGATTAATGGCGCTACCTTTGACAAATTGCGTGAAACCCTTCCGGGTGCTACGGTAGTGCAGTGTGAGGCTGGTCTCGCATTCTTCCTCCACACAGAAGCTAGGCGGCTGCACCTTGGGGAAGGAGAAGCGAAAGTACTCGTGTAGGTTGTCCAGCTCGTTGATGAAGTCTCTCACATTGCGTCCCAGTACCTGGCAGCCATCAACAAATACAAGAAAAGAAACAGGTGTAAACTTTTCGGTAGGTTGCAGAAGAATTGGTCTGGGCATCAGGTGAAAAATGGCTCAAGGTGCAGTGGGTCGTTCTCACGTTACCTTCAAAATCCTTTCATAGCCATAATTTCCAATCCTCTTTACCATGTAAACGCCAAAAGCGTACATCAACTCGTCATGAGTCTTGCCCAGAACTTCTCCAGCTGCCTTCGCCAAACGGAGGATTAGATTGTCACTGAAATAGCACAGAAACATGATTCATAAGACAAGAACTCATTTCTTTAAATTTAAAAATGTCTGGAAAATGTATAAAATGTTTTTTTGTACTATGACAAAAATATCAATGAAATGGAACGTCCTAAGATCACATTTTAGATCAATTAGATTTTTTATTTTTTGTGCTTTATATAACTTTGAAACCATCACAAATAATTGGCAAGTGGCATGGAGTTGTACACGGAGGAAACTGTTTTTCATGCAAACTTGAAGTCTGACGGAGTGTAGCATTGCTGGCAATTTTAGCTAACTGAGAAGAATGTGGAGCTCATCTGTGTCTATAACCTCAGAAAGAACAACGTGTTCTTGAGCATATATTCTTATCTCGTTTTTTCACTAAGGCATAGTGGAATTCTAAGCCATCTTGTCTAGTCTATTGGGGTCTGGGGGTCCTACATTGAAATACTGAAAATGAGACAAATTTGATGAAGACATACTTGTACATCTGGTGCCGTACAAACTTTAAGTGGGGAATCTCAGCGCGGGCCTCGATCAACCTCCACACATCCTCCCCATAGGACTCATTGATGTAGTCATTCACTGCTTCCAGGTAAAGGCCGTACATTTTCGGGGGGGGGGGGGTTGGAACCTCGACCGTCTCACTCTAGGCTAACTGCACGGATCAGCAGGGGGAGGAGAAAAGGGGTTCTTATGTACTGATCTGAAGCAACAATTGCATGCGAATGAACACAAATGCATTAAAAAAAAATATTCAATGCATCAGAATCTACATATAGCAAAATTCGAGGTGTGTGTTGTACAGTCCCTGACAAAAGTCTTGTCGCTTATCTATTTTGTAGAAACACCTGCTATTAACATGACTTTTAATTAATCAATTGGTGTTAGAAATAGCTCGAATGAAAAGCTAAAACCCTCCCAAATTATGTTTAATACATTGAAATTAATTAGTTTCACTGAAAAAAGATTTATCATTTAATCAAGACAGAAAGGTAAAATTTTGGCAAGACAAAAGTTTTGTC
>JABFEA020000138.1:15665653-15676510 GCA_019775915.2 Cyphomyrus plagiostoma | reverse complement strand
CACACACATGAGACCAGAACCCGGGTCCCAGAGGTGTGAGGCAACAGTGCTAACCACTGCACCACCATGCCGCCCCCCAGTAATATCCATTTTCTCTTAATATTTTTTTCTTTAAATTTGTTTTTATATATTACGTTTATGTATTATTATGTTCTTATAGTGTTATTTCACATAGTCATAAGCAATGTACATGACTAGTGTGATAATGAAGCCCTGCTTGACTTGACTTGCTTGTTTTTACATGCTTGGGGTACTCTACTACAGCTATCACTGGCAATGCACCAAGATGGCGCAATTGTGCAACAAATTTCGACTCCCCTATCAATTAGACTTTAAGCGTACACTTCCCAGAGAACAAACCATCATCAAGATCAACAACGTATTTGTTGGGTCTTTCCTCCAAATAGCAAGTCAAAACTGCAGAAGAGGCAAATAAAGGTGGGGATGTTATTTTACGTGATAATTTCTGATAGCCCGTCAGACAGGGTGATGTTACAGTTTCTTAGCGTGACAGGAAACTTGGTCATCTTGGCATGTCAGACTAGCATTTCTGCTAGCCCTGTATCCGAGAACTGTAGGATCTGTGATGATCTGAGATGCAAAGCCAAAACCAGGGGCCTGATATTGTTTATCTACAGTATTAGCAGACAGCTTCGCCAGCTCTTACTGAGAGCTTCATAGAGAGGAATGCTGTGGTTAGGTTGGAGTATATGAATGCATAATTATTCCAATAAACTGCACTTTTGTGAGGAAAGTAACAGGAAAAAGAACATATGCTCAGAAGAGCCATATTTTACATTGTTCTGTGCTGCTTGACAAGTATGTTGGTGACTCACAATAAATGGGTCTGTTGTGGAGAGACAGAGCCCATTAAGCACCTTGTTTTTGGTTTTCCCTTTATTTTCATAGGTAATTGTGCCTCCTTATTAATACAATGCAAAGCCATCTCTGGTAAATCAGCCTTGTATGTGGAAAAAAGATGCCACAGGTGGATTGTGTGAGATGCTGACCCGCGTCTAGACTTTGTGGCAGCGTGGAACCCAGCGTGGAAGCCAGTTCTCAGCAGTTCAGACTGCCCCATTGCCTTTCACCAGTACATCTCTTGATGATTTCCCATTAAATTCCTTTCATTCTTTTCTGTGGTGAAAGTCAGAAGGATTTTTCCTTTCGGTAATAAACAGACAAACTGCAGGTTTATAGGAAACGAGGATTGAACACTTATAAGTCTTCTTTAGAGAAGGTGTGAGATGGTGCTTGTGACGGATAAGACTTATTGCTTTTTGGTATTATTGGCTTATTCGTTATTCTTATGTCTGCTGCTGGGGAGAAAATATACATTCCTTCCTTCTGTTTTGAGGTTATAAATTGAATTATTGAATGACAGTTTGCAATTTTACTTGACGCTCAGGAAAACTGAAGAAACAATTTATTCTGATACTGTAACCCAAATAACAATGTTGCAAATGTAAAACTTTCAGGACTTAAAATAGTATTTAAAGTATTATAGTATGGTGATATTCAGAAATATTTGGTCCAGTCAGTTTTTTTCCTGCAAAACACATAATAGGAGGATGAAATATATCCGACAGAACCTTTTCTCATACCATGTATTCTTGGGTGTCCCTGTCTTCCTAATGTCTTCTGTAAAAATTCTTCTCAAAGGTCATCAGATGTATTGAACAGAAGAAAAAATGGAATCGCGTGAATGACGAAGATTATGAATGTGAGTCATAAATATGAGTTTTAAAATCCCTTGGCAAGATTGTAAAGGCCTTAATTTTTATGTCTGAAAGGGACATGTAAAAAGAGAGCTTTGAAGTAAATTGGGTGCTGAATGACTTAACGTGTATACCATTCCCATATTCCATTTTGCTTGTTTGGTGTTACAATAGCAGTTTCCTTTCTGGTATTTGAACAGGGGTATATGCAGGGGTGGGCACACAGGGGCACTGGCCAGCCGAAAGCTGATTGCTCCCCAGAGTGCCTCCTCCCCTGTCACTTACTGATTCAAACCAAGTTGGCTTATGACACGATTGGCCCCTCTGTATGGGTTATGGCCCTGTTGATGCCCCCTACCTTTAAAAAAATCTTAGAATTTCATGCTGCTGCTCTTGATGATTATGTCTGGAGTCTAAGGGGACCTGGCCACCACAACATGGGGCTAAAGGTTCCAAGCTAACATGCGTGTCAGGTAGGGCATTTGTTCCCAGCCAATAAAACGCCTAATAAGGGTGTGTCTGCCCATTAGGAGCTCCAGCGGAAGGTTTTACAGCGATCCTCCCACCTCTGTATAGATGAATAATAACATTTTAATGGGCAAGTACAGCAGACTGGTACTGCCTCTCCGCTGCTGCTTCTGCTGGCAAAGTGTTGTTGCAAGTGCCAGCACCTTAAATTGCACAGAAAAGCTTCATCTGGAATAAACGTGGCAAATGTCCAGGCTTTTCCTGTTTGCTTGCCACCGATTTGTTGCCAATGTTCATTCAAAAGAGTAGCAACGGCTACATTCGAGACATTTTATGTCCAGCAGACTTGTGTTGTTGCCGCGGTTGTCTCGCTCTCGCTGTGTTTACGTTTTCTCGACAGGCCTTTTATATGCTGCGTGTGTCAGCGAGTGCTGCAAGAATCATACATCTACATTTTCCTCATCCTCATTTCCACTGCTCTCAACAAAATGTCCTTTAATGTAAATTGCATAAATACAAATATTTCAGCCTGCAAGAAATAGATGGAAGTATTTTAAAACATTATTCTGCATAAACAAATAAACAGACGTTCATTACATTTTAAAATCAGTGTCTGAATCGGGGACTTCAGTAGCCTATTTTTAAAAATACATCAAAGTTCATGTTAAAAACAAATTTAATTGGGGGATATTAAATATAGATGAAAAAATATTCTTTGTTTTCTTTGCTGTCTAAATATGAAAATGGAAGGACACAAACACGAGAGGAAGATAAATATTTTTGATATTATTTTGATATTTGGTATTTATTCCTGTTTATTCCAGTGTGCTAATTAGACCTTCATTAATATTTATAAATATTAAGAGTTCACTGACAAGCACAAACAAAAAATGACAGGGGGCAGATTACGGCCAACTCAGAAGTTGAAATCTGCATGATGAGTGATGTTACTCTGCTCCAGAGTCACTTTCCATCTTTGTCCTTAGGTGAAAGCTCTATAATTATTTTAAAAACCAATTCAAAGAAACACTTACTCATAAGCAAATTACACTGTCATTGCTGAGGGGCTGAATAAGTCAGGTAAGGCTTTTGTTGTGGATAACATCTGTAATGGTATAGATCCATCGTTGCAATTAAGAGACTGATTCTCGCATCTTCATTTTTAACCATTCTGATTAGGTTCTGGGTTGAATTTTATGCCATTTCTGTTCTTGATTATGGTGCATATCAAAAAATGTCTGCTAATGTTTCCACAATTAAATATACACAAGAAATGCAGCTTCATCAATTAGTGGACTGGAAAAATAAGTGACCTTGTTTTCATTCAATGTAAATTGCATATGAATTTGCTTTTTCAGTCGAATTTCATTGTGAGTCACTTAGAGTAACTGATGGCTGTTTGAGATTCATTACACAGCCATAGAGAGAAAATTTCAGTTTCTAAAAGAACAACCTTTAGAGTGTTTGTCTGAATACTTTAATAAACACTGGTAAATGTAACTGGTCTCTGGAAGACCCTTACAAAACTGCTATACTAATATTATTAATGCATATTCTGTTGGCAAGATTTTTTTTCTTGGCCTTGCCAAGCCTTACTAAACTTTAGTCATATTTATGCATGCAAAAGTCAGGCAACAGGAACAGCACAGTTGCAGTATATGGGCAATCCAGGTATTATGGTTGTATTCTGTTTTATGTAATGAATGAATGTGTTAAATCTAAATGCCAATCACCCTTTATAACCTGTAAGGGAAAAACTAATGTACATTAACTGGTCCCTCTGGGGTGTACAATGTATTATCTTTGTCAGAAAAGGTGGCACAAAAATGAATTGATTATCACGCTCTGAATAAAGGCAGGAACAGGGTCCGTCTCCGTTAATTGATATCAAAGTACCCATTATATTTGATATCCAATCATTAGTTAACATTGATAAATTCCCTGTGCAATGGATAGCTTTTGTGACATCAAACGTTTTGAACCTGTAAAGTCTCTCTTTTCACCCCTTATCTCCTTTCAAACCACTCACATAATTCTGACTCCACTCATTGATTTTTATTCAGAGCTGTAATACACCCTTTGTCTGTTATATCCACATTGGAAAAAGCGTGAAAAGAGTAAGTCAGATATCGTCAGTGTAATTATTATCTATATTCTGAAGAGCAGCTATGAGATCATGATTCATCATGGAATCGGTTAGCAGTTATTGCTGGAAACAATAATTACTGTCTTTGATTGTAGGGCCAGAAAGAGAGTGCTCGACTGAGCCTGGGGTATAATAGCACTATAATGTTAGAACTGATATTATAACTCTCAGATGCTTCTCTTTATTAAAACTCTTTATTATTATTAACTTTTAAAGAGCTCTTTCCTCATGCCTTTTTTATTCTTGATAAAACAACAGTGATGATGCTTCAGTGGTTCATGCTTCAGTGGTTCAGTGTGGACTAAGGATTTTAGCGAAGACCGGAATGTGGGGGGGGCGATAAGCCTATTCTAGCTATCATTCTGGCTCCTGCCACCTTTGCCAGATGGCTCCGCACACTGAGACGGCCAAGTGCCAAGCTGCCTCCACCATCTGTACATGACACTTGTCAGTTTTATGGATGCACACTTTCATTTCTCAGTCAATTTACATATAAATGCTTTTCTTGTCTTATAGACAGGGTTAATGAGCTCGGCTGGGATGCTTTAATGGCATGAATGGTCTAAAACAGTCCTCTGCTTCCCAGTGCACACAGCTAACTATGTTATACAGTTCTCTATTTGTGTTGCTAGTGCAGCAAATCTAAATGGGAAAGCATGACAAACAAACATAATTCAGCCCAGCTCAGCTTTTGGGATCGGTGACGGGAGCATGAACGTGTTGCTTGTTGAAAAGGTTATCAGATGTTCTAGTGCAGTGTCCCAAATTTTTAGGATGCTGCATCAGAGTTATTTTGCGATTATAGAGGTGTAGTAATCTCACAGATTCCATGGTATGAAAACTCACCTGTAAGAGTTTGCATGTTTGCATCTATATCCCCTTGATGCTACGGCCTCCTCCTGTAATCCATGACATATGCTGAAGATGAACTGGAAATTCTGAATTTCCTTTAGCATGTGGACTGCATGTTGATTGCCTTGTGACTAACTTCCACTCATTCGTGGTGCTGGCTGCTCTGAGACCAAAGCTTCCTGGGACAGACGTGATGTCACCATAGTTCTAATGGGATATGTGCCTATTGCAGATGGGTGGATGAATGGATGGATGGATGGATGGACATGGTTATGGTAAACATTCTTTCAAAAAACAGGAAGAAAATATAGAATGGATGGAGGGCATGGAATCTTTCCAGTTTTCCTCTGTTTATATTTTTTGATAGTAGGTAGTGCAAAAGTAGTCAAAAAACACACAAATGTGTGTGACAAATGACCTTGCAGAACCCATACACCCTCAGAGGAAATAATTTTTTTTCATTGAATGTCAGTAAAAATTTACGATGATGACTGGACTTCAACATTTCTCCAGAATGATCCTACATAAGTCACGGCAATAGGCATATTTTGAGTGTGTCAATTTCATCTAGTGCAGGAGCACTGTAATAAAAGATAATAAAAAATAATAATGTTTTAAAACAGAGCTTCCGTTCTTCTCTTTTTTTGATAAATGGAAAAATATTCTTCCAAAATATATGTCTTCTGCTCCCAAGGACAGAACATTCTATTACAGTGCACTTTCCACTGGTATCAGAGAATGGAGAAAGCTACCGTCTAATTCGTGGGCGGCTGGCAGAGACAGGTAACATAATGGCTGCTAGAGCCCATCTAAGGAGAAGCCTTGCTGATGTACTGTATGCTTCAGCAAGGAGCGCGCACTGTACAATATGCTCCCATAGCCAAACAAGTGAAGTGTGCTACTAGCAAGAAACAGTCGTGGCATCAAATCCCAGGGAACCTGTGTAAGTTTTAAACCTTCCCATTATATCATAAGCCGCTTTAAGTCAAGGTGTCTAATAAATTAATAAAATGTGAAAAGTACTAAATGAAAACATTATGATTGATGGATGGAAAAGACGAGCATTGCAAGCTAAAGGCTGTGGTTTCATGGTCCTCAAGGCCAGTGGTGACACATATGAGAATGGCTTCCGTGAATGTTTGCACTTGCCATGTTAAATGTGATCCCCGAGTGCGCACACAGCCCACTGGCCACAGCGAGAAGCTTAATCGCTCTGCATTACATGCAGACCGTTGGCAAGCATTCGCTGATTTCCTTTTAAATAAATGCACATTTTGAGAGACTTTGTTAATTCTACTGATAGCTGATAATATTCAAGCAAACAGAGATCTTTAAGAATTACACCCTGTGATCAAGACAGATGAAAGCTTGTACACTCCTGTCACTGAAAGGAAAATCCAGAACATCCATATTATGCAGGGGTCTTAGTCAGGTCCATTTGCCATTTTATAAAAGGTTGCTTCCACCCTCATTTTCCTAATCATGCTTGGTTAGGCATCTTATTCCCCATTATTATCATTTCATTAATAGGCCCATTCCTTCCTGCCTGTAATCCACACTTATTTGAAACGGGTCTTAAGCCGAAATAGAAGTTTATTAGGGAAAAATTTATTCTCAACAAACTCAAAACACCCCCGCATTATTTCTGGCAATTAAGTAATAAGCAGGCTGAGCTGAACAGGCTTTTGCCTAATTGATTTATTGTTATTTTAAAGTGTGAGTCCAAAGGCCTATATGCAAAAATGTACCTGGAGAATATACAGTATGTTTGTGTCGCATGTACACAAACAGATAAATGCATTGCAACTATTCTTAAAATTGTGCTATGGTCTATGAATCCATTATTTACCATTCCGTCTTTTAAAAAAATATTTTAATAAAAAGGGCTTTTCTAGTGCTGCCCCCCGCCCCCCCCCCCCATTAATTAACTAAAAAAGGGACAAAAAAATCTGTCAATACTAATAAATTTGCTTAAAGATTTAAAAACTGTTTACATCATGTTTCAATCCAATTAAAAGAAGTTTATTGTAAAGTTTACTGTAAAGTTGTGATCTAAAAATGGCATTTGTCAGCCGTCAGCTTGCTGAAAATCGGATAACTTTTTTGAAGACAGTCAACAAAAGGTCATTCACCCCTACAGAACAGAAGATAATGAAGGAAATGCCTAAATATAAATCTGTTTACTGTCATGTCAAATGCTAGAAATCTGCAAGCCACCCCAACAGTGGCTTCCATCGGATGTGAGAGGCACAGCTTTGTATCACACAATAACAAGGAAAGGTTATAAAAACGAAAAAGGAGCACCAAGACAATTATATTTGCATAAGAACACCAGCATGCAGAATTGTTTACTCATTACTAGCTGTTTGCTTTTATCATATTTTGACAGGTTGTGGGTACAGGTTATTCCAAATAAATGCTGTTTTCTTTAATACAAGAAGGGGCATGAATAGAGATGTAGCCTTATAGACAATCAACTGTTCGAATGAAAGAATCGAAGAACCGCTAACTAAAAAAAAAAGCAAATGAAAAAATAAATGAACGTAGATGAAACCATGAATGTAACACTCACTGGGAGCTCCCTCATCTGTATCTGTCTGGTCTGCTAAACAACTGAGAAGCTTCTCCCTAAGAAGTCCAATTAGCTATTGAGGCAGCTGTTTGTTGTTAATCTGGGAAGCGATAGTGCAGAGCTGGGTCCCAGATCTGTGCTGCCAGTCAACATTCTTCTGGCTTTCATGGTCTTTGATTGAGCACTACAGAAATAGATTATTATCTTTTAATCTGCTTACATTAAGTTAATATTTTATTGTTTGTATTTATTCTAAAAAGTTCCCTTTTTGATATATAGAAAATTATTTAGTTTTCTTTTATACGATGATGATTCTTGGATCAAAACATAAACCTATAATGTGCAAAATTTGTCAGTTTCTGCATAAAAAGTAAATCCCATGATTTCAGGCGAAATACATTTATCTTGGCTAATTAGTGTGTGGGATTAAGCAAAACAGTCACGGAAAGGCACAAATCAGAACAGGAATATAAGATTAACAATACTATTGACATTCAGTTAAATCATTAAGAAGTAAAAAGTATTAGGGCCCCACTAAGAATTGGAATCTACCAGTCAGCCTTTCAAAGAGCATTTGATACTTTACTTGAGGGGACATGAATAATGTAGTAGTACACACTTACTTAATGCATTAATTAACTAGTAATTAAGTGTTTGTTAAGTACTGATCCCATGTTCATTCATCATTATTCATGACAGTTCATGTATTTCATGAGGAAATATGTTTTTTTTGAGTAGTAAATGAGTTAAGTGATGTTTGCCTCCTGAGGTGGTCTTACCATTATTAACTAAGTAATTAACCGTTAACTAATGTTGTGGCTGAATGAAATACAGGAACTATCATGATTTATTAATGATGAATAAGCATGGGATTAGTAAGTAACTAACACTTAGCTACTGGTTAATTAATGCATTAGTAAGCACGTGCTACTATATTTGTCTAAAGTAAAGTGTGAATGGACATTTTTTTGGTCTTTCAGCTCTTGGTGGCTTGTCTGTCCAATGTTGCTCCTATAGAGCAGCTACCGAATCAACACCATATATCTGACCTAAATCATTGGCTAAAAAGCATGCATGTGAGCAAAAAATCTACAAATAATACTGCTCAAGGTTTTATACATGTGTATTTGCATGCCTGGTACGGTACCTCACCCAAGTACAACCATCACAATTGTGAAGTAGGCTGGTGGCAGCATCATTTAAAGAGAATTTTCTGTTAGAGGGCAAAAAGAAAGAAGTCTGGCTCTTTCTAAAGCACCCAAAAAAGCGATGCACCCGTTCACCTTTTAGTACAACAGTGACTTGAAGCATAGTGCCACACTGACAAAGGACTACAGATAAAGAGATTAGTCAGAAAACTACAGAGGCTAGAGTTCACCAGCAGTTTCATTCTAACTTGGCAGACTATGAATAGTTTGCTAAAAGAATGGGTAGATGTTTTGCAAAGTTGGTAGCAGTCTAACCCAAAATATTAGAAACGTATTTCTGCCACGTGCTGTGGCATATGCCAGGACCAAAATGAACACGGCTTTCACGCCAATCCAGGGAGCAGTTCCTGCGATGACAGCTGTCACTGTCAACCTTTCCAGCACCAGTACGTTATAACAGGATGCCACTCTAAAGTCATGGAACTTCATCAAGCAGGAGGGAAAGGATTGCAGTGTTCATAGGCCACAGCAGTCTGTCTTTGAAAGGTGCAGTTGCTTCATGGTAACTTGTGGTCTTTTTTGTCCCACAGATTGTCTTCTGAAGTCAACTGGCTATCCAAGATAGAATCAGCCCTCGCTATTAGTTTGTGCATAGTGCATCTCTTTGCTTACGGATTTTGTAGTATCTGGCTTTTATTTGTCTGTGTAAATGTATAATGTGCAACATAGAGGCTGCGCATAAATTCCACTGAGCATGCTAATGCTGTATGTTTTTCTTTCATTTTCCCCAAGTCTTCCAGTTTTGTCACGACAAATTATTTTGCCTCCTTCACGTAGTTGCATGCATTGCAATTAGAACATTTACTTAACAAATTAATACACAGAAGTGAAGTGAAAAATTGACCTTCAATTCGGATTAATTGTGATGAGTTTTATGCTTTGTTGAATTGCTGGTACATGATGCTGTATCAGTAACACAAGTTGCAAAAAAAGAGCCAGTACTCCCATTTTTGTTAATGCCTAGCTTGTTATATCGTTTGCTACAGCCATTTTATATGTAAGATTTTCTTATATTTTGAACAGTATAATGGTTTGATAGCATGTACGTAACAGCAACTAAGGCTTGAAAGGGCGTGATTGTTATGATTCAAACAAACATACTGTAACACTGAGCTATAACATGTTGTAATATGTTAATTACTGTAGTTATTACCATGGTGCTATAGTGTATGAAACTCACTCAGACAAATAATGAACCAGGCTTCAGAAAGAGTTCACTTAGTTATGTGAATGATGGTTAATTTCTGTTATACACTTAAGAGTGTTAGGTTAAGTATGGCAATACAAATCATTTTTTTTCAGATTATTTGCATTTGCATTGAAATCATTAGTACACACCCCATAAATCACCTCTACGACTAGATATCTGACTATGTTCTCTGCCTGAAGGTCCAGAGCAATAGCAGTGTGTGACATTTGCTGCAGGGATTAGATGAAAGGAAGCGGCTCAGGTCGAGCAATGAAACCCGTATGAAACAGCTACCGCACATTCATGTGGCCTATCAAATATACGGCGTAACACATAACTCTTCTCTGCTTTGACAGAAGCTGTCTGAGCACCAGGATGATCTCGCATTATCCTTCAGTCAAAGTACAAGGTTATGTAAACAATCATAATGTTCTCCATCGTGGAAGGATGATGCAAGAGTGACGATGGCATCAAACACTGTGCGACCCTCTACCATTCATCAAATGGGCGGGCGAAGAACAGTGGAACACATAGCACAATCACCAGGTACTAAAGGGGCCTGGACAGAACTGAAGTATATGGCACCCCAATAGAATGGCGCCTACAAATATGAAAATAGTATGTTTGCAAAAATGGTTTAGTGGGGGGGGGGGGGGGGGGGGGGGGGGCGGGGCGGGGGGGGGGGGGGGTGGGGTGAGGTGGGA
>JABFEA020000138.1:15644510-15665643 GCA_019775915.2 Cyphomyrus plagiostoma | reverse complement strand
AAACTTAAAACTTTATTGTGGCAAAACTGTTTTAACCCCCCCCCCCCCCCCCAAAAAAAAAATAAAAGTCAGTGTCACAGTTCTTCACAAATCAAAGCCGGCAATCCTATGCCTGACCCAGTGTTCTAATGTGGAACAACTCAGTGTGGAACAGTTTGGAAGGTGAAGTTGCGTTATGCTAACTGGTAGTCTTTATGCTTGCAGATTACGCACAGACGAGTCTTCTGAGAACAATTACTTATCTAAGTAAAATCAGGCCTCACTATTAGTCTGTCCACCTTTTTTGTTTATTAATGTATTTTGTTGAAATTGTTAATTTTGTTTATAAAATCAGCCCTCCAGTGGACCTGAGACGGCATATCAACACCCAATCAGTCTTGAGTAGATTCAGAATACAGTGGAGTAAGTTTAAATAATAAGTGTGTGCTGACTGATGGAAATAGTCAAAACTGAAAATTAAAGCTTTCGAACGAAAAACAGAAACCTGCCTTTTTCGGCTTTGTTTGTTTGAGGTTGTTTGTATAACAGGGTAGTGACTGTATAATGACCACTCATGTCACATAAGCCATGTACAGCACAAGGGTTGTTTGTTAGGAGTAACTCATTAGAAATGTGACGTGATGTGATCTGGCATGATGCGATGGCCTATCGAATTGTTTATCTACATGCTGCTACTGGAAATGACACCAGTACAAGTCACACTGATGCCAGGAATGACCGTTTGCAATGGTGACCGGAAACAGCCTAACAACTGGACACTCTCTAGCATGCGATGGGAGCTTGACTTCTCTGTCATAGATTATATAGTACCCATGCATATACAATTGTTATGGTGATTTGCATTGACCTATATTCTATAATCTCTTTGGGTGATGTATAGTTGAACACAAGTTGGCAATCTGTTGTAAAAGCCATGTTTAGCCTATGTGGCATCATATGATGTCAATAATCTGTGGGGTATATTGTCTCTCTCTGGTGCGGCATCTTTTGGACCAGTGTTGAAAAACTGTAGAATCTCTTTACGTTTAAATTGGTTCTTATTCAAGTGAAGTTGCTGTTGATACAGTAAACTAGATACTGTAAATAATAGAACACGCCACCTGCATTTTTAAATAAGATCAAGTTCTAAAAATTAGGTCTCCGATACGTATAGATGGCAGCTCATAAGATATGTATAAGCTATTATTAACATGTGAAATTTAAACTAAATTTATTCAGACTAAAAGTATTGAATTACAGAAATTATAAAAGATTACTGTGCGTGCTGTTATTACAATATGTTATGAATAAATTCCAACTGGCCCACGTATATTAACTTACTGGTTTAAATTTCCTCTCTCTTTCTATGCAAATGAATTTTTAAAAATATGCTTCAGTGCCACTTAATGAGGACAAGATGCATTTAATATTTTATGCACGGTCATAGCAGTAATTACTTTAGATTTCATTCATTGCACTTAAAGGCTCAGTTTGACCCTAGTGAAAGCAGTAATATCAGAGATATGGTTTCATGACAGGCTATTGTTATGACATTAATACTGATAGGTTTTTATTTGCATTTCTTCATTTAAAAATTGTTGGGTGTTCTTGGTTTTTTCTGGATGGATAAACGACTGAGTGCACGCTAGTCATTTGAACTGACTGATTAACAATGTATATTTTCACATTGACTGATACTTTGGTGTAGTTTACTACAATAACCGCACCATCCCTCAGCCCCTACTCGTGCATTTTGCCCTATTTGTGAGCAAAAGAAATTTATACTGAATGCTTGATTTGTAATTGGCTTAATTTAGTCTGGGAAAAAAACAACTTCTGAGTGATTTGTGAATATATGTTTCTATGACGTGAATTCATTTTCATTTTTCACGGCCACAGATATACGGCAGGCAGACGGTGTAATTTTAGTTTTGTTAAATGACAAGTGCAATAAAAAACTTGCATTATTGCAAATACGTATTACCTTGCATTACCATACCATACCACATAAATACCACACCATAGAAATTTTAGGTGCAGTAAAACTGAATTTACATTCTTTTACTTCTTCTGGGGTCACTGCAAGTGACTCTAGGAAACAAAAATACTTCTAATTTTGTTTTACTGTTTATTTTAATTTTTACTTGTTAATAACAGTACACATATTAGTCACTAACCTTTGTACCAGAGTTAGTATGTTTCCAGGCACCCTGTCAGGGGTGAGCGAGGACACAGGGGCACTGGCCTGAGCTGAAAGCTGATTGACCGCTGGGGTTGCCCTTCTCCTGTTACTCACCGATTGCCCCCTCTGTATGAATTATGGTCCCACTTGTGCCGCCCACCTTAAAAGAAATCCTTCTATCACCCCTGCACCCTGTATTCCTTTAGAATATCACTATAACTTAGAATGTATTCACTGATGAGACTTCTAAGCACTTATAATATAAGTCACTCTGGCTAAGGGTGTCTGCCAATTGCTGTAAATGCAAATGTATTTGTGTTTCTGGCAGGTATACTCTAATGCCAGATTTACCAGGAAGTGAGCCTTATTGGAAAACTGTAGGAAAACAGACTTGGTAATGTGGTCATGTGACCAATGTCATATCATGCCATGTGGTTTTCCTTCATGCATTTGTAGCCAGTGCAATTTACATCACACGAACAAACACAAATAATTTGGGGTTCTTTAGTTGCTGGCTGCCCAAAGAAAATGGAAGGGCAGCTGAGCGGAGTTTTCCTGTTCCCTCCTTCACAAATCTTTACCGTGCGGTACAGTGATACGCGATATCACTACACGGGTATAAATCAACTTTCCCCAGCAACAAGTACTAGTAATAAAATAAGTAAAACTGTATTTTTTCCTTTTAACAGTGTGTAGAATACGGCAGTGGACTGGAAATCTCAGTATCCCGCGTCTCTCCCTATATGGTTCGCTCCCCTCTGAATGGTTTACATGAAAGCCCCAGGATTTACTCTGCGAGGATCAACCCGGCCTCGCTCCCCATGTGCTTCGCAGCCATATTCTTCCCAAAAAGGGGCAGGGGCAGGGGAACACCAAAAAAACGAACATGACCTCTGGGCAGCTCCCAACGAGGACAACACCAGCACCTTAAAGGGAGAGTGTACCCCTCCAAATCGAAAACGAAGTCCTTTTCTCCCCACCCCAAACCAGTACCAACACCCAAAATAAAGACTGCTTTTTCCACCCGGTTACACATTCATGTTTCCACGTGCTGTGCAGGGCCGGCAAGTCAGCATCTTAAGGTGGAATGATATTGATCCCAAGTGTGTATGTCGCTTTTCCCAGCATGCAATTTTGGCTTGAATTAAATGTCAATACACCAGTTGACTCTTCCATGGGAGTCCCTGAATACCCTCCCACTTTATGTCCGACAAGTGCTAAATTTATTGCTGTATCGCAGGCCCGTTCCCTTGGAAAGATGCCTGTGATTTATTTAGGCAGTGTCTCGGCCAAGATCAAGACCACCTTGAACAGGATGGTTGCACTTAATCTTCATTTTTTTTATTCTCTACCCAGCATGACTCGCCCTTCTTCTTGATTGTTATGTGAACGCCATCCACCAGACACAGGAGACACTGCTGCAGAAATACCCCCGGGGGGATGTTGTTTATTTGAGATTAGTGGCAGGGAGTAGGCTGAGGGAGTGTCAAGGTGGAGGTCTGGGTCTGGAGGGTGTAGGTATGGATGGTAGAGGAGTGTGGCTTGAGGGTTTGCTGTCTTCCAAATTAGGGGGTGGTTTATCCCCTGAGGGGTTCGTCACAGATTCTACCATATTTTGCCAACCTCCAGGCTGCAGATTCCACCGGGTGGAAGTCCTCCAATTTATTATGAATGAAACATCACAAGTAGGTCGCTCATGGTTTACTTTCCTACAAGGCTGGTCTTTAAGTCATGCTGGGGTAGACTGTCTTGGCTGGTTCCTGTGGTGATCAGAGGCCACTGGCCGTGTTCTGGTGGCGAGAAGTTCATTACCTCACTGCAAGGTAGTGGACTGGGAGTCAGGCGAAGCTCGTTTGACTGTTCCGTGCATCTTGTTTTCTCGTAAGAAGACCAGTGAAGATTAATGTTAGCCAGCGTTTTATGGAAAGTCCACGACGTCACGTATTAGCTTCACCATCGAGGCCATGTCGTCCACCAAGAGCAGTATGGGTGAGACAGGATCAGAGTGAAAGAGAAGAACTTAACTAAAGCTATATCGACTCAGGGGAATGCTAGGGAGTGATACTTCAGGTCCTGAGGGCGTGCCCTGGTGCAGCGGGGGGACGAGCCAGCATATTAAAGAGGCCTGGATCCATGTTATGAAAAACTGAGGTTATTTGTTTTCAGATTTTTATCACCCAAAGAAGCAGTTTTCTAACATTCCAAGCGCATCGTGTGCCAAGAAAACTGCCAGCCTGCTTATGATGGGTCCTCCATAATGAACTATATATCCATATGCCATAACTGCTTGTCTAGTACAGGGTCACTCAATGTGTGTGTGCGTGTGTGTATGTGTGTGTCTGTGTGTGTACGTGTGTTTCTGTGTGCATGTCTGTGTGTGCATGTGCATGCGTGTGTGTGTGTGCGTGTGTGTGTGAATATATCAAAAATGAGTGATGAAGCTCCATCATCTGTTGCCTGACAGCAGCAGAGCCATATAATCTATCTGTTAATCTTCCATTACAGCTTATTGAATGCATGTCATGCTAAGTGCAGGGGTTTGGGGCGTGGAGCACTCTGGACAGAATCCGCGTCTATCACAGGGTGCATCCATGCAGTACACAGCAAGGGCATTTTATGGACAACAAAGGCAACTGGCTACAGGGCTTTGGGATATAAACATGCAGAGAGCTTAGAGGCCCCAGAGGCACAGATAACAAACCCACAATCCTTTAGGTGTGAGGCCACAACACTGCAAAGCTCTACAGATCTACAGGCGTTGCCATACCATCTTGTCATACTGTCACATATACATTTATTGATGCCACCAAAGTCTCTTTACCTCACCTCTCAATTTCTGCACTTTATTAGTAAATGAACATCTTAAATATATTTCAGTGCTCAATCTTGCTCTTAGTGGGTTGTTATAAGGTCTGGTTAGAGGCCCTTAGATCATTAATAAAATGTGAATGTGATTACTGTTATTACTGCTTCCATTACTGCTTTTAGATGCCTCTGTAATCAGCCATGCAAGGTCCCATGCATGTCAGAAAGGCTGATTTTAGTAAGAATTATAAATGCTAGAACAGGTACATCAGTCGCTAGCACTAATGGATTATTTGTATGAAGGATACTATTTATATAACAACATATGTGGGCCATGCAATGTAGTACATAGGACACTGCAGGATATTCCAGAATTAAGTTGCCAGTAAAAATAATTATATGGATGGAAACGTTCCTTCTCGATTTATATGACATTTATTATAAAAATGTTGTAGCGCCCAGCTTGTAAAACCACCTTCCCCATACCCAGGCCTACTGCTCGAATTATGGGCCGCTGTACGCTGCCTGCGAGTGGGTAATAAATTTTTGTTCTTCTCTTGCTATTGGGGGGGCGGGGGGCGGGGGGCTGGGGAGATAATCGAGCGGGACTTCCCGGCTGTCAGCGCCCCCCTGCTGCTTGAAGAAGCCCGAGCCGTCACCTGTGAGTTGGTAGCTGGCACTGAGGATTGCATTCCTCCTCCGCTTTCAGTCCTCCTACGGGCTTCCGGTCGCGGTGTGAAAAAAGAATCAACGAGGCAGAGCGGGTGGGGCTGAGATCTGGAGGAGTGTGTGTGAGTTCCCCCCCCCCCGCTTCCTGGCAGATAGCAGGTAGTGGTGTAAAGCAGCGGAGAAAGACTAGAAAGGGAATGACCATCATGGAGGAAAAAATTAAGTAAATTTTATCTAAAAGAAAAGATGGTGCCACTGGAAAACTAGTGGCCCTATCAGTTCAATTATTATTCTATTATTCTTTATGGAGATCTGTGCTCTACTAACTATGTACACCACTCAGTCTGTACTATACCTTTAAGCTTTCAATATCAGCATTTTATTTCTTCATGTGGGTTAGTGGTGCCGTCGTTTCTAGTGGCCGATCTCAAATTCAAATGCTCCAGAGGGCCGATTAAATGGCCTTCATTCAGACACCAAACACTGCTCAACTGTATATATGTCAATGTTCATGCCTGAAAGGAGAGCAAGACTGGAAATGAGAAAGGAAGCATTCCTGTGTACCTGTTCTTATGCTTGTGCAAATGGCAAATGAAGCGTCTTTTCATCTCATTTTTCCATTTCAATGATTCCATTAATTTAATTTTATTTTCAATATTTTTAGATCACGTTTTGTAAAAGTTTTCAACCTGTTTTTTTTTTTCTTTTCTTCAGTGCAGGCTTCTGCAAGTGACTATAGACTGAAAACTTTTACAGATTTGTGTTTCGGACTCTTACTTTTCTTTTGGGTCATTACAGTGAGGAGTACTTAGCATCTGCCAAGGGCTTGACTTGCGGAAAATCCACTTCCCTCAGCCCCCAAACCTTTCTGTAATCTGTCACCCAGCAAGACCTTGAGTTACTCCTCACCGTGGGCTGGACGCATTCCGAGGAATTTGATTAAAGTGGCTGTGAGGTGTTTAAGTCATGTCGAGCGCTTGCTAGGATGCCAAAAATACAAACCAGTGCAGCTCTCTCCGATTATGACATTACCGGAAAAAGCCAATCCATATTTTCTTGCCTAGCTAGAATGGCAGGGGAGAGTGCTTGGCGACACTGGGAAAGTATGGTTGAGGTCAGAGGACAGTTATACATATCTGAAGAGGCTAGAAGGGTCCTTTGTTACATTTGTTTGACATGTTTGTTCAGTTTAGTACTCTTTCATCTACCTGTTTGTTTCACTTTTGTTCATTGTTGCACCAAAAATGACTAAAATTTTACAAACAACCAAAATAAAAAAATTAATATTATTGTTACAAAATGTCATACAGATTTTTCCCAGTCATTGATATATGAGATATAAGCTGCTCGTCTCTTTTTTCATCATTTCTTTCATAGCTTTAATTGCTCGCAATCTTGAACAAAAGGCTTCTCCTCTGTCTTTTAACAAAACACGGAATTTCTCAGATGCAAAGTTATGAATAAATCTTTGCTCTTTCAATCATTGTGGCAGGTATTGGACCCCTTGTGCTAATGAGAAGCAATTTGCCGATGTTCTTTCTCATGCACATTGAAAGTCTGTAATTTTGCAGTAAGAGTGCAATGAGTCATTGTTCACCAGTGTGGACATTTTCCAGGCTGTGTGAAATGCATCAGAGGATGAAAAGGCCATCACCAAGAACACTATATAAGTTACTGTTCTCCCTCAGTGATATGATGGAGGTCACTCCAACCCATTCTTGACATCCACTGTGTAAGTGACAAACTAGGCTCATTTCCTGTCCTCTAACAGCTTGACTGAAATTCTGCTCGAATTGACAATTAAGGACCTTTCTCTAAGATGAATTTACTACAACTGCCGTGAGGCCTCGTTTTCAGCTATAATGGAAGGTAGAAATTGTCATTTGTAATCATGTGCATGCTGGGAGATGAGATTAAGTAACGCCATTTTACAGCACAGCTTTACAATATGCTGCAATGTATTGTTTGTTTCCTTCAAGTAAAAATTAACTTAGATACTGGCCTTTCTAGAAGGCTTGGTGCTAGTAAAATATTTCCACTATTTAGCCTAATAAATGATCTTTTTTTTTACATAGATGTCCAAACATACAATGATGTTTTTCATTCTTCCTGTCCTCTGCTGTAATTCGACTTTCGCATTATTTTTAGTCACAGATAATACCTGCAGCCTGTGTTTTTAAGAGCTGCTGTACTTCTGTGATACTCCGTTTCTAAATGCACTTGGACTTTTTATGGTGTGCACGTCCACGTTGTTTGATGTCAGTGGCGCACCCATTTACAGGGCTTTAAGATCCCCGTGAAGATTGCGGAGAGGATCGTATTGCAGCACAGGCTTAAGTTCCAACCCTCTGCGATACGTAAATCATCTGCATCACCAGCCACTTCTTCTCACTCTGAGGGCTTCGTCAAGCAATGTAACGTGCTCACAGGGGAACAAGCGCCATTCGATTTCCACCCACAGCCCTGCCAGCAGCCACGTGACTGTTGATGTCGCTAAAGAGCAATGAGAGAGAACAGAATGGTGTACTTTACATTCCCATCGCATTCTCCTTCCCTCTAGCTAATGCGGTACAGTGGGGATCAATACCAGATCCCCACTGTCCTCCCTTACATATACTACTGCACTACTGGGGAAGCCATGGATTGTGTTTCAAAAAGACAGCTGTTCAACCCCTCTGCAATTATATTACTTTTCAATTACACATCAACGCAGCTACTCAAAAGCAAACAGCAGAACGAGGGCGAGAAGCTCATAAAACTCGCAAAAAATAAAATTGCTGGCTCTTTGTATGTTGGGCAGCCCGTACAGCAGGATGGGAGGAATGGGTCAAAGGGTGCCACACAGCCGACGGGTGTGTGGGAGTGCTTAAAAGGAGCCACAGAAATCGAGTGGCAAAGGTGCCGAACGTACTTACAGTATCTTACAGAAGGAACGGTGGAAGAGAAGTGGGGTCATGTGACTGGTGAATCATTCAGGAGAGCAGGACTCAAGAACACGTGCTGCTCCTGGGGATTCACGGGTGAGGGGGGGTGGGTGTCAATGGCGGAGCCGAGGGCTTGGGGCCGCTGGCCTCTCGGTTCTCTCCCTGTAAATGATTGTTTCCAGGGCTCGGAGTATTTTAGGTAGATTTCCTTGTTCCATGTCTGTTCCCTTGTATTTTGTTCGGTTGCATATAAAAAAAGAAGCTTTTATTGGATCTCGCAAGAGAAAAACGCTGTGAGAGCAAAGCGGCGTGTTTTGTGTTCCAATGTGAAAAACTAAGAATGTAGTGTAAACATCACATGTGTTAGCATGTATTAGCATGGGTTTTGTTATGCATTCTCTCCATAGACCCTTAAATGTCACCTTCACGCAAGCTACACATGCTTAAGTTTTGTGTGTTGATGCACGTTTCACTCCTATAAGGTAAGTCTGCCATTGGCATTCCATTAGTTTTTCTATTTGCTGTTTGATAATATTGCATATGCTTGATATGAGAGGGATATACCTTCTTTCAGGTGAGAATCACAGTTGGCCATTTAAGAAAGGCTGTTTATCATCACATAAGTTATCCTTGTTAGTTATCTTCTCGCTCTTATTCATTAACCTTTTACACTCTAGTTGTCCCAAACTATGGTATATCAGTGAGGGCTACTGTTGTTTGATTCCACTTTGGACCAACCAAATTGGGAAATGCACCATGTAAAAATAAATTGGAATGCCTCACAAATCGAGAGATACAAGTGGAGATGGCATGGAAGTGGAACATTGCGAACATGGTATGGAAGTAGAACATTGTGAACATGAACTTTTTTTCATGCTGCTGGTTGTGTAAAATACATTAAAAATAAATAAACATTAATTATTATTGCTGAGATGGGTTGGAACCCCATCCTGGGTTATTCCCTGCCTCGCACCTGAAGCCACTGGGATAGGATCTAGACTCCCGTGACCATGCATAGGACAAGTGGGTAGACATAACTGATGGATGAATGGATGGATCATGTAGATAGCTTTATGAACATAGAAAAGATCTTATTGAAAACCTGCTTTTACTAGCAGGAGATAACACTATGATAAACGGGAAGTGGTGGGATCATAGCAAAGAGGCTTTTATATACAAGTCTGAGAAGGTCATCTGTGTAACACAACTTAGTTACTCAGTTACTACTCAAATACAAATCATGAACAAATATAGTAACTACATGAAGTACAAGAACCATTGAACCAGTATGATTGATTAATGATGAACGAACATGGGATCAGTACATAGCTATCATTTAGTTACTGGTTAATTAAAGCATGTATTACTACATTATTTGTGCGCCCTCAAGTAAAGTGTTACTGCCCTGTGAGAATAGTACTTCAAAAGGGAATTTAAAAATGCCTTTTCCATACCTCTAATAATGCAATAACATAAAAATTCCACCCAAGCTCTTATCGAGAAAAGCATGGCACACATATTCATATTGGGAGATTCATATTGAGATTGCATTAATTGTTTTTTTTTGTCTGCTGCCGCACTGCATAGAGCATTAGACCACAACCAATAAGTGTTATCATAGCTAACATTATCAAAGTGCTGTAGTCAAAGGACTTGTGTTTGGTAGGCTCTCAGCAATGTGAAAAATCAATGTATTTGCACCACAGCTTATATGTCATTACTGCCTATCCAATGTGAGCAGACTACCTGTTGCAGTAAAATCATTATTATGGCGGTCGGGGGTCTGCAGAGAGAAATGGCTTATACATGTCTTACTGGATGCGTCCAGTTTAAATCAATCTAATGAGCTTTTGTTTCAGCGTCATATTGTGATTATTACCATGGATACCTAGTAGCAAAACCTATATGAAAAGCAGGTTAAAATCAATATCTCTCTACAGAGTAAAACATGGCGTGGTGTGGAGACTGGGGGGAGCCTTTTGTATCTTGCAAATGTCCAAATGCAGTCCAGCTCCGATATAAATGCTTTCTAACTGGATTGTAGTGGGAGCAAAACTGCCTTTGCATCTACATCCCTGCCCCTTACTTCCTACACCTCCATTGCAGAGGCTGACATAAACACATCTTACCAACAGGTGGCTCTTCTGCTCCAGAGACTCATATTTTCGGGTTCCATTTACAGATTTGAGTTGAGAATAAAGGGAATTTACCCATATGAAATTATTGCTGCCAAGACTTCATGCAGACCATTAAAATCCTTCTGGGCAAATTATGTTAACATTGCAAGGGAAAAATTGTGTATAATGTCACTTATGGATATTTAATGAATAATAATAGAAACTACACCTTAATCACTGAGACATACAATCTTGAGAATCAAATCAACTTCAGAACATACCAACCTAAGTTCCACACAACCACATTTTATGTAAGCTAAATAAATTTATAATGGATTATTGTTTTTCACTGCATATGACAATTTAGCCAAGGGAGTAAACCTCCAACCACAAAAACTTTTCTCATACAATTGGGTTTGCTAGAATGCATGATTCATGTCACCTTAAATAATTTCTTTAATGACATCTGCAGACTTTTCTTCTTTTTCTGAATTTTATGTTGATTTGTCATATTAATATGGAATAGTCATGTCATTTGGTCCTTGTCCCCCATCGGTGGATTTATCCTAATTGTCAAGGATGAAACCAAGTTAGTTACATGTAAGGAAATCAGTTGGTTTCTGAGTTTCAGAAATTAAATATAATTGATGCATTAGTTATAGTGTGTGATCATACCTCATATGCATGGCCAAGCCTAGAGACATACATGCATTTTTAAGGCCATGTTTTTGCCCTGTGGTCTTGATTTTTCTTTTCTGTATATACTTGCATTATTTACCGGGGATTTGAAAGAGGCACAGCTGTAATTAATATTTGATGCGATCTGATAGAATGAACCTTTAAGGCATCATCTGACTGAAATGCTCCTCATCTAGGATTAATGATCTTGGAGTTTCAAGATCTACTTTTTGGCTCATTCCAACCATAAATTTTGAACCAATGATGTTCTTCAATTCCTTGTGTTTTTTGACAAATAGGTTCACTTTGGGTTCCTACACTTTATTTAGATTATAAAGCCTTGATACATTCAATTGTTGCTGTTATAGTTATATATTATACTATTGTAAATCATTTATAATTTAGTGATCAATTGTCATTGTTTACAAACCACAGCAAAACAACTAAAAGTGTCTTCTGCATTATGTGATATAGCAGGGGACAGCTAATTCAGTCCCTGATTATGAGTGCGCTTCCCTAACCATTATGCCAGCGCTGCCAAATCAGTGTTACCTTGTGTGTTTTTTGAGGGTTCCATATTTTATTATTTAAACAAATGCACTTATTTGGCAGAGGTAAAGATTTCAGGTCTAGAAAGTACAAATCCAGACCAAGATTTTGTTTCTACCGACTACTGATTGGTTGAAACAAAATCTTGGTCTGGATTTGTACTCTCTGGACCTGAAATCTCCACCTCTGGTATTTGGCTGCACAATGTCAGTAGAATACACTCTGCCCTCAGTATCCACAAGAGATTGGTTCCAGGACCCTCTGTGGATACCAAAATCCACAGATGCTCAAGTCCTTTATGTTCAATGGTGTAGTATTTGCATATAAGATATGCACGTCCTCCTGTTTACTTTAAATCATATCTAGGTTACTTATAATACCAAATACAATGCAAATATTATGTAAATAGATGTTATACTGTTCAGTCATCGAGTTATGCTTGATTGAGTCACGTCTGATGGCATTTATGTCTACAGTGAATAGTAAACACACTACCCAGCCAAAAAAAAGTTGCCATTTGAATTTTTCATTGGACTGCCTTTAGCTTCGATTATGACACACATTTGTCATGCCATTGTTTCCATAAACTTATGCAACATCTCACCCTTTATTTTCATCCAGATTTGCATTTGTTCCTCACCGACATTCTGTATTGACAAGTGATTTGAACATCCATGAAGCCTCCTTCAGCACATCCCAAAGACCTTCAATGAGGTTAAGGTCATAACTCTGTGGTGACCAAGTCATGCATGAAAATGATTCCTCATGCTCCCTGAACCACTCTTTGACAATTCAAACCCAATGAATACTGGTCCTGGAATATGCCCATGCCAACAGGAAAGAAAAAAATCCATTGATGATGGATGGAGGTGGCGTGGACTTTACGTTATTGTAGCATAATGTTTCTGAGCTGTAATAATGATCCAGTCATTGGCTCTTAAGTATTTGCTGATATAAATTCAAATGGCGACTTGTTTTTTGATCAGTAAGTGTAATACACTTATCGACAGACAAAGTGGGCATAGGAAGTTAGCAAATGAACTGGCACTTATCATAGTGGAGGTGTTTGTGTGTCACTATGGTCCTAGGAACTATGATGGAGGGGTAAATGCCCCTGGTAGGGTTTCCCAAGACACATTGGTCTTAGGTGAGTGGCCAGACAAAGTGCAATTCATAAAACCCCCATGAAGTAAAAGATGAAGCACGATGTGACCCGTCCAGATTGGAGAGACCTGGGGCCCCTCCCTAGAGCCAGGCCTGTAGTAGGGGCTCGAGGACAAGTGCCAGGTCTCTAACCGTGGGGCCCGGCCAGGCACAGCTTGAAAGGAGAACATGACTCCATCCTTCTTTGGGCCCAACGTCTGCAAGAAGGGCTGTGGGGACCAGGGGATTAGTTCAGAGTATCTGGCCTTCTTGAAGACCTTAGAGGGGGTGCTGGAAGGCATCCCAAAAGGAGATGCCAATGTTCTGCTGGGGGATTTTAATGCTCACGTGGTTAACAACACTGCTACACGGTATTGTGTAATTGGGAGGAATGGCCTGTCTGATCTGGACCGAAGCAGAGGGATCTGAACCAATAGGATAAGTGGAATATGGCGTTGCCAATTCCTGAGGAAAAAATTCAGATGTGGGAGGAATTTGGTGAAGACATGGAAAATAGCTTTTGGTCTGCCTCAAAAAGATTTGGTAAACTGTCAGGTGATTCATGAGCACAGCTTCACCCATGCTGTTTATAGCAGGAAGGGGGGACTGTTGACCTGAACAGGGAGTCAACCCATCTCTAGGACTGAGGTCACTGAAGTAATCAAAAAAACTCCTCAGTGGAAAGACTCCAAGGGTGGATGAGATTCACCCTGAAATCCTAAAACCTCTTGATGTTGTTGGGCTGTCTTGGGATGTCATTGGATTGGCAAACTAGGGTGGTGGTCCTAGTCATTAAGAAAGGGGACTTGGTGGATATGATGCAACTAAAGGGGGATCGCACTCCTAAGTCTCCCTGGGAAGGTCTGTGCCGGGGTCCTGCAGAGGTGGACTTATTAGTCAAATCTCCAGTTCAGGAGGAACAATGCGGATTCCGTCCTTGTCACAGAACATTGGAACAACTCTGTACACCCTAACAAGTTTACTGGAGGGTTCATGTGTTTTGTTGACTCATTGCCAATGGGTACTGCACTCCACCAGGGCTGTTCTTTGTCACCAATTTTGTTCATAAGTTTTACGAACAGAATTAAAACTTTCAGAATTTTCTTGGAACTTGTGGATATGGAGGGCTGGCTGTACAAAATGCTGGGATAAATCTATACATTATGTATTGTAGCGTGGCATGTTGTTTTGCTGTTGTACCAACACAGTTTTAAGAGCTTATCAACAGTTCTCCTGAGGAGTTCTCCTTTGGGATGCATACCTTGTTCTCTTCTTTAACTGCTTCAACTGCCCATTGCCGAACCCTCTGTCCATCACACACAATGCTTTTACCTAACCTCACTTGGTAGAAACCAATCAGACTTTCAGAGTGTCCCTTTAGTGTGATCCCCCTATCTACAGTACCAGGAGCAGGAGAAGCATCTGGCACACTGTAGAGAATAGCTCACTTCTGAATTCTAATATTGTACATAGAATATGTATTGTCTAATACCTTAAGATTGGTAACCATCTCATATCGCTCATTGCACAGTTGCTTATTGCCAGAAGGATTATGCTAATGTAAATAGCCTTTAGTGGCAACACGGTGATGTCACCAGACCCTGTTCTTACAGATAGGATGAAGAGGTAAACAAAGCAGTTATGTCCTTGGTCTACCCTAGCAATGATTTCTCTTGGTGCAGGTGATTGCAAATTGAAAACAGTAATTCGTTTTCTGTGATTGAGGACTCTGTCTTTTGCTGCCTTGAGAGGTGCTTGGGATCAATTAGTTTGTTTTGCGTTAAACTATGGCTGGAACAGGGCATCACTTTGTGAACAAATCATCTGGCAGGAATTCAGGTTCAAATTATGTATCAAACTGTTCTTACTTGGGCATGCGGTATTTTGAGTTCATCTATTACAATCAGTTGGTTCATGGAACACTGTGTCTGGTATCTGAGGTAGCTTTGGTATTTTTATATGGGCTGATTCTCAACCTAATCCATCATCTTGGGGTACATAAAATTATAGCTGGATTTACATTCATCCATCCATTTTCTGAAACCATTTGTCCTATTCAGGGTCGAGGGGTGTCTAGAGTCTAAGCTCAAGGCTGAGAAGAACCCAGGATGGGGCACCAACCCATCACAGGGCACATAGCTTGATTTATGATGCATAATTATATAATTGAGATAAATGTATATATATTCCTAGTGATTTTACATTGTGGGTAACAAACCTAGAGATCAATAGGTTTCCTTCAGGAAGCTGAGTCTCGTACATTCAGTTGGCAGTTGCTTCAGCAAAAACAAATTGTACCTACGACCCCATTCTTTCAGTACATTCCGCTGTATATGTTTCATTTCACCTGTGAGTCCATCCAGGGTTGAGCATCATTCTTCTAGTACCTAAATCAGAAAGGCAGTTAAGTTTGCTTGTCAGTTTGACACCCACATGTGCGAGGGCACATAACGATGGCAGACACCCCCCGTGTGGAGTCCCGGTTGTGGTGCGACTCCTAGGACATCCCCTTGGAATAGTAATTTTGAGGGTGTTTGGCCAGGCACAGATTGTAGGTATACCCACTCCTTCTGTTTTATCACCCTGCTAATAAATGTGTTTAGATAATGGCAGGAAAATGATGTGTAATAACTCTAAATTGCTCCCCGGGATCATCTGGAGGCACAAATGTTTTACATTCTGGGAAATGACCCCCAAATAAGAAAATAATTAAGAAATATTAAAACAGTGCACCTTGGGCTTGCATCTCTTCCATGTGTCTCTTCTCGAGGTCTTACCAAGCAATGGTGTCTCAGATAGATGTCAGTCCCAGTGGTGTTTTACATGAGGCAGCTGTGGTGGCTCATATAGCATGTCACATAAATATATTCATCCATCCATCTTCCAGCCACTTATTCTCTGTAGGGTATCAGACAGACAGCCTGGAGCCATAAGGTAGGGAACACCCTGGATTGGGTGCCAGTCCATCACAGGGCACACACTCACACAGACACTACGGGCAAATTGGAGACTTGCATAGAATATGATATCTCACGCAGGGAGGGTGGGCATTATATCAAACCCCCCCGCAGGTGCGAGGTAACAGCGCTACACGTTGCATAGTATCTACCTGTTCGTTCTTTCAAGAAGATCTTATTTATAAAAACTGTGGAGGCTTTTCATTTGATGTGTTCAACAAAGTTGATTAGGTACTCGTTGTGAAGGATTTTTGAAAATTAAGCCTGAGAAAAATGTAAATCTCTTGAGATAAGAGAAAAAACGTAGGAATTTAGATATATTACTTTAATATTTATTATATACTAAAATCAATGAAAACTGCCAAATACAACATTTTTGTGTCATCCAAAGCACTTCTTGCACATTCATAAAGGAGTAGCTTTGATGTTCCAATTCAATCAAAGCCTTTTTTTCCATTAAAAAGCATCCGTGATTGAAAAAACATTAAAGGTATCCAGTGAGGAGCATTGCTTTATGACATTGTAACTGGGAACATAATTTAACACAAGTTCCTATTCCCTAGAAGTGCCACTCAGATTGGAGTAAGAGACTCTGAGGCGTTTGTAATTAGCTGTGAGGACGGCCGATGCTTTGCTAGCACTGTATGTAATATGTAACATTAGTTATAGAGGGTTTCCTGCGCATGCTTTGTTAATATGACTGGCCTAAAATCAAAGGTGATGAAAGAGTGCTGTAGAATGCTGGGGGAGGGGGGGTGCAGATTTGATTTTACTTCCTGGTGATTTTACCATCAATCTCGCAGATCAGATAATCAGGTGAGGCTTGGCGATGACAGGCCGTCTACCTCAAACTGTGTCATGAGTGAGACATCTCCTCTGCTCACTCTTCATTTGCCTGGTCGAGACGCCCTGGTAGGACAAGCTGCCAAGATCCCCATGCTGCAGCAGCGTCCCGAGAATGTGCTGGACAGTTACTCTTTTCATAATACATTCATTTGTGATGTCTTTGATAATATCGAGAAATTCATCACTGTGGATGAGTGTAGAGGATGAACCCCCTTACCAATATAACTATGAGTAAGACTTCACTTGTTATACTGGCTGGATTAAAGGCAATTCTAATGATGCAAATTTCTGGAAACCATGACAGAGAGATGATACGATCATGCCTCAGTCTTTTCATATTTCCTAGCCTCAGGGTTTTATTGTAATAAAAGAAGCCTTGAATAAGGCATGAATAAGCCAGTAGGGGCAAGCAATACAACTTCAGGGTTATTAGGACTCATTATGGTGCTGCAGATCAGGGGCGAAACTTAGGACGATTCCAAGAGCACTTCAGTGACAGGGGCCCTAATACATTTGGATCTTAATTGGATCGGTCTGGTTTGGGGGCCCAATATGATCTGTTTTCATGGAGCCACAAATGTCTAGTAGTATTACCAGAAGTCAATGGAGCTCATTGAGAATGGAATGCTTGAAAATACCTGGTCATCTGTCTTCTTTTTACAGAGATACACGGACATACAGTGACATGCAGAAGTTTGGGCACCTCTGGGTCAAGAATTCTGCTACTGTGAATAGCTGAGTAGTTGAAGAACTGATCTGTTTGTTTTGTATGATTTTAGAGTTTGAAAATGGAAAGAGCACCATGTGGAAATTTGGACGCCCCAAGAGATCTGCTCCCAGATAACTTTTACCAAGGCTATTATCGTAAATAAGAAACTAATTTTAATGCTTTGCCTGGTAAAATAAATGTTAATGAATGAATGAATGAAGGTCTCAGACGTTAATTAGCTGATTATAGGTATGGTATTTTTCTTGGGGCTGGTCAGGCAAATTTCAAAGCCTTGTAAATTCTCTGACTCCTCACATCTTGTCCCAACAATCAGCAGCCATTGACATATCTAAACTGCTGCCTTGCACTCTGAAAATTAAAATAATTGATGCCCACAAAGCAGGAGTGTTGCATCCAAGCTCCTTCCACTCCTCCTGTGTGCCACGCCCACCTCGTTACCTTTTGTGATCGCCAATTGTGTTCACCTGTGTGGCGTCGCCGCACGCCTGTCTTGTGCCTGTCTAGTGTATTTAGGTCTGCGTCTGCGTTTCTTCCGGCAGACGCGGCATTGACATTTGTTAGTGTTGGTGAGTGCGTGTCCAATAAACCCAGTTTCCCCATCTACCTGCCTAGCGAGAGACAGGAGGAGAGCGTCGCGCAGACGGGGGCTGCGGCGAGCGTTTCCTTGGGCGCCTGCTCACTCAGCCCCGCCTGGGAAGACGACGGAAGGCGAGGGACCTATCCGGTTGTCTGGGGGACAATCGCGGAGGACGAACCGCCTTCACTAGAGCGGTACCCCTTCCGGCCGGAGCGCATTGCAGGGAAGTGGATTAGCCCGGTAAGGGACACTATTCCCCGGATCCCAAGGGCTTTTAAAGGGGCAGTACCTGAGCGGTCGGTGCTGGACCTGCCGCCGCTCGCGCTGCCTGAGGCAGGCTGCGGGCGCCTCCGCAGAAGGTTGCTGAAGAGCCCGCAGCCGCAGCCGCCGCCGCTTCCAAGCCCACGGCCGCCGTCGCTTCTAAGCCGGCGGCAGCCGCCGCTGCCACGCCCGCGGCTTCGCCCGCAGCTCCCGAGGCTGCCACGCCCGCGGCTTCGCCCGCAGCTCCCGAGGCTGCCACGCCTGCAGCAGCCGCTGCCACCGCAGCTCCCGAGGCTGCTACACCACGCCCCTCCTGTTCCAGACTGTCCCGCGGCCCCGCCCGCGATCCCTCCTATTCCGGAGTGTCCCGCGGCCCGCCCGCGATCCCTCCTATTCCGGACTGTCCTGCGTCCCCGCCCGCGGCCCTACCTGTTCCTGCTCGTCCCGCGGCCCCGCCCGCGGCCCTACCTGTTCCTGCTCAGCCCGAAGCTGCAGCCACAGCAGCCCGGGACCTGTCCAGCCCAGGACACTGTGTCCCCGAGGAGGTCCCGGACAACACCATCACTCCTCCCCTCATGGCAGAAGAGGAGGAGCTCGAGTGGGACCCCCCGGGTTCATTGACGTTTGTTAATGTTGGTGAGTGCGTATCCAATAAACCCAGTTTCCCCGTCTACCTGCCTGGACATCCCTCTGTTCACCGCTCACGACCAGCACGATCGTAACAAGGAGAAGGCTATAGGAGGTGGTAGAAGATTGAATTTAAATTCTGGAACATCATACAAAAATGGTTAAGATGAAAAGAGGATGGCTTCTATAACTGGATAATGATCCTAAATACACCTGAGAATCCACAATGGGCTACCTCACAAGGCACCAGCTGAAGGTTTTGACATAGCCCTCTCAATGCCCCAATCAAAACATCATCGGAAATCAGTGGATTGACCTACTGTACAGAGAGCAGTGCATGTAAGGCAGCCAAATAACAAGAGTAGAATTCTTTTACAAGAAAGAATGAGTGAAAAGCCCCCAAACAAGACTTGAAAGACTCTTGGCTACAAAAAGTGTTTACAAGCTGTGATACTCGCCAAGGGGAGTGTACTGTAACTAAGTACTAATCATGCAGAGGGCCCAAACCTTTGCTTCAAGCCCTTTTTTTGTTATTTTGTAATGGTAGAAGATGGAAACTAAAAAGTAATCTATCTTAAAATATTACAGAAATGTGCCATCTTTACATGCCTTTTGGAGACTAGGTCGTGCTTTACTTGCTTAGCTGTTCACAGTGACAAAAATTTTGACATGGGGCGCCCAAACTTTTGCATGCCACCGTAGGCTGTAGGAAGCCATATATATACACACAGTCTCCCTTAACTTGGTCTGGGAGACAAAAAAAAACAAACACAGCATGTGTCAGTCCTATAGATTTCTTTCACAGAAACTCTTGCCTTGATGCTCTGGAGAAGTTTTGCTGTGTCCTTCACCGATTACCCTCACACCTTCTGCCCCAGAGCCCCACTAGGCTTCCCTGAAAAGTAAACCATTTGCTGAAACAATAAACAACATCTCTCCGTTATTCCACAGAAGTTAAAGATTCCCCAGAAGATTGGTACCACTGTCAGCCATTTCCCCCTGTATTTGTTCTTGGACTAGAAACAGAATAGAGACAGTTTTTTATTTCAGAAAGTGGTGCTTTTTAGGTTCATCAAATACATCATAATCATCACCATACATTCACTATACAAAAGGTGTTACATCTCTATTATTTCTTGATTGGCTTTCTAATGTTATAATTATGAACCATTATGTTGTAATTATAATCCATTTGCCTTCAGTACGACTCTCTGGAGCCCAATTTGATTGATTCTAGGCCAGATATTAGTGCTTGGAAAGTGTAGCACTAGTGAGACTCACATCACAGCCAGAGGTCTCTATGGGGTCTCCAAAGTCACATTTATAATCACGGCTGCCTCTCTCCTGCATTATGAGCTCTGTGATGGGCAAATTGGCAAACTGTGCTGTGTAGCTCCTGGTTATTTGTTTGGGGCTAAGCAGTGGCATTGAACATAAACTTTGCGACATTCACACTGAGAGTGTAGGTACTGATACACTGGGAACAGTGTTACATTATTTATTATTGATATGTAGCACGTGATGATTTATTTATGTAAGTTTATGTAAGTATTTTGCAGGGTGTAAAAGAATAACAGGTAGGCAGGGAATTGGAGAAGCAGGTCTGTGCTTCTGGGCAGGCCTGGGGGAACTATCAGACTGTTAACTCCTGGAATGTTCTATAACCAGACACCTTTTTCTTTAGCAGCTAGACTGACAATAGAATACACTAAACATGGAAGTTTTAATTTAAATTACCATTGTTTTTGAGAATTCATTGGACTGTATATGTATAAAAATATCTCTTGAATTTAAAAATCTCTTACTAGAATGGTTACACATGGTAATCAATAAATTGCAAAACAATCTTGTCAGTTTGAAGGAGATTGCACAACTAACAAATAAGACCCTGTCGAATCATTGAAAGTTATTAAAAGGAAATACACTAGATGCACTAGAATACACTAGATAGTGGATGTTTTAATAGAATATTGACTTAAATTGTAAAATTATATATATTGGATACCTCTATCTATATATATACACTCACCTAAAGGATTATTAGGAACACCTGTTCAATTTCTCATTAATGCAATTATCTAATCAACCA
>JABFEA020000138.1:15632677-15644410 GCA_019775915.2 Cyphomyrus plagiostoma | reverse complement strand
TATATGTGTGTATGTATATATGTGTATATATATGTGTGTATATGTATATGTGTATATATATGTGTGTATATATGTATATGTATATGTGTATATATGTGTGTATATATGTATATGTGTATATATATGTGTGTATATATGTATATGTATATGTGTATATATATGTGTGTATATATGTATATGTATATATATATGTGTGTATGTGTATGTATATATGTATGTATATGTGTGTATATGTGTATATGTATGTATATGTATATGTAGTTTTAGATTTATGCCTTTGTGCATGTGTCTCTCTCTGCGAGTTTGTGTGTTTCTTGTGTATGTGTCTGTGTATTATGGTTATATTACATTGTTGGGACCAAATTTTACTCACAATGTAAGAAAAAACTGTTATTTTGTTATTTGAAAGATCTGTGGATGCAATCAAGAAACTAAAAATGCCATAAGTATCATATCTTGTTTGGTTATTTATGGTTAAGGTTAGGGCTGGGTAGGGGTTAAGGTCGTTATGTTGGGATTAGAGTTTTCCCCATAGATATGAATGGAGTCCCTACAAAGATTTAATTACAAACCTGTGTGTGTGCGTAGTGCGTGAGTGTGTGTATAACACAGAGAAAGAGGGAGAGAATTAATTACATTGAAACACTTGTTTTCATTCAGGTTATGTTTTTAAAATAAATGCCTTCGGATTATTCTTAGAAGACGGATGCAGCCCAAGACAGAATGACACTGTAAGCCCAAAACAGATTGACAACTGCGTGTTAAGAAGTAATCATTCATCAGTCTGTACCATTTTGTAAAACTAAGCCCATGTGCTCCAGAGGGTGGCATGTAAACTGTGTTTAATTAGAGTCCCGCCATTGAACCAGAAACCGGGACTGTGAGTCAACTGAAGATGCTCCTCTCGCCTTGAGATCTCAGGCTGTGGTTTTCCTCATGTTCCCCGTGCATCTGAAGTTTCCAGGCCGTAGTGAATCTCATCTCTTCTCAGGTGCACCACGTTCACCATGCAAACCTGATTCATCACGCTGGTGTCGCTCATCTGACTCTGTCACTTCTCTGGGCCCCTAGGAAATTTGATGAATTATAAAGTGTCACGAGTCTTTTCGATTCATTTCCTTCAAATGAGACTCTGTAGCCCTGTGACCCAGTATAGGACAAGCAGTATAGAAGATGAATGAATGAATAAACAAGGATTTAATAAAATCTCATTTTATTTCTTGAGATACAAAATAGAGTCAAATGTCATAAAATGTTAACAATACAGCATTTATGCAGATATTGCTATTACTGTACTAAAGCATCTTAATTGAGGGTGTTTTCAGTAACACATTGTACTGTAGGTGAAATTCACCTCCATCCATCCATCCATTTTCCAAACCGCTTATCCTACTGGGTCGCAGGGGGTCCGGAAGCAACGGGCATGAGGCAGGGAACAACCCTGGACGGGGGGCCAGCCCATCGCAGGGCACACTCACACACCAGTCATGCACAAATGCACACCTAGAAATTCACCTCAATGAATGATTTTTTTTACTCAAGAACAATCTACGTACATGCATTATTTCATAGCAACAGCATGATGTTCTTATTTATTTTACAAGCAAAACAGTTGAACCAGATTCCAAATCAGATTTTTTGCCAGCTGGTGACATTGACTCCTCTCCTTATCCATTTGTGTGAGAAAGAGAGAGAGCTGAACCGCTGTAGCACTGTGCCAGTCATGTCACTTCCTGTGTGTTTAATCCTAATGCAGCTTGACCTGGAGTTAATGAGGCCGTGCTTCTTGTTTTGTTTTTCTGTGCCTCAGTGTTTGCACCTTTAATGGACAGTGACAAGCCAGCGCCGTTCGCGGGACCCAGCCAGACCCAGAACCGGCTCCTTCTGGACCAAGGAGCTGGGGAGCAAAAGAGACAAGGGGAAAATTAAAGCCATCTCTCCAATCGGTTCCAAAAACCAACCCCCTGTATTTTCAGGTTCGTCAATCATTACTTGTTTCCGGATTTCCCTAAAAGGTGGGTAATAATTCAACAAATATTAAGTAATATTTTGGAAGCGTTTGAATATAGATTTTGTCTTGTAAACAGAATAGCAATACAGTTCCTTCCTCTGAGGGGAACTGTGAGTATATGCAAAAATATGTTAGATTCCCCTTGGGAGTCACATGGTTCAAAGTTTAAATGTAGTTCCATCCTTGTTTGTTCAGCTTGAAAAAGAGACAGAACAAAATACACACCGACACCAAAAATAGTCTCTCTGTTCTAACATCGCCATAAAAGATTTTTTTCTACGTCCTGAAAGAAATGTAATTAACTTTAAATAGTTGAACAGCAGTCTAGCTCTAAACAAATAAGGTATTTTGTACACAAAAAAAGCAGTATCTGCAAAAAAATAAATAAATAAACACACAGAGATAAACTAAATGGAATATTTGGCAGCAATAACAATGACTGAGCAGTTTGCCAGTGGTCAAACTGAGCATCTCCACCCATCGCCATTCTCAATAATAACTACTGACCTTTGCAGACAATAGCTTGAATGACTGAGTCATAGTGTCATAAGCAGTAATATTTTAAATAGCAGATTTACTACAACTGACCATGGTCAAATTTGTCAGCATTTGTGCACTCAGTTAATGTAATAAGAATCAGGGTGTTATCATAAGAATGTGAGGTGGTCTCTATGTACCACCAGGCCAGTGTAGTAATAAAACAGGCAGAGATTAGACTGGGATAGTGACGCACATCCCGGAACATAGCTTAAAATATACAGCATGGCTGATTCTAGGCAAAAAAATAAGAAAACATCTATACACATAAAATGTGTACATCATAAACAAAAATCATGTAACTTTGAGGAGACATGAATGTAGAAGTACACGCTCACTTAATGCACTAATTAACCAGTAACTAAGTGTTTACTGATCCCACACTTGTTCATCATTAATCAATCGTGACAGTCCATGTATTTCAGGGGTAAAACTACATTAGTTCACGATTTGTTCTTGAGTAATAAATTGAGTTAATTTTTGCCTCCTTAAGTGAAGTCTTACCATTATTAACTAACTAGTTAACTGTTATAGTGCCTGAATGGAACACCTGAACCGTCATGATTAATTAATGATGAATAAGCATAGGGTCAGTACATAACAAACACTTAGTTACTGGTTAATTAATACATTAAGTAAGCATGTACTACTACATATTCATGTCCCTCAAAGTGTGATCAAAAATATTTTATAAATTCAATGAGAGGAAAGGATATTGTTCATTACTAATGGATTTGACTCCCAAGGCAACAGAAGGCCAAGCCCTACGTTGAACTTCATGAATAAATGAATATTAAAACACGTAACTTAAATCCATGTTTCATGTATATGTTATCTTAAAATAACTGTGAAAATATTTAGGGGGGTAATAAATTAATGATATACTGCTACATACAGAGATGGGCAGTATTTAAATTAAATGTATTTAAAATTCATATTTATTTTAAAGTATTTTGTCTTGTTTATTGCTGGATGGAAAAATTCTGATGTAGTTTATAACAACATACTTTGAGAGATTGTATTTTATGTGTTTAAAATATTTTATAAAACTGTGTTATTTATTTCTTTCCTGTCATTTTATGGACATTGATTACAGGTTTACAGACTAAATGCAGCAAATATTTGGCTAGATTCACGTAAATCACTTCCTGCTGGGTCCAGTTTGCTCATTGTAAACTTCATTTTCCTATGACCTGTAATCCAAGCTGCTTTGGTGCTCAGTGCAATTTACTTTAAGGAAAAGTATATAGTAAGATATACTACAAGACATTGCTCACTGAATGTCATTATAGGACAGAAAAATAGAGCACTTAGCAAACAGCAGTACTGTGCTCTAGAACTAATGAATTAACTTGCTGGCCTGCTAGTAGCATTCTGGATATTTTCAACAGCCATGCTCAGGCAATGGCGTGCTGTGGTTTGCCATATAAGGCTTCATTAACTGCATTAGCAAGAACCCAGGCTAGGTACTTTTGTAGCTAAATGTAGGAGTTTTTATAGGCAATGAGCCTGTGTAAAATAGAGAAGCGACTGGTGAACTTGACGTTAACTGTTATTTGCGTCACAGCCGCTGGTTACTTTTGATTGAGCATACATCTAAAAATGTTATTCTCGGTTAGGGCTGGGTAGGGGTTATTCTTTTGCACAGGTTTAGCTCCCAACTGTAAAACAAAGTGGGAAATTCACACATTATGATAATTAAAGCAAGTGTTGGTGTGCTATACGTACACAGCCACATCCCTGTCAGCCGCCACCACAAATTCTGTGGAAAACACTGGGTATGTGTAAGGGTAAGGGTGGGTAAGGGTGTGTCATTTCTGAGTCTGAGTGGGTGATGCGAGATGGTGCCCATTTGAATCATGGCTCTGTCACCCGGACACCACCCAACCCACTGCACATGTAACAGATGTAAATCACAAAATTATTACATTTACTGTTAGGGGAGGCTGTATATTTTGTAAATGCAACACCTTCCTAGGGCTGTAATCCTAAATGTATTCATCGTGTACCCTCACTATTTTACATGCACATTCAGTGACAAAAGAAGTTGCATACGCAGAAGTAATGGTCCAATTGGGACGTAATTTGGTACACGTGCAGACCAGCGATGGGTGTGTACTGTAAATGATTTGATTTCCAATGAGCTTGCATGTATAGTAACCAGACAGAGGATGCCTCGTAGACACATTAGACAGCATTACCAGCACTTGATGGAGTTTGATAAGGGACACATTGTGGGTTTGCATGAGGCCGGTTGGTCGTTTTGTGCAATTGCCCGGCATGTGGGGCATGCAGATGTCACAGTCGCCTAATGTTGGAACCAGTGGGCACATGAAGGCACCCACACACGGCATGAAGGTTTTGGTCGACCATGACAGACCACACCAAGGGAGGATCATCGCATTGTGCGCCAAGCATTACCGAACCAGATCTACGTCTGCCATACAGACACTGGTATTGGACCCCATGTCATCCCACACTGTGTCTCAATGACTGGCATCAGCAGGACTTTGGGTTCACCATTCCATGCATAGGCATTCAGGGGAAATTACTTTTCTCACACATTTCTCACACATTTTTTATTTTGTTACATTTTACGAGCAACTATTTGGAATTTGTAACAAAATACTTTTGATGTATTTGTGTCCATATCCGGGCATATAAAATTTAAGATTAAATAACATTAAGATTAAAAACACAGTGAAAGAACTGAAAAAATAAAATAGCGGGAGTATTATAATGAGTGAAATGATCTACAAAGGGTAAAAATATGTTACATGAAACTGCATCATATGGAAGCTTATATTTCAGTTTTCAGTTCAATTTTCATTCACAAGAAATTACTTTGATGTATAAATTATTTTTAATACAGAAAATGTGAAGATTATGTCGCAAATTGCTACTAGGTCACGGAAAGTTGATGGACAGAGGATGGAATAGGTTGCAAGCCTAATACTTACAAATTTGTTCCATAGAAGCTCTTATGATTGCAGGAAATAAAACAAATTGTACCCAGTAAAGCAGTTCGATGAAACTGTCCCATTACAGAAGCCTTATTTATACCAGAATCAGGGCCTATGCTTGATAGTTTAATCTTTTTTATAAGCTTATCAGACTTCAATTTCCTTTCATTTCTGCAAGACTTAATAGCAATGCTTTGCTATAAAAAATCAGCCAATGATTTTTGTCAGGGATTACTGACCCTGCAACCATTCCAAGTTTATCGCTTCCTCAGTCGTTGCGACCCCACAGAAATAAGGCAACAGCAGTTCATGTTATAGCATATAATGAGCTGCTTCGGTGTACCAGGCTCAGTACAGAAAATGGCAATTTTCGGTTGGGCCGTCTGCTCTCTATATCGTAGCCCTTTGGCAAAATCATCTTCCACCCTGGTTTTAGTTTACGTTGGAATAACCACTTTCATTAGCTGCTTGTATCTCAGCCTAGCCTCTGCCCAGCGTTTTAAACTAATGAGTGAAATACAGATTTTCTAATGCTCATTTCATGAATATCATTTGTTGCGTATATGAACAAATGAATTTTCTGCAGCCGCATATTAGCTCTGAAGCAATGCCATTCATACGGTAAGCAACAGTTGACATAAACATCACAACGCTATTGTTAATAACTAAATAAAATGCATGATGCAAACAAATTTGTAAAATGTTTTTAAAGACTAGCATCTCATCCAGGGTATTCAAAATGTTACAAAGTGCTATACATTGCTGCAAATAAGTGGTTAAATTGCTTTTTGGGATTAATGTTAAAATAGACATTGCTCTTTAAAAGAACAGACCTGGATATGCGGTGATGCAGAACAGGGTTCAGTGTTGGTTCAGCAGGAATGAACAACATCCCTGAAATGGTGCGATAAAGACTGGCTTGTGATTTGTCCTTTATAATATTCTGTTTGCTGTAAAACATGTCACATGCTGAGAAGTAGGGATCAAGTGATGTTGTAATAGAGAGGATGATTCATGTTTTCAAAGGAAACTAAGAGTGAGTGAATGTGCATTTGCAGACTTGAGGATGGTGAGCTATGAATCAAAAGCTGCACCTCCACCTCCTGGTTTCAAGTCTCCTGCTTTTGTTATGTTTGACCTGTTATTTTCTCACAATGTAGCCAAAAGACAGAGTAGCGGAGGAATGAATACTGACCGAGAAATAGTCAGATAACAGATCATCTCTCTCTTGGATGTTACCTTCAACATCTTAAAAAGGCATAACAGATGCTTTAAACATACTGTTCTCTTCTCACAAACGTGTTTCTAGCAAAGAGTAAAAGGTGATGAGAACCAGTACAATGTGGGAATAGCCCAGGAATGCAATTAAAAATCTTGCAAGCAAAAAACGTAGCATGCTCAGCAGGTACTAGGGTTTGCAAAATCAGCGGGCTTGTCCTGGGACTGCGTTAGCACATTTTGTAGTGGCACAACAAGGTTTTTTCAGCACTGCAGCAGAGTGTCAAGGATGGTTTACAGCTGGTGGGCAAACATCCATCAGGAGTCTTTACACAAAGCACTCTGGTAGAGTATGGGGCAGACTGATAGGGACAATTCCTGCAGAATTCACTTCCTGTTATTGACTAAATCACTAAATGTAGCATCCAGAAACACAATCATATAAAAGGGATACCACCTGTACAGTCTTGCCGCCAACATAAAGACAAGATGGCTCATTTTAAAGTGCATTTCATAAGCAAGTAATAACTCTGGCACAAGCACACATAAGCAACAGATACATCACAAGAATCTGCTCAGAGAGGCTGGTGTTCATCTTACAAAGGGAGTAATGCAATCCAAAAGAAGGTTGTAGGATCCTCAGGAAGAGGCGGTGGTACAGGGGTACTATGGCGAAGCTATGGGGTAGGGGCAGGTGCAAACAGGTCAGACAGATATCCAGGTCCCCCTAATCTGTACTAGGCTCATCTTAAAGGGGGGGAAGAAAACAATGTTTAAAAAGGGGAACAAGGGCAGTTGAGAGTCATGAATGTTATTACCCCAGTGTCTGGGCAAGTTTTTGTCATAGAGGGTCCACTAGTCCTAGCAGGGATTTTCTCCTTCCCTTGCGGTTCTCTTTGTGCTGCACTTCCACTGTTCCTTCTGGGGTGTCCTTCCTTATCAGTGGCTTCTAGCCATGGTTGATTAGGGGTAGAGCCTGAGTCCAACTGTCAATCACTTTGGTGCTGCAATTCGTGCAGAACATCCTGTCTGACAGCCGGAACAGCAGGTGAGGCACCATGATGACAGGTCCCACCCCCATATAAGCCACTCCAGGCTAGGAGAAGACATTGCCCAAGAAGGCTTTGAAAAGGGAGATGCCATCTGCGCTGGCAGGTATACAACCTGCACCTGGAACAAGAAGTCCTGCAGAGAGAGGAATCATCAGGTGACATGGGCGTTGGTGTCATGCACCTGGTCCATCCATTGTAGGAGCACATGGTCCACCACAGGGGCACATAGGGACCAGCACAAACTGTCAACCCGTAAGGTAATACTGTAGCTGAGTGACCGCCCACTTTACAAGTCTTGACCCCAAAGTTGTGGACCAAGACTGCCCTGAGCCTGGTGCTGGAGGTATCAGTCTGGATGAAAATCAGGTGGTCAAAATCTGTGGCTCATAGGACTATGTGGCCTGAAATGCAATTTCTGCCTCAAGGGTCCAAATGACCTTCTCTTGCTGGCCTTTCTTTGTAAGGGCTGACAGTGGGAGCTGTAAAGGCTGAAAAAGAGGACAAGTGGGGACAAACCGGCAATAACACCCATAAACCCCAGGAAGGCACATGCTTGGGGTTTCACTAATCAGTCATACATGCAGATCTCTGTGGAAATTGTGTGCATTGTGCGTATACACAGTTTTATGCATAGTATGGTATTTGTCAATTCTTTCAAAAGTTCAATTTTTCCTCTAGGCACTTTTTTGTCACTATTTCTTAATAGAAAAATATAGTTAAGTCACAATGCAATCATATAGTGCAAAATTATATTACAAATAGCATTAACGAGATAAGGTTGTACAGCTCTTCATATCTGCAACAGATTCTCCTTGTTGCGACAGTACAGGTAAAGTACAATAACTAAGGCAGGGAACAACACAGGAACAATTATAGTATACACGGGGAAACTACCACACCTACAAACAACTACAATGGCTGACTAAGGAACAGAACAAAGGCATGCACTTCAATACACTGATAACAAGGGTAGATGAGAAACAGATGAGAACCATAACCAATTACTATGGGCTCAGGGCAACAATGAACAGGTGGGGGCAGTCAATAAATAGATAGAGAAAAGGCCCAAATACCAAGGGAAACTAAAACAAGGAAAACTGAACAAACCGGGAAGAAAAAAAAGGAACTGTAACTAAAATACACAAACTCATAACAAACCAGGAAAACACAAAATAACATGCTAAATAAAAACTAGGCTGGCCTTCTCAAACACACAACAAAGTGGAGAATCAGCATGATGGCTGACCACATAGCCCGATAAGCCACGTGGCAGCCTGGGGAGAAGGGAAACACACTAGGGCAGGGGTCACCAACATGGGGCCCGCGGACACCAGGATGCCCCCAAGGACCATGAGTCGCCCGCGGACCTGTTCTGAAAATAGCACAACTCACCAGTGAGCAGCGTCTAAAATTTAATTTTATCCTCTTGCTATTCTTCTTTAATCACATTTGCATTTATATAGATTTGAAAATGACTATCAAAAAAAAGCATTTAAAACATGTTCATTATACATGAAGTTTAGATAAGTTTAGGAGGGCATTTCAAACTGGTTGCCCTTCGTATGGCTCAGTACCCGTGAAGTAGCTCTCAGTTTCAAAAAGGTTGGTGACCCCCGCACTAGGGTAACACCAAATCAGATGGCCATTGAAAATTGTTGACCAAATGGAGAAGACGCAAGGGACGGGGTACTGATCCTGACACTCCTATTGTGCACTTTGATGTGTGTCATGTGGCCATTATATGCCCATATATGGTTCATTGAGGGCATTTATTTAAATTTATGTTTCCGTGCACACATCCTAACATTTAGAATTAGAGAGATTTAGCAAAGCTCACTTTCTTTATATAGGTGTTCATACACACAAGTGATAATGCCAATTTACTTGTACATACGCGTACAATTTGCAGGAACTGTTCTATGCATGCTTTAATAAATGAGTCCACAAAAAGCTGCATTTTTTTTCCTGTGGTTCCAGGGTCCTGGTAGTGCACTTTCTGTAGTCCTAGGTGAAACTGTCTGGGGTCTGTGTTAAGCCCTGCCTCCCTTAGGTCATCCAGCATCCTCCTCAGCCACCAAAGATGTTGTGCCCAGCACATTGAATGGCCATGGCAATGATCCAATATGGCCTTTGGCCCTCAACCATGAGGTGGTAGAAGGTGACCGGGGCACCATGCAGCCCATAAGGGAGGACTGTGTACTTTTAGTGCCCACTAGGGGCACTGAAGAGCAGGCTTCAGTGGTACTTGCCAAGCATCCTTGAAGAGATGCAATGTGGAAATGAAATGGTCCCATTCAAACCTTTCTATTAGCTTGTTGCTCCTGGCCTTTGGGTAGGGATTGATCAGAGATACCGCTCTGGGGATTATTACAAAACTGGTGGGTATTGACAGGTTTGGAAACCCTAATAACATGGCTAGAAGGCAGGCTGCTTCTCTCGATTACTCCCAGCTATAGTATCTGCTGGACCTCTTGCCCAATGGCCTGCTAACATGCCTCTGGGAGTCTGTAAGGCAGCGTAAAGATGAATATGATGACCAAAGTAAATCCGCAGAACTCAAGGCTAAAAATCAAAGGAGAGTGAAGGTACAACTGACAAGAATATAGATATTTTGAAAACTGTTCCTGACAGGGCAGTCAACAGGAAGCTAGAGATGACTCAGAAATGGGACAAAAAATAATAAACTGGGCAGGAACATGTACAGCAAAAGATGTAGGGGAAAATAAAAGAGCTATGAGCTATTGAAATTTAATGTGGCTTTGGAATGTAAAATATTAGTAAATAATTACATTCTTCTCTCCATTTTCCACAAAGCACAGGGCAGAACCCCTGGATGGGTAAATGGTAAAATATTTATGAAATAATATTTATGCTTTTTCTTAGTTTTTGAAAAGTCCAGAAAGTTAGCATTGCACAGTTCCAGAGGGTGTTTCCTCAGGAGTTATACCGTAAGACTTTGTGAAGGACAACCGATACTTGCCATGCTCATTAGAACAGTAGACATCCGTGTGCAGGCCCTCCTGCCTCGCACTCTCCAATTTGCCTCATAATGGACAGCCAATGTAGAGACAGAGCAGCTGCAGCATTCCAGAGAATCACTGACATGCAACACAGTCACTAAAGAATTGTTCTGAAAAGCCATAGATGAAACCACATAAGCTCTTTATATAAACGCAACATTGGGCATCGGGTCAGGATTTGCTAGTCTTTATTTATTGTTATTTTCTGGGGTGGAGTAAATTAATTACTTCTGTATAATGTCACTGGATTGTGACAGCATAGTGGACTTTGAGAACTATTGATTATTCTTGTTTCACGCCCTCGCACCCAAGAATTATTAAAGTTACTAATATCAGCATTTGAACAGGATATTGGCTTGTTTATTAAAAGTAACTAGAAAATATGCACATGCAGGTCCAAAGGAATCCCTTTCTCTAAGCCACTTGGATAAATTCCTTACGTTCTGTTTTACAGTAGGAGTGTCGCTGGAATGTTGCGTCATGCATCACAAAGCAGCTGCGTGGATTCGAAGGGGTACATTCGCACGCTGCGTGAAGCTTGGTTTATGGCACCCATAAGCAATGATGAATGGCTTATTCAAATGTCAGATAGGCTGCAAAGCATGTCTTTGTAATTACACTCAATGTTTTCACCACGGTCCTGGGGGTGTATTCATGGACTATGTCCTCGCAAATAAGCCATTGTACCCCCCCAAATGCCAACCACCAAGGACACAATCTTTTATTTTAATTTTATTTTTTAATAACGTATGCATCCTAAAACAAATAAATTCACTCTCTCCCATGGGCGTGGCTACAGGTTGTTTGCTTACCCAACCCCACCCCCATCGACAGCTTACACTATTACGACTAACGCTGGGGGGGGGGGGGGCCCCCCCCGGCGGCGGGCCCGGGCGCGGGGAGGGGGGGGTAGGGGGGGCCGGGGGCGGTGG
>JABFEA020000138.1:15621242-15632577 GCA_019775915.2 Cyphomyrus plagiostoma | reverse complement strand
CTTACACTATTACCACTAACCATCCTCACCCCCCCCCCCCCACCCAATGTGACCTCCTGTCAGATTTGTTCTGGTGCCAGCACTGGTTTTCACTAGGGATTGTCATCCTGTCTGCAATACATATAGTGTCCAAGACTATGGTAAAAATGGAGCTCAGATCACAATATGAGTCAGAATTCTCAGAATTTGCCATGGTGATGACCCAAGATTTTTACTACAGTTCAACGTTTCCCAATCCGGTCCTTGGAGACATGCAGATGGTCCATATTTTTACTCCCTCCAGGGACCCCTGTTCCCCAAGGACCAGGTTGCAAAACACTGCTATATTAAAATGAAACAGTACATAGCATTCAAAGTGCTGCATACTCCTATAGAAATGGAATTATCTTGGTTGCTTTCATGAATTCTTTATTATTTTATGAAAGCAGCTGAGTCTGTTGTCTAATAACTCGAATAATTGCTTTCAGAGGTGTCTGAAGTGTGCTTGCAGGATAAATTAAAAACAAAATGCAGGATACATTATTTCATTAACATGTCACAAAATGATTAGTACTGCTTTGCTCAGTAGTATTCATAAGATGCTGGGTAAGTGCTGAACATGCTAATAAGAGTTATTTTATGCAGTATCAAAACTACATGGAACAACAGAACTAAAGTTATTTCTGTTCCAGGGATCAATGCTTCTCTTATACAAATTGATGTGGTCAAACTCATTTATCTGATCATATTGCTGTTGCATTTCTACACAATTTGGGAAGATGTGATTGAACACGGAGGCAATAATAAAAATGGCGATGTTCCTGTGACCTTACCTAAAGTTTGGCATTTTTATCTGATTATGATGAAAGGAAAGTGCAGGAGTACTGTAAAGAACTGAGAAGTACACACTGTTCTCAAGGGAAAAGCATCTTATTCTAGATCAATATCCATTTTTGGGAGCCTTTGTTAAAAAGAAAAGAAGCTTATTTTCTGTTACAACTGAACAACGAAGCTGAATTTCACATGTCCTCTCCTTACTGAACTTTTTCTTTTCAACGCCAGCACCTGGGATCGATGGCGTCTTGTCTTGCTGCTTTATCTCTTGCCTGGATAGTTGGTTGGTTGTTTGGTTGGGTGGGCTGACTAGTCTTTTACCCTGCATGGGTGAGGATGATCCGGAAAGAAGCCCCGCTGCAGAAAGAAAAGGCTATATGGAGAAGCGGTATGGAGGCTGGTCCTGCTGGTTTTCTGTCATTGAGAGGCTGAAAGCAGGACCCTAACCCTAATGCACTCCTGTTGGCACTGTGCTAACACTGAATTCAGGGCGAGGACAATAAAACCTTTATTTATCTCAAATTCACTTTATAATACTCTTGCTTAATTGGAATCCAAATAAAGGTGTAGTGGAGGACTTCCTGTTACTGAGAGCAACAAAACACACGAATCCTTTGCAATACTACACTGGATCTTTATTCTGACTGAGCCTGCAGTTGCCTAACTGTAGTTAATGCTTGTATAGATAAATAGGTGTGACAGTTTGGGTGCATGAATAGCAATTGGAATGTTTAAGCTGTGATGTAGGGGTTGAAGGTCAATTAAATTTCAAATCTAAGATGTCAATGTGGGATGCGACCTTTGTCCTTGTTGTCATTGCTTCCGCTTTTATGATGTTATTACTTTAGGGAGAATGTGCAGTTTTACCCTAGTACCCAGTCTTTAATTATTTTGTGTTCAAGCTTTATTGATCAAGATATTGCAAAACATAATAATAAAATTATTAGCACAACTGGACTTTGAACAGCCTACATGATTAGATTGAATAGGAGTCTTTGTGGGTCCCTGCACTCCTTTGTTGAGAAATCTTATTAGATGTTAGAAGGTGACTTTTCCTTTCAGCCAGATGACACATGCAAACATGCGGAGAGCAGCTCTGTCAGGTTGTCGGGGCAACAGAGAAAAGGAGGTATTGATTATCTGAGCCAGCTGCACACCCTCCCACTGTTGCTTTTGGACAGTGATCATCTCCAGGTCTCTCCTTGGACCCAGACTGATTATTTAATGTCACTGGAGCATCTGACAGCCGGCAGGGGACCCACCACAGCCTGAGCCTCCTCCAACCTCTTCACCGTTCCCGTCTTTCCATACTTGTTCATCGATGCCGTCTCTCCTCACAACAGTTTGAACTCTTTCCCACCATCATTGCATCATTGCTCAGAAGTATTGATAATACCTTGTCAAGACACAGTGGGGAAAACTTGGAAATGACCTTCCTTGCACATCGCTTTTGTCAAGGTCATCACCTGATAGTAGCGATAAGAGGAAAAAAACAAAAAGTAGAACAAAACATTTAGAAGAGAAATGGTTTCTTTGAAGCATAATGTCTTTTTCCTTACCCTTTATATAATGCTGCAAGTGGTCTATATATCAGGTCTTTTCAGCAATCTACTTTGCATAACGTGTAATAGTCTAAATCACCTTGCCAGTTATCTCATGCATGGAGATGATAATATTATTACACATAATTGTTTTTGAAATTAAACTTATTTTTAGTTACAGCTGTAATCTACCTAATAAATATCCCAATTAATCATTAATGTGGAGTGATAAGTGAGGAATCAAGATGCTTGACACCCCCTGCTTTTAAAACAGTGAGTCTGCCAGTGAGGGTCTCTCTGAAAGAGCAGCCGGATGAATGGAAGCTGTCCCCTGATGTAAAAGGTCATTCTTGCAGTGTCTATTATGCGTATTATCAGATCTAGTTCCTCTAGATCTGGGTTAGATATGAACCCCCTATCTATTGCTTATTGAGTGACAAGCGCTCCTGTACCTTTACGCAGGGCCAGATCTGGCCGCAGGCAGAACAGGCAGTTTCCCAGTTGCCCCCAAATTACCGAGCTGTGGAGGACATGGAAAAATAGTTGCCCATGAAAAGGTAGATCCGACCCTGCTTTTACGCTACCTCAAACGTGTACTTCCAGCTGGTCTAACTACAGCAAAAAAAGTGTTTTGTTCAATTGGTTTAACTCCAATTCACCTATTTTTATACAATAGCTACTATTCCACTGTGATATAGTATCACGTCGACAAACTATTACAATGATTAATAAAGTCAAACCACAAACCAGGTATGATTAAGATATCAGGTAGGTGGGTTGGAAGAAACTGACTGGGAGAAAAGAATAAAATTCTGAAATGTTTCAAAATCTGAACAATGGGTAGCTAGTATACTAGTAAATACATATATTTTGTGCATGTTTAACTAGTGTGTGAAATGGTTTGCATGTTTGCTTTATTCTGATCCATCATATTGGTTTAATTTGTCATATTATTAGGTAAGTTCCCTATCCACTTAGTAAGCAAACCCATGACTGTGTCCAGACAGGATATTGATGTTACTGTAAATCCTGCCATAGTCCAAAACATGCTTGGAGGAATAAGAGCTGCCGAAATGTCCTCAGGTGTGAATGTGTGTAAATGGGGTGTTTGTGTGTGTGTGCGTGTGTGTGTGTATGCGTGTGTGTGTGCCCGTGTGCATGTGTCTGTGTGTGTGTGCCCATGTGTGTGTAGGTGCATGTGTGTGTGTGCCCTGTGGTGGGTTGGCGCCACATCCCTGGTTGGACCGGGATTAAAAATCAGCCCCGGACTTTAGGGTCCTCTACAGTAAATTTTACCCCGGATTTCCAGTCCAGCCCTGCAGCTTCCTGGATAGGCATCGGACCCCCAAGCCGTTATGGAAAATGCATGGATGTATTAAAAAGCATAAAACAGAACCAAGCACATATGGAACAAGCAAACGTCTGCATACACAAGGCCAACCTGTAATTATAATGAGCTCTACTGAGTAGCTATAATAGCTTCTGGGTCATGAGCAAAAAACTCCATGGGCCCCTGCAACACCCCCACCCAACATGGTAAAACTTATGACCATTATTTTAGCATTAAGTCTAAATAATTTATATCAACAAAGATAATTTAATAAACACAATTCCTTTATTTTCACTTTACTGTGTAAAACAGCATACACAAATAAAGGAGATTTATTGTTGCAATGTACTATGCAATCAGCCCTGCTGGGGGGAGTGCAGGTAATGACCTGCCTCGCCTGTCCTGTCCCTGTGCCTCTTTACTCATCGCAGCAAAAGAGATCTGTGATTTAGGGGTAAACATAACCTCTGTCCCCTGCCTTGTGCTCCAAGCTTCCCTGGATATTCTCCAGGGCTCACCAAGACTTTGTAATGGATAAGCGGTTGATGGATGGAGAATATAAACCTAGCTTGCTCAGAGGCTCTGAATCTCATTCAGATCAAGCAGTGATCATTGCTCTTTGAGCGCAAGGCTCAGCTCTAGTTTGTTTTGTTTGTGTGTTTTTTTCTGGGTTTTGTTCAGATGTGCTGCCATCATCGCCGGTTTGTAGATTTGCGTGTCAGTATCGTATGTCTGGGTTTGCGGTTTTGGGTGACCCAGTGTCTTGTCTCGAGTTTTGTGATTTGGGTTTGCTGGCGTCCTGTTCCCATGCTGTCCGCTTGCCAGAGTTATGCAGTCTTTGCTTCAGCTCTATTTCCTGGGCTCCCCTTGCTTGTTTCCCAGTCCTCTGCACCTGGCTTTGCTTTTTGTACACCTTGTTCTAGAGCCACCCATCCAATCAGGAGCCCCAAATCCCGTTGGTCATCAGCGATGACTATTCGGTCCCCCGCTTCCCCGAACGAGTGCCTCCAGATTTTTGTGTCTGCAAGGATCTGTTTGCATCGGTCGCGCGTCCATTGCGCTTAAATGTATAAATGGACATTTAGACCGTAAAAGTCAATATTCATGCTTAAACTAAATCCTCCTCATGACTGTTTGCTGCAACTATGCAACTTTTCTATGTTCCATGAACATCTAAAAGGCAAATAAGTATAATACTATATCATCTAAGTAATTACACTTTGTTTTTACTTATGATAAAAGACAAATGATCCTTTAACATAATGTTTATAAAATATTAGTACTTATAGAATGTAGATATTCTATATATTAATTGTGACAAAATAAGATGCAGATTATGTCAATTACCTGTATAATATAGTATAATATATGAATAAATCTCTCAAAAATACATTATATGGAGAAAAGTTTTAGGACATACTGTATCGCATAATCATTCAATCCCAGTGTTTCAATGAGACACAATGTCACAGGTGTTTAAAATCAAGCACCTAGCCATGCAGCCAGGTTTACAAACATTTGTGAAAGAATGGGTCCTTCTGAAGAGCTCAGAGAATTCAAGCGTGGTACTGTCATAGGATGCCATCTTCGGAATACGTCAGTTTGTGAAATTTCTTCCTTGCTAGATATTCCACAGTCAATTGTAAGTGGTATTATTGAAAAGTGGAAGTGATTAGGATCAACAGAAACTCAGCCACCAAGTGTCAGACCATGAAAAGTGACAGAGAGGGTTGCCTATTGCTGAGGTGCATAGTGCATAAAAGTCAGCAATTCTCTGTTGACTCAATAACTGCAGAGTTCCAGACTTCATCTGGCATTAATCCCAGCATGAAAACTGTGCTCTAGGAGCTTCATGGAATGGGCTTCATGGAATGGGCTTCCATGGCCAAGCAGCTACAAGCAAGCCTCTGACCACCAAGCGCAGTGCCAGGCATCGGATACAGTGATGTAAAGCACACTGCCACTGTGCTCTGGAGTAGTGGAAATGTGTTCTGTGCAGAGATGAATCACTTCACAATCACTTCTCTGTCCAGTAGTCTGACAGACGACTCTGAATTTTGCAGATGCCAGGAGAACGTTACCTGCCTGACTGCACTGTGCCAACTGTAAAGTTTGATGGAGGATGGATAATGGAATGGGGTTGTTTCTCAGGGGTTGGGCTGGGTTCCTTAGTTCCAGTGAAAGGAAATAATGCTGTAGCATATTGGCCAATTCTATGCTTCCAGCTTTGTGGGAGCAGTTTGGGGAAAGCCCTTTTCTGTTCCAGCATGACTGTGCCCCTTAAAGACATGGATATGAGAGTTTTGTGTGGAAGAATTTAACTGGCCCACACAGAGCCCTGACCTCCACTTCACTGAACACCTTTGGGATGAACTAGAACAAAGATTGTGAGCCAGGCCTTCACATCCAACATCCGTGCCCAAACTCACAAATGCTCTTCCGGATGAATGGGCAAGAATTCCCACAGATACACTCCAAGGTCTTGTGGAAAGCCTTCCCAGAAGAGTGGCAGCTGTTATAGCTGCAAAAGAGGGATCAGCACTACAGCTCTAAAAATTAAGAGACCATTGCACAATTTTTTATTTAACTAATTTCTCAATTCATGGGTATGCGTCTATGAATAATGCATTTTCTTTTTTTTTTGCAAACCACTGGTTCTTCCCTGTTTCTCATTACTGATGGGCATCTTCTTTGCTTTATAGGACTTCTTCTTCTAGGAGTCTGGTATGAACTGTCCTAGCAGTGCCCTTCACACCCACACTTGATGTTTCCATTTCCTTTTGACAGCCAGTTGGTGTCATCCTCCGATTCTTGTGAAACTGTCAGATAAATTGACGGTCATCTCTGACATTAGAAAGTCACATCCTCCCTTTACCTAGCTGGTTTCTGGTTGCTCCCAGTGTCTCCTGCTTCACCATATTCTTCTGTACTGCTGCCTTACGTAGCCACCACACTTGTCCCCCAGCGTGGCACTGCAACATGAACAGTACTCGTCTCACTTCTGTGATGTGACATAAGACGACACACTAATTTTCATGCCAAATGGCTTTCAGCATATTTTATTCTGTGTCTAGGCATTGCCTGCGTCCCAATCCCACCACTCTTGGAGCGCCATCTACAGGCCTGGAGATGAACTAACCAAGACTATTTCGGTACCTTCTGTGCTGTGTCAGATCGCAGGTAAGAATGAAAATAATTGTACTAGACCAACTTTCCTTTTAGACTAAGGTTTTATCCAGCTGATATTGTAGTGAATAAACAGAATATAATTTATTCAATAGAATGCATTGTGTGAGTCTTTCTGAGTGGAAATGTGGTATTGTGATATTTGAATGTGTAAGTGGTAGAGCAGCCAGTGGTGGAATGTAACGAAGTATTTGTACTTCATTACTGTACTTAAGTAAATTTTTACGTATCTATACTTTACTTAAGTAAAAAAGAATAATGCATACTTATACTTTTACTCAAGTAGATTTTTCAGCAATTATCTGTACTTTGTACTCCACTACATTATTAAAATGCGTGTCGTTACATCCTTCCGAATCTTGCATAAAAAAAATTTTGGTCGACTGACGTTTTGGCGTTGCTGTTGCCAGGGAGTCGGGCAAAACAGGGTTTATTCGGACCAACAGGTAGCAAACAGGGAAAAACTACCACCAACATTACTAACGTCAATGACAGATCTGACGGGACTGAAATCAGACGCGGGCTAAATACACAGAACAAGTCAAAAATAACAGGAAACAGGTGATAACAATCAGGGAGTAACACGAGATAATGAGGTGGGCGTGGCACACACGAGGATCGAACGAACAGGCCATGACATTGATCTGATGTACCTAAAGCTTCGTGTTTTTGCTGAATACATCTTTGTGAACCTAGCACACTTTTTCTACTATTTTAATTTCTGTCAACGAAGTGCCTTGAATGGAATCATCTCCACCATAAAAATGGCAAAATATTATTTTGCCTTTAATCCCCATAGCTGCCTCTGTCCTTAATATCATAGCTTTAAATTTCCAGGGGGTTGGCAGTGCTCGAACTACACTGTGATGTGAAATTCCAAGAAGCTCAGGTTAAAACGTCTGCCGAATCTACAGTGCTGTTACACCAAGACTTTTTTTTTCCCTCTCGATTGTTTATTCATACCCTCCTTTCCCCCACGCTCGCTGTCAGCAGTCAAAGTGCTAACGAGATGCAATTATCTGCGAAATGTGCGTAATGTCACCCACTCCCACTGCTTCTCTTCGATCTTCTGCCATATTGTTTGTCGCGTCCCTTGGTAGTACAGCTGTACAGAGCGAGTTGAGCTCCTCACTCTGGCCGGCTGCCCGTATCCTCCACCTGCGCAACTCACCATTCCCAAAGAGATCTTGGTGTAAATAACATCAGCTGTATCCCCTCAGACTTCCTTCATGCTAAACCCATTGCCATGTTGTCCAACTGTGCAATCAAAATTGACTCATAGTTTTGAAAGCAGAATAGCCGCAGTGACAATGCTCTGTGCAGTGCTGGCATTTCTAAATCTTCTGATAGGTGCTCTGTGTTTAGAACTCACTGGATTCCTTTGGTGTGCTGTGTGTGTGTGTGTGTGTGTGTCTGTGTGGATTATGGTTATATTGCATTGTGGGGACCAGATGTTCCCCACAATATAATAAAAACTTGATATTCTGGGGACCATTTTTCACATTCAGTTTCAAAGATCTGTGAATGCAATGGAAAAACTACAAATGCCAAAAGTCTTATATTTTCTTAGGGCTGGGAATGGGTTATGGTTGTGAAGTTGTGATCAGAGTTTTCCCCTGAGAAATGAGTGGAGAGACCCCAAAAAGAAATAATTACAAACCTGTGTGTCTGTGTTTGTGTGCGTGTGTGTGAAAATAGTGATTACATGTCATAATGTCAAACCGTATTTTTAATCCCATACTAACACGGTGTCCTTCAGAAGAATCTTTATGTTGCCAAAAGAATATGATTACTATCTCACAATTTATCCAAATGACATATCCTAGTCTGTCCTTTCAGGAATCTGATTTCATACTTAAAACAGACATTGTGGTATTTGTGTAATACAGTCACTAATAGCAAAGCCCAGTCTGCATCCATCAGCACTTCACGACCTTGCAAAATAACGATCTTCAAAAAGGTATACTCTGTTAACAATTTTCTGTTCTCCTCACTTTGATCTCCCCAGCAACACATTAAAAATCATGCTCCACAGTAAGGATGCCATCCAGTCCCGTTGATTGGTGTAGAAGTTAAATATTTTTAACACCATTTGTTTCCTCCTGTGGGGTTGCTGGAACAAATCATACTTGTCACAGACTGGGAGGCTGACAGACCTCCCTCTTCAGGCTCCTGTAGCCTCTATAATGCCATTTTGTGAGCCGTATCATCTTCCAGCGCTTTCTTTTTCAGTATGACAGCAGGAACATCCTTTTCATTAGGGGGTCCTATTGACAAGCTAAACTGTGAGTCATGAGCATCGATGTCTAACACCTGGGCTGTTGACGGAATGCTGATCCAGTGATAATTTAGTCTGACGGCTTTTACCAAGAGCTTGATGTCCCTCTACCACTCTCAAACACACCGTTTTTTAGCAGCGAAAGGAGTGTGAGTGTGTACTCAGTTTTCTGAGTATGCTAATATTAAATATATTTCAATAACCTTGTGTGTTAGACTTGGAATATAACTGGAAAATAGTTGGCTGAGAATATCTTAGGTCCAGTGAGTACTAAGCCAATCAGGAATAAGTATTGTGGCTGGTCAATGGGTTGAGTAAGACTTGGTCACCCCCATCCTGAGAACCTGTAGGCTTAGATAAGAATCCCACATTTTGGAGGCAGGGCCAAAATGTCAAAACACTCAAAGTCAGATATTTTGCCCATTTCCTGATGTGACTGAGTTGCAGGGACTTTTAAAAGTCATCGGTCTCTTTTATGACATTTTTATTAAAATTCCATTTTGGAACAAGACGTGTGAAGGTCATGGTACCTGAACTAAAAATGTAGCATATGATATGATGACAAAGCTGCGATCGTGGAGGTGTGGGGGGGAGGGGGTTGTGAGCATGACATGTCTCACTGACAAAAAACATACGCTAACGGTCTATTTAAGAAACAGGACAGAGTCTCACAGACCAATCCTGTGTCAAACAAGGAGGGGACTAAGGAATGGTTAATTGCTTTGATGTGACATAATCATGGACTCTATGGACCTTATTGGCTTTTTATTCTGACACTGAGTGTGTGACGTTGGCTGGATCCCCGTAAATGGCCCCCAAATATACCATTTGTTTGACCGACTGTCCCTAGTTGTGTCCCGAAAGAGCTGCTTTAAAAGGATTTGTAATCCCCGCTTGTATATAAACAATGTCAAGAGTCTATAGAGCTTGTCTAATACCTAATCTCTTCAAACATGTTATATTATTCCAGCATCATGCATTACGTCGTCACTGTTTTCTCAAAGAGAATATAAACCAGAATTAAATACAAGACAACTTTAAAAGTATATGAGCAACTTGTTGTACTGACTTATTTTTGGTTCCGAATTGAACATGAGTGAAAATATATAACAAATTGACTTTCGTTAACTTCCTACGGAGAAAATTTTTCCCTATTAACCTCATGCCAAGCTGCATTGTATTTTACAAGACTGTTTAACTGTGACTTCAGTATTACGGTACCCTCAGTGCTCAAAGGCCATTTCCTCTCTGGCTTTAGACATTTTTTCCACAGTTATTATAAGTATTGCTTACTGGCCCATAAACACATTTAATTTCTATGATACCAAGACAGAGAAATCGTAAGGTCACATGACATTTTTTCCAAGCCCTGTCCATTAACTCGTTTAACTTTGTTCTTAATAGGGGTCAGCAATGCTAGTAATATTTCTCCTATAATTGATTGAATAATATTAGATTAACCCCACCTCACCACACACATAGGTGAAAACATGCATGGAGTAGGGATAAAAATATTTATTTTTTCCCAAAAAACGGATGTACTGAATGTGCAAAAGGGTAATATAAAACATTAAACATAAGGTGAATGAATTCCGATGGAATAAATTAAATTAAACTTTTTATTTTTTATTTATTTCTTTGTATTCTGTTGCTGCTTATCAAGGGCTGAGAGAAAATGCTATTTCAATTCTCTGTGTTCTGTACATGTGGCAGAATTGACAATAAAGCTGACTTTGACTTTTGGCTTTAAGTGGCAGCTTCTTAGGATCAGTCCCTGCAAAGTCTGTCATTTCCCCATTTGACCAGCAGGTGTCACTGGCCATCCCGTTCCTTTCTGTGGTTGGTTAGTTTCCCAGTCCTTAGTGTATTCCCCTGCTCTATGGGTGGCCACATGGCTGAATGAGCTGAGCCTGCGGCAAAGAACTGTGCATCCATACCATCATGAGTTGGACTAGGTTTGACATTTTTTTATCATTTTCCTCATTCTTGTATTGGTCCTAGTTGTTTATTTATCTTTTGTTTTTGGTTATAGCTGCCCATGTCTCGTTTTATATTTATGTTGTATTTTACATGCAGTATTGTGCAAAAGACTTAGGCAGTCAAAGGAAATCATCCATCCATCCATCTTCTTCCGCTTATCCGAGGTCGGGTCGCGGGGGCAGCAGTCTCAGCAGGGAAACCCAGACT
>JABFEA020000138.1:15558632-15582372 GCA_019775915.2 Cyphomyrus plagiostoma | reverse complement strand
CGTATTGTCATGGATGTGCACTGTAAGTTTATATGAAGGTCTCCTAATCGCACGTATTGTCATGGATGTGCACTGTACGTTTCTTCAGCTGCAGCTGTTCTTCAAATAATTTCTTGAAACTGCTGCATTGATATATGGAGTGCTTTTGTCTGCATATGAGTTTCTATTTCCAGGGTTAGGATTTGTGTGCATCTTGAGATGGATGGGTATCCACTGCAGGATGTCCCTTTTTCCACTGTGCTTTCTTAGAGATGGTCTTCGTGGCCTTGTACTGGACAAACAGCTGGGAGATAGATGAATGGATGTGTGGATGGATGGATTTCAAAAGGTTCTTTGCAAAAGTGACTAAAAGATATGCATCTAAAATTATATAACTCAAGATATTTGTTCTTATTCACATTTGATTTTTGGTTTGGGACAAATGTAGGAAGCAAGTACCAAATGTTGCTGATAGATATTATAACTATAAGGAAAGCAATTTCCACCGAGATCAATAAAGTTTTCTGATTCTGATTCTATGGCTTGGCTGGTTTGAATCAGAAGACTTTCATCCAAAGAAACCACATAGACAACGAGATAGAGCCTTTGCACCAAATTAGTTCACACGACGAGTACAACTGAACAGCTCTGAGTGCTTATTTGTAAAGAAAAGCGTACGAAGCTAACTTTCACACTCCATATTCCCCCACTGTGGGAAAGCCCTAATCCTGTCACTGGCTGTAATCAGGCGGGCTTCATGAAGGCAGCATTGCCAGTGTTCTCAATGCTCCCATCACAGTATGCGGCAGAGCGCTTGACCCTCCAGACCTCCAGCCCTGCTTCCCAGGCCTAGCTAGCCCTGCAGTCGTCATCGTGTGAAGTCCGTCATGTGACTTCCCTGGGGAGGAGCCAGCGCGTCATGCACAGTCTGTTATTTCAGAGCGTGCGTTTTTCAAACGGAAGCTCCGAACCCAAGGAACAACTGAGCCGATGTGAAAATTTGCGCAAAGTGCGAAGCCATTCTCAATGCAAATAAAAGGAAAATATATATGTAAAAAAATTATAAAAATGTATAAAAAAATACATAGTTTGCGTTTGTTCCTGATACATTTTTGTTTCATTAACTCTTATTTGATGCAATACGTTATGCCATAGATGAGTTGAATTACATAAAAGTGCCACTTTATTACTGTAACTTGCTTTCACATGACAAATATGAAAAGCTATCGTGCTGTCCGACTCTCTGTGGCTGAGTGCAGCGGCACCAGTGGCCCAGAGGAGCGAGAGAAAGGGAACAGCTGTGTTAGGACTAGCAAACAAAGTCTAGGACTCTTGGGCTTCTGGGGGTCGTGGGACGCAGGCGAGTCACCCCCTGAGAGCAGAATTCCATAACTGCCCCGATAAATATCAAGCTATAAACAGAAAGTGTGAGAAGTAAAGCAAGGCTGGCCCACGGGACAATGTGCAGGCTGTCATCAGCCAATCACGCGCTCCACTGTCGCTGATAGCCTGCATGCTTCCTGTATGCTCGCTATAGCTAGCTCGACGGTACTGGCACACAGTCTATCTAATACATCTTTTTTAGGACTGGAAGTGGAACTGTGCGGTGGCATGTTAGCTCAGTGGACAGTGCCGCAGCCTCAAACCTACAGTGAAGGGGGACTGAGTCTGTGTGGCGTTTCCATCCCCTCTCTCTCTCTCTCTCTCTTGGTCACTCACAAGGACAGCTTCCTCTGGGTGCTATGGTCTCGTCACGCAGTCCCGAAAGATGCAGTTAGGCGAACTGGCAACTGTAAATTTCCCATGGAGCGCTGTGATTCCTGGGATGGGTTCCAGAGCCGCCGCGAATGGCGGATAATAGAAATAAAGAGTGCTGAATCTGATATATCTAATATGGTTTTGTTTGTTAATTGTTCAGGGCTTACTAGTTAGGGTGTAATGGGGGACAAATGGAACTCTCAGAATCTCTTCCTACTGTACTTCAGGGTTGCTAAAGCTCAACCTAGGATGCAGAATGTAAATGGTGGGTGAAGTGGTTCTCTGTCAGAACCCCACCCCTCAGGGCATTTTTTAATGGGACGGCAAATCCACTGTCGACAAAAGGATTAATGGGACAAAAGAACAATATATCCAAGTCCTTCGTGGAGAATGGGGATGGTAAGATGGCTGATACTGAGATGTGTGTCAAGGTTTCACCCATACAGCAGAGCTTTGGCCATTTGCAAGGATGGGATAGGATGTGTACAGGCCACATGAGAGCTCTTACCTCCAGTAATTTCCCACACAACAAAACAAAGTGCTTTCATATAAGCCAGTATCCTTTTGAGTACATCTTAAGTTATTGTGGGAATAATTAATTCTTTCCTGGCCTGTGCTGTACACAAAAAGATTAATTAACCGTCATACTGGTTTGTGCTGTTGTGAAATTTTATGAAAAATATGTCAAGCCTTTAATAATAGTCCTAGTGATTGCCTGTTTAATACTTCCAATAATGATTAATATTTTATTAATTTCATTCGTTTTCCATAACCAGTTCCCCAGCCCCAGCCTGGAGCCAATGACAGAAAGCATAGATGCACAAGTTAGGGGACACACTGGATAATTTATTGCATAATGATAATTTCTGATAATTTAAGTAAAACATTTTAAATGTACAAAATTAACCTGCAATAAAAATACTACATATCCAGAAATTAGTTTGTTGTCATATTTATGTTGAATGTTGCATTCAAATCTGCCTTTTAGAATGCCATTTCTTAAATATATTTCTTTTACCTGTGGGAGAACAGGTAATTAGCTGAAGGCGAGGAATGGATGCCTGGACGAGGCTGAGAAAATTTGTTGTGACTTTTAAAAGGACAACGTTTTAGAGATTTAGTTTAAGTCTTCCTATTGTTCTCTGTAGATTTAATAAGGCTGAACTCAGTTGAAAAGCTTGATTGCTTGGACAGAGGTATGGCTAACAAGTATGGTTTATAATGTTATGTTTAAAGGGGTGGAAGAAGGTAGTGATAGGGAAGAGTGTCTGGTGATCTGTGCTGGTTTCTTAAGCATATAGGAAGGCCAAAAGCAGACAACTCTGTCCTGCATATCAGAGACAAGCTGCACTTTCACTTCATTATAAGGGTCTTGCTCAAGGGCCAAATGGTCATGTGACTATGCTGCTAAGGACAGGATGAGAAATGGTGACCTTCCAATCACAAGCACATTTAAAAACGAACTTTGATTACAGTATAAAGCCTTATACGATATGTTGCATATTTGTTCTTTTGGTTATCTTTTGATTTATAAAATACTGTAATGTTTACCATATGATTATCCCTTATCCTAACATTTAAATGTTTTTATTCCAAAGATGAAGTAGGTGTCATTATGTCTGTTGTTTATATTTTTTAAATGTCACGCTGGCCTGTAGCATTATTTCAGCTGCAAAGAGCACCGTGACAGCAGAGCCGTTCGTCAACGCGGCTGGTTTTCAGCTACCGGTTACAGAACTCGCCCAAGTCATTCAGCATCTGACCACGTTTACATTTAATTCATACAAGCCACCTCATTTGTTTATGCAAATTCTTCTGCTCAGAATACATTAAATTATTTTACATTTATTCCTGAGACATCTTTGACTTTAATGAATTCCATAAATTTCATCTTTAAATGAGACTTAATTACCACCACAATTACTTTCGTCAAACATGTAATACAAGATAATTAAATTTATCTTTAATGTGTTATATCCCCCCAACCACAGTTTCCTGATGGCAATGTCACACAGGGCATCATAATACAATGTTTCCTTGGGCACTATGCTTCCTAGTCATCCATATATATTATATTTTTGCTGTCTGCTGCAAAACACGTATCTCCGAATTTTCACAGCTTTACAAAAATAAACCACGAACACAAAAATGCCTTCACACAACCATTAATGAAAGGTTTAATGTTTTAAATGGACTTATATGGGTTTTTATGAGCGAGACAAATACGTTGGCATTAATAACATACACACTAATCTTGCTTCATATTCACAATTAACAATGACGTTAGTTAGCTAGCCACTCATGTTGTTAAAATTAGCAATTTAAAGTAATCCATACAAACAGCCATCATGAATATAGTTAATTAGATGTCAAGCGCTATCAGAACACAGGAGAAGGGTCCAGCAGCAGACGCCTGTAGAGTGTAGCTCCGCTGGAAATACGTCACCTCCACAGGAAACATGTGCCCTCAACTCTGTGTCACAACAAATAAACACTAAGATTAACCTTAATCCTCACCCTAACCCTAACCGGTGCTCCACTTTACTCCCTTAAAGATCACGTATTTCCAGTGGAGCTCCACTCTACAGGCGTATGCAGCTAGACCCTCTTGGAACACAGAGGTGACTGAGCATATTCCATCTAAAGCAAAAGTCAAAATTGCCAAAAAGTGAACATGCGACATATATAATTATAGCTTCATTGCAGCGCAAGGATTGCTAAGCTGTTTACAGTGCACGCATCACGACATCCGACATTAGAAAACGCTCATATTAAGATTGAAATTCATTTCTACTTGAATGAAATACACTATGAAAAAATGAAAGGAATACAAGGATTTTTAATACCACGAAGACAAACCGCAGTTTTACGTGTAAACGCACAATCTGCTGACATGAGGTTGAATAATGTCCCCTTCCAGCCAGCTCTCTCCTTCGGGTGTAAAACATGTCAGGACACATGTCACGCCCTACATCACTATCTCCCCCTGTGTATGCATATTCATATATATATAGCACTATGGTTATTGTTTATGTATATTGTCTTGGGTTTTTGTACTGTGTGTTTGTGTCTGAGTATTTTATGTTGTTTTGTTATTGTATGCAAATGATATTTCCCCTAGGGACCTATATTTTTATCATCATTACGTACATTCCTGACATAACATCTTTAACCTGAGAGTGATGACAACATCAGAATGCCTTGCATAGCACCATCTGTACTTCACTGCTCCAGGTATCTGCAGAGATTAAAGGTAAATAAGGCACCAAAATTAGCAGTTGTACTCATTGATCACTTTATTACACCCACCTGCTTATACAGATTACAGTCTCCTTTTCCCACAGACAAGCCTGAATTCTTTGTCGACACAGTGCTGAGAACTTTCATCATAGAGTTCAGCCCAGGGAATTTTTGGAATTGTAACCTTCTTGTCATATCTGGTCATTTCGCACTGGCTGCCCTCATTAACAATATTTTTTTTGTTATTTTTTTTTATTTTTTATTAAAGGGAGCTTGTCTAATAAAGCTCCCTTTATTGATTATTTTTTGTGCATCATACCATTCTCTGTAAACCTTAGACACTACTGTGTGGAAAATTCCTAGATGGTGGCTGTTTGTGAAATGCTGGAACAATCAGTTATGGCACTAACCATTCCGCATTCAGAATTTGTTTAGATCATACCTATTGCTCTTTCTAAAATAAAGTGGTCCCTGCATGTACTTGCAAAGAGATGTAATAGTGTGCCCTTGTCACAATGAGTGGAATTCCCATGTGATATCCCAGACAATGAGGGTTAATTAATCTATCTATGTTGAATATACTCGTAAAACTTCAGTCTTTACTCATTTCCACAGAGCTGTCATTTTACACACGAGATGCTGAAGTCACTCTAGAAGTTATAATCAGTAAATCCCCGGCTTAGCGAATAAGCGACTAATTATGGCAAACAAATCCCGCAAACAAATTCTTATATCGCGTTCTAAAGCTGTGATAATGTCATAATGAGTGCATAAGTGAATCAATTAATGCATTGGTTAAAAAGGAAATTAGTTATGATGGGAAATCTGACAGCAAACAAGGAGACAATGTGATTCTCCGCTCTCTGTATTTCTTCAGTTAGCAGGCAGTGGTGGTGCCATTATAAGCACTGCAGGAACCTACCATTTAACCTGCACAAAAGATCAAATATGCACACAAAACATTTTAGAGAAAAACCCCTAATATTATTAGATAGACCCTTGCAGGGTCCTAGAATTTCTAGCTACACCACTGCATATAATTATCATTGCTATCCGTGGATTTTTTTATTTACAGTATTGAAATAAATCCTGTGCAACGTCAGTTTCTATGTGTTCAATTTACAAGAGTGTTTCAGCGATTATACATAGACCCCCCACCCCCAAGGAAAAACAGAGCACGGCACCACTGCTGAGAATCCCTCAGAATTTCCTCCGTTTATTTCTTTGGCTGTTTTACTCTCCCCGCCGAAAGACAGAAACCCAAGAGCTCTCAATAAAACTCATAGACACCTGTCTGTTTCCCACCCTGCAGATTTGAGTTACTTCTCAGAAACAGAAATTCCTTTTTTTCAAGTGAAATAGAACAATAAATATGGAATAGAACAGGACATACCTCAGTATGCTGAATGGGCTATTTTGACTTCATGAAATGAATGATTCATTTTGCTATAAAGTGATGAATAAGCAGCAGCCACAAATATTTAAATGAAGCAGTATTTGCTTCCACCAGGGCATAAAACGAATATCTGTGTCGTTTAACTTCAACAGATGAAAACAAAATGCATCAGCAGATCACAATGGTAATTGTTTCTGTGGCTTCCTGTGTAATAAGTGTTATTCACCAAATCAAATAAATCCCACACATTCATTAAAATATTAAAAATGAGATTTTGCTCTTTTCTTTTCCTTTATATGATGATATTAAAGTTAAATTTTATTCAAGCATTTATAGGATAGGGGTATGTACAACTCAAGAAACAAATGCAAAGCCATCTAAACTGACTATTCCACCCACACACAGCCATATTTTCTGCTTGACGGTCCCTGAATCCATTGGGCAGAACATTGCAGGAAACAGGCAATCGGCAAGAACATAGGGCTTCTGATTGAACGGGCAGATTCAGAATGAAACAAATATAAGAAGGACCTAAGTACAGATCAACCAGGAGAACAAGTATAGAACCAAAACTAAAGGCATAAACCAAGACTGCCAACATGGAAACGACACTCTCTTAGACAAGAGAGGATAGCTCAGAGATCAACAAGATCAGTGCTCAATATTTATCAAGTCCTGGACTTCAGGTTTGAAATAGACCTCCTGAGACCCAAGGAAAAAAAGTGTCCTTCAATTTTAGGTTATTTGTCTTTGGAGGAAATAAGACATCTTACAATTTAGATTTTTTCAAATTTATTTTTATTTTTAATTTCACAGCATGTACTCTTTAGTACACAACAGGAATAAATATGTTTCCTTACATCAGTGAAAAGATAGATGCAAAAACAAAATGTCCACTACAATAGACATAAATGAATGGGTAGGGTCTCAGGAGGATAAGACCACCCCGGACATCCTTGGATATGAAGAAAGGGATATAGTAGGAAAGAAGATATCAGAATATATGTAAAATTTATCTCAATGTTTAAAACGAGCATGCAGGGTAAGCCTAAGGGAAAGCTTCTGAAGAAAGAAGAGAATGTGTATGGCTTTCCATCGTTTCATTATCATATACTCAAAAATTACATTGTCTTTGTCTGATATTTGATTCAAACATACATTTTGATGTTATGTCACAGTGAGGGGAAACATTTCAAAAACCAAATTTGTCAGACTATTATTAACTGACAGGAAATCTCACTGTAGCATGTATGACGAGAACAGGAGGGGTCATCAGAATAAGAACTGTTTTCTTAAAGTATGCTGCCCCTGATGTCTGCTGGTTTGTGACCCATCAACATAATTTGGGACTTAATCAGTTAGGCCTCTTCATAATCAACTCGAGTGTTTGTCCAATCAGAAATATCCAAGAAATTGATTTTACGCTGATTAGCGTTGAGCTGCGGATGCCGCACGATTGCCAAGCTAATCTAATGCGGCAGTGTTTGCACATCTCAGTCCCAGAAGTCATCTCACAAAAACTGGATTCAGGCTCTGTTTCTGTCCAAAGCACTAAGAAACATTTTAACCTAATTGGTTCAAGTAGTCGAGGCACCAAAAACTGAGACTCCAGTGATGCTGGGCCTCTTCTCAAATCAGTGTGAAGATTGAAACAGGTAAAGATTTGATAAAATTACATGAAGATCCCTATTATTTCTAGTTATAACTTCCTGGTATGTTACACCAGTATACAGCTGGATCTTCTGAAAGATTAATACTGTCTGGTTGTCCAGACATCTCACGCTGGATAACTGTGGTGTCACCATAGTGAAGTTCTGGACTAATTTTGTCTTGTGCCCCAACTGGTCACAGATACATCCTTGTTCCTGATTTAGAAGAGTGACAGGCTGTCAGCCCCCCATAGATACACATACACATGCCCACATGTACGCATTTCGCTGTCTTCTCTATTCAGCAACTCCATTCAAGCCGCACTCGGGAGGTTAGTCATGCACTGACCGCCTGTCAGGTGTCCTGGGCCCTTCCAGAAACATGAATACAGTCCTTTGAGTTTTGGCCAGGATCACCAGAGGGTTTCTCATTGGAAATGATGTTCTCAGATGCCCCACAATGTCTGTCTGGTTGCTGACACTTTTGTACTTTTATGATAATTGTAGCTGGAATACAGAAAGCTTTTTTTCCCCGGGATGAATATAGCATTATGGAGCTTTTGGCAAGAATGTGGTTGAGTGGCCTTAAATCTAAAAATGTCTAAAGTATGCTTGCCCCGTTTTTCTTTTTTTTTTTCATTCTGTTAACTTATTTTGTCTCCTGTGAACTGAAGATTTGAGTTTATGCGCAAGTTTTAATGAAACCTTTACAGGTCTAATCATTATAAATGTTTATATCTACTCTTATTTTTGCATTTTCCCTTGTCAAATGTTTTCCCGTCCATCCATCTTCCATCTGATTGCCCAATTCGCGGTCATGTGTCTAGTCAGACATCCAATCAGGAAATGCCCTGAAAGGAATATGTGCATTTCAGAAGCCCAACTGATGCTGCCGTTCTTTTCACCTTTTCACCCATGTCCCAGAATCCTCTCTGCCCTCAGGATCAGCACCACACACACCTCATTTCCTTGCAGCTTAATAACATGTAATAAGGGTTTGTGTCAGGTCCTGACTCCCAAGGAATATACCGTCCAATTCTCCGCAGTTCAAGTTACGGTGACACAAAAATTGAGTAGAGCAATTTCCCTTATACTTATTTCCAAATTACATCATGTAAAATCAAATATAATTAATGCATCAGTGCCAGTGTTTTTCGCAATTGCAAGAATTTGCCCAGCAAATGTTTAGGTTATTGTCGTAATTCGGTCACTGTCACACATATCTCTACTGCCAGTTATCATCCAGGAATAGATTCCAGTAAAACACAGGGGGTTTATAGGGGATGTCGGAGGGATTTGTGAACACTGGGGTGTGTCCGAATCTGGAGATGGAGGAAGATGGGGGGGGAGAGGACATCTTAAGCCTTCGATACAGAATTTTATCCAAATGAAAAACATCAGGGCATTTGAGTATGTGTCTTTTTTATTTGCATTATTACACTATGGTAGCCCTGGGATTGGTTCTCAGTTGCCATAATTTCATTCTTTTTCCTCACAAATGTAGGCAAGCTGCGGCAGACCATAACATTTTCAGTGGTGGCCCTTTTTGAGGCACTATGACGACTGCTCCGATTGCACTGCATGACTGCTTTAATGTAGCGCTGTCAGTCTCGTGAGTCCATCTGCCTCTTGCACAGGACTGTTTAACTTTCGTCCTTGCGTCTGCACCCCGTAACGTAATACTGAAATTAAGTTTCATAAATTCTTATTTGTCCCTTATTTGTCCCTTTTTCAGAGATGTATTGTCCAGAAGGACCTATAATCATCTCTTTGAAATGAAAAAAGACTCAGTGTACAGCCCTTAATATTTCCTAACCCCAAGGCTGTGCAAATATTAAATTTATCCAGTGCTTTTCAGTTGAGGTAAATCCCCAGAACAGGCTCATTGGGCTACTTATATTTTAGATACTTCCAAATCTATCTGGAATTTGTGCACTTAAAATAAGTACGATTGTATATGGATGCTTTTATGTATTGGAGTTTGAATGCTACACCACGCGGCTAGTTGCCGCTACAGTAGCTAATCTAGAATCTTAAATAGGCCGCCTCTTTGGCCATTGCTTCTTTTTGTACGACATCACCACCTTTCAGCTTGTAATAAAAAAGAAATGAATCCAGCCTTGTTCATGCCTGGCGTGATAGAGAGAAAATGCCATTATAGCTTCAATGAAAATGTAACTACCTGACACCTCCACCAAAAAACGGGTTCTTTTATGCCGATGAAATCTGGAAAAAAAAAATGGATGCCGCTGCAAACTGGATGGGGCGCATGGGAATGAATATGTTAGGACAGATGTTAAGGCTGAGGCCTTTCATTGTTGGCCGCTTTGCTTGAGGGGTTCCACTGGCTGGTGATAATGCTGTGTTGCGGGTCCCTCCATATTCTACAGTTTTCTCTTTATCCTTTCCCTCAGGTACAGTCCCCTGCATATATAATCGTGTTACTGATGCCTAAGCGCCCTTGCCATGAAAGAGAATTTATTAGCTAAGATTATTCATAAATGAATTCTTGTAATTGTGGAGCGGGGCAACTGACCGAGGTGACCGTGCCACCCACATGCCCGGCATAACAAAGCACAACAAACAGGAAAACCTTCTCCCAGGAAGACTGTCAGCCAGACTGCTGCTCCGTCACTCCCTGCTCTTCCACGGTTCACTTTCAGGAAGCTAAATTCCCTTCTCATCATTTTCCAACGGGTTTTATGACAAGCAAGTGCCTTTCTTCTGGTTTTGATGAAACAGGACCTGCTTTATTTTCTTCCTTTTTAATTGCGTGCTGAATTGTTTTATACCACAAAGAAACCACCTATAGACACGGGATTATGGGGGCAGTGCTGGCAACACTCTGTTTCTATTTAAATCTTTTTAAGATGGTTCATTGCAGAGGCTTGAAGAAGATACTGGGCAGTGTTTTGCTTTTTAATATGTGTATGTTTCCTCCAGGAGCACAGGGGTATTTTTACTTTTAGATCTTTCCTTTGCTTCTAGTCCAGACAGTGACCATCTGTATTCTAGGGTCTCAGGATTTCAGGTCTTTAATTTAGGAGCCTTACTAATACATAAGTTAGTACACTTGGTAAAGTTTCTATATACAAAAGATGTAATGACATGTAAAAAAAAAAAAGTGACGAAATAGTAGCTGAGGAGGCTTAAGAACCCCAACACCAGTCAATGGTATTTCACAGACACGTGGTCTAATGCTTGCAGTCAACAGATAAGGACAGTTTATTGGCTTTGACATTTCATCATCATAAAAAACAGTAAAGGCAAAAAGTGGGTGAAAAGGTCATGGTGTTTCAGAGTATTATTACATACATATTAGCTCTATAACTGGTCACTCATATCTCCTCAGTGCCTCTGTGACGCTAAAGGGCCTTGATTGGTACAGAATAAAGCATACTGAGGAGCAAAGAAAAGATTAGAAGAGTTGTGCTAGGTATGAGATATTTGTGATTTGCTGCTGTACCATTTGTGATTAAACTTTGCTTGGCATTTCTGTGACATTTCTCTTCAGCCATTACATCATCTGAACGCCTTCATTTATTATTTCTGAATGTTGTGACACAGAGTTTATCATATTTTGCAATTAACAGAAATGCAGATTAATAACTCCATACATCATGAAAGGGAGCACCTAAATGTGAAGACCTGTGTTTGATCTGGATGTCATGTCCAAGGATGTATGAAGAACTGACTACAGTTGTTATCTGTAAAACAGTGGCAAATGTATGCTGGATGCAGTAGATTAGCTCAGGCTTTATCCAGAGTTAAATATAACTGTGAAATCAAAAGCCAAAGTTAAACGTAACTAAAAATTAAGCCAGTAACAACACAGTAGATCTCGATGATGGGCAGAGGTCTGGTCTTGCAGGTACTGTGGCTTTTGAACAGGTGGAAGGAAGAAAACCAGAAGCGGGGATGCAGAGGGAAGATCCGAAATGGTGCAGATGGACTGGAGTGCAGTGATGGGATTGACAAAGAACTGGAGCGGATGAAGGGACCTGGCATATATTAACTGCACGGTAAGTAGCAAGAATCACTCAAAATCAGTCATTACTGTTATTCACCACGTTTACCATGGGCTGGGGGATTGATCAGAGGTTCTGGACCCTTCCAGAGACATGACTACAGTCTTTTGAAGAACCTTGAAAATATGGCCACTTGCAATTAACTTAATACTTTCCATCAAGGTTACTCAGTCCGGACCTGTGGACCTGTTGTGGTTTGGGACTGGTAAATAAATCATGCTTCCTTTAAAGTATAATGGTCATTTTGTATTAAACTATCTCAGTTATTTTTTGCCCCAAAAATAATTTGTTTTATCTTAATATGTAGCTTAATTAATGCAATTTAATCAGTATTTCAGGAAATGTTCAAATTTTAAAAAATAAGAATAGGCTGCAAACAATAAGGTTTATTTAACTAAGTATGCAAGTATATGTTTTTTACTCTTCTCTAAGGGACACAGTGAAAATTCACCACTCTAAATATAATTTTAATGAAATAATTTACCAAGATTTCTGAAGTGTCAAGAGCTACAGAATGGGTGGCCGTGAGTAAAACCAGCCGGGTGAAAGAGGCAGTTTTTCCTCATAACCATGTAGTGTCCCTAAAGCCTACCAGTCTGCATGGTAGCCAATTTACATCTTTATGCAAATTAAACATAATAATGCTGTCACCTTTAATCACCCCTTGCGGCAAGGAAAAATGCTAAAGTATAAGAATGCAGATTGCGACGTGTTCCATGGTGGATCTCATCAATGTTTCTGTTTCTTAGTTTTTTTATGAATAAATATACAGTGTTAATATCAGAATAACACTGCCACCACCACTGTTAATCTTCTTTTATTCCTGGAACAAGGCAATACGGCTTTCACTATTAGCAGATTCTGAGAATTTCTTTGTATCCACCATCATGCTAAGTGATGGTCTTCCATGCATAATCGCAGAGGATCAACAGTGAGCACGTATGTTAGCAGTTATGGTGTGATCTGCTAATCGCAGTCTGGCCTGCGCGTGGCGTTCAGTCCACTTTCACAAAATAGCACCGCAAAGGTGTTGGAAAAAAAAGAGTCTTGCTCATGCCAGAAGCCCAAGCTGATGTCTCCAATCCAACTGGCAGCACGTTCGGTTTCTTTACTCTGTATAAGCCCCCTTGGCGGAAACAGTCCAGTGTAAGTTTGCATTCGCCTGCCTGGCGTTGCTGCTGTCATGTTCAGAGAAGGAAGGGAGCCGGACTTGTTTCTATGGAAATGTAATCCTCAAGATACCTGAAGGAATGCTTATGTGTGTTGAGATTAGCTCTCATATTCTGGGCTGGGAATCCAAAACGTTCCTCTAATATTAATAAATGTTTTAGAGCGGGTTATTTATCTTCTTATATGCAGCAGCTGTTGTGACCCATAGGCAGAGGATCAAACTTTAAAAGAAAAAACAAGTGAAGCATACAGGAATCCTGAGATGGCACTTTCGAGTGTACTTGACGAGCGTTTTGTGTCCCCAGTACTATGGGACTAATAATATTCTCTCCACTAGGCTAATCAATGCAAATGCATTTATTACAAAGCCTCCTGAGACTGCTCCCTTTTGTTGCAGTTCATAATGGGTTATGGCTCATCATCACTGTTTGTGTTTTAGCCGGGCGTCTTGGTGAATGCCGATGCATTCTAAACTCCAATACGCTATTAAAATTTTAGTTGATATCTAAATCTTTGGTCTTTGGGTACTGATGAACTCTGCTTTTGTGTGTGTGTGCGGGGAGGTGGGTTGCACAGATCACATTTGGGGGCCAAAATGTCTCAAAAATGTGGTAAAACATGAAACTTCTTTTTTTGTGGGTCCCCATTGGGATAACCTCAATATTACAAAAATCTGTGAATGCAATCTAAAAAGTAAATATGCCTAAAGTCTTGAATTTTGTTTGGTTACTTGTGGTTAAGGTTAGGGCTGGGTGAGGGTTAAGGTTGTTGTGTTGGGATTAGAGTTTCCCCCATAGAAATGAATGGAGAGTCCCCACAAAGATATAATTACAAACCGGTGTGTGTGTGTCTGTGTCTCAAGGATAAATGGGTTTTTGTATATTTAGACATCCCATTCAACATTCAAAACAGTATTTTTTTTTGTTCCACCCAATATTTTCAAGAATTTTGCTTTAAAAAAATATGAATGAACTTGTCAGGAGAATTCAGTTCTCATCAGAGGTGGCAATTTCAGGTCCAGAAAGTAAAAATACTCAACTGGTTGGTTGAAAGTAAATCATGGTCTGGATTTTTACTTTCTGGACCTGAAATTTCCACCTCTGGTTCTCATCTAACCTACTGACATAGTCTGTAGAAAGGGTTTTACCCTATTTCAGTTGCATACAAATTTATACAGTCAATATTACAGTTTTTCTCAATTGCTTTGGAGCATTTCTCAAATGTCAATTAACATGTGCAAAACAGCAAGTGTAACCCGTACACTGTAATGTCATAGCAAATTGCTTCACACAAATTTCCAAATGTTTTAGTGCATACTGTATATGCCAATGGTTTTGTACAATTGTCATAATTTGGCACAATTTTCAGTTTCTTTAACCTTGTTGGCCCAAATAGAATACAGCATGTAGTTCCCCACTGTAACCCTAACCCAAAACTATATATGTATGTGATTATTGTGTTAGCGCCACATGCAGAACTGTTAATCAAAAATACATTCCATAAATTGCAATGATATGGCACTGTTGTGTTTTTGGTTCCCACAGTACAGTACAGTGTTGTCATTTTGTTGTTCTCGCATTGACATTTTGCTCTTTTTGTGTTATACAGTGCTGTGTACCTTTTTCTTATTTGCTATTGTACTGTGTCTTGACATCTGCACACGTTACATACACGTGTGAGTGCTTTCTCTTGGCACTGAACTTTACATACTGTAATGTTGAGTCTTGCAATGTTGAAACTGGTGTCTTTTACATGAAGAAGTATCAGTTTGCTAAAGAAGAATGATCAGTGACAATGAGAAAGTGGGAACAAACTATCATTCAGAATCATGGAGCTTAGGGGTGGACTTACACCGACACACTGACATTATATCTATGATGCTGATTATATTTTTCATTTTGGTAGCATGGACTAATTCCCCGGAGGAATTATTTGCTTTTGAGACATGAGCTAATTGTTCTGGGTAAATTACACGTTTTGGAGATAAACCATAGTGTTGAGCTGTTTTGATAAATGCCCTCAAAGTTAAGTATGTTTTATGAAACGTGCCAAAGCGAAAAACTGTAAAAAAAAAAAAAAAAAAAAAAAAACTGTAAAATGGAAGGGTAACCTATACATAGGATGTAATATCAGACACCTGAAAAGTACTGAAAACACATTGATGTTCTTGGTTCTGTCATCATATACTGAGACCACATAGTCATGCACAAGCACGCAATATGGGTAGCGCAGAGACACAAGTCTGTCTGGACGGAGCAAACAGATGGGTGGATGGATGATATAGCTTATTGGCCGCAAGGGAAATACAGTATGTTGGGCCTTGAGGAAAACCTTTACACACCTCTGCAAACACAGGGAGACCATGCACACCCACACACACCCAAACACACACACACACACACACCCAAACACACACACACCTAAACGGGGATAGGTGTCTCTTGATGGAGGGTGATTTTACCGGTTGAGTCAGCAGATACTGGGAGAATGGGTGTATCAGTGAGAAAGAGGGACTATTTTAAGTTAAGCTACACAGCTACAATTTGGAGCAGGACAATATCGGTCCCTCTGCTTGCCTCAGATGTAATAGTACTAGACCTTGTTATAATGTCTGCATTTCACCATATGTTCTTATTATCTCAAATTAAGATGTATGCTGATGGGTTCTCGCGAGCATTTGACCCTTCCATGTGGCCGCTGACTCCCTCATTAATCCATGTTACGGGGAGCAATTGATCCCCGCTCTTGCCAAACGAAGCTATCTCTGCGCTAACGTGCAGCTGAGCTGACACACACACAAGAGCCAGCCAGAGGTCGCTGTTCATTAACTTGCCCTCCAGTATTACCCCTCCCCCCACGGAGTAAGGAGGGTAAGAAGGCAGCCATAATTGTGTGCACCTTGCTGCTATTACAGTCATTCGATTGGATAACAGGAGCCAATCACAAGCAGCATGATGGCAATTTGCGACCTATTGCACAAAGTGAATAAAGACACTGGAAATGTCTTTCAAAACTGCCATGCTCATACTAGGTCCCTTGAAACTACTAACAAATCATGGTTTTAAAAATACCAGTCAATATAATTCATTTTCCCTACTGAAACTTTTGTTTTGGCAATTTCCAAGCAAAGGTTATAAAAAAGCCCAACACCACACCATGATCTTTGCAGCACACTTGTTTGAGTTGTTTTTGTACAGAAACTAATGAAGCAGTAGGTATTACGCAACTGTCCTACTCAAATGTTAATGATTGGTTCATACTTGTATCTACAGTCATTTCGTACTATCTAATGATATAAGTTGACTAGAACAGTGGGATCTGCTTTTGGCAAATTAGCTTTGGAGCCATTATTTTTCATTACTCTTCAAGCAAAAGCAACTAAAACATGAAGGGATTTTACAAACGGGCTCTCAGGAAATAGCTAATGAGATTAAGGAAAAGGGTTATCGGAGGTAGTGCTTTGTTGTATGGTTACTGTAGTGTGTCTAAAAGAAGTGTTACCTTGACAGGTGTGAGAGAGCAGGACTCTGCGATTCTAATTTCATGTTGGTCCTCTCATCCAAGACAGAGCCCTAGCTATGTTAATATTAATGATTATGTAATACTTCTTGTGTACTCTCCACATAAACCATCACACATTTCATGTACCCATAAAATAAAATAATGCATACGTGATGTGCGATAACACATCACACGGCTGTGATACATGGCCTTAAACAACCTTTGCCATACAAAGGTGCTGCTGGAGATGTTGAACTCCAAGAAAGCCAACCCAGACCAGTACAATTATATTGCAAATTTAGGACCCCTGAGCTAGGAATTACCCTGACCTTCACCCCCTTTGCGGCGCCCCTATTGCCCTGACCTTCACCCCCTTTGCGGCGCCCCTATTGCCCTGACCTTCACCCCCTTCGGGGCGCTCCTACTACCCTGACCTTCGCCCCCTTTGCGGCGCCCCTATTGCCATGCTGTGCATGAGGGACTGAATGACCTATGCGGCATAATAAGTGCTTTTTGCAGGTTTTAAGTGAACTGTTACCAAGAATTTCTCAATGACAATTCAAAGAGTCTGTACAGCAGAGCAAATAAGACCTATTTCCGGTATTATGTCCTCAATATCTCTTGCCCTCGGGCTTTTTTCAGTTTTGATAACATCTGCAGCTGTATTATAAAAATGTCATTTCTGCCATGAATTCCCTATGTTGGCAGTTGCACAGACATGTTAATATCCTTCCTACCGCAGAAGATCTTCATCAGTGCTTAATTTGTAATCAAAATAGATGTTCAGCCTCGAGTTGTGAATTGGGGAGGAAGAGGCATCAAATTTGCGAATGTTAGCTAAATACACATGATAGTACTGGCAGCTTGTGCAAACTAGGACTGTTCACAAAAGTCGGAAGTCTGAGTGTATAGATAAACCGGGGATGTTGACTTTAGCATGTTAATTCAATACAGTTTTTCCAAATTGCTTTGGCACATTTCCTGCAACATACTTAGCTATATGAGCATTTCTTAAAGGCTTGTAGCGTATACCTTTAAAATGAAAACTACAGTCAGCATCGTTTTAACCCTGAGAGTCAACATGCTTAGATATATTGTCAGTATGTTAGTGTAATTATGCTGCAGAGCTCCATGATTCTGAATGATAGTTCATTTGCACTTTCTCATTGTCACTGACCGATCATTCTTCTTTAGTTAACTGATACATATTTATGTCAAAGACACCCGTCTCAGTTTTGCTAAGCTCCACATTACAGTATGTACTGTTGAAAGAAAGCACTCACATATATTTTTCAGATTTCAAGACAATACAATAGCCAACAAAAAAAGTCACACAGCACAATTTAAAACCAAAACAGCAAAATGGCAGTTGAAATAACAACAAAATCATATACAATCGTATACAACAATGCCATATCACTGCAATTTATGGAATGTATTAATAGATCTTTTTGAAAGCTTGGATAACTGTTCTGCATGTGGTGGCTAACGCAATGATCACATACATATATAGTTTTGGGTGTAAAATTATTACAATGGAAACTACATAATCTATTTTATCATCACCAAGAAGACTTAAGCAACTGAAAATTGTGCCGAATGATGAAAATTGTACAAAACTATTTGCATAAATGTACTACAGTTTTTCTTGATTGATTTAGAGCATTTTTCAAATGACAATTAACATTTGCAAAACAACAAATGTATTCTCCACACCATAATGTCACTTCTGCACAGCAGAAGATCATCTCTCATTGCTTCCCACAAAATTTTCAAATATTGTAATTCATATAAGCAAATGTTTTGTACAATTTTCATCATTTGGCGCTAACATTTTGACAATATATTTAAGCATTTTGACTCTCTTGGTTTAAAAGATGCTGATTGTACTGGTCATTTTGGTGGCACCGATTTAATTCTTTGGTGGAATTATTAGATTTTGAGACATGAGTTAACTGTTTTGGGTCAGTTATAGGCTTTTGCAGCTAATCTATAGTGTTGCGCTATATGCATGATCTGATTTGAGAAATGCTCTATATCCTGAGAAGTATGCTCCATGAAATGAGCCAAAGCAACTGAGAAAAGTTGTAATGTACAGCTAAACCTAAAAGGGTCCAATGTGTCCCTTGTGAACGGGCTATATGAGTACGAGTATGATACAGGAGATTATCAGCATTAATACCTAAAACATACACTCTGCTTTGCCGTTGCAACCAACATTCATTCCCCCAGCACAGTTTAGTTTAGAAATTGGTGTTTCAGATATGATTCACACAATTCTTCCCTTTCAGGGAGATCCCAGATATGTGTTTCTTTAAAAGTACAGTTCATCTGCAGACGATAACACATCAGCATCAAAAACATTCCATGACTCTTCAGTTTATGTATGAAAAGGCCTTGGCAGTTTATTATCGCAGTATGTGGTATTTATACACTGTAAAATGTCACACTACCAAGCTATTAGCAAAACGATACTTAATCATGCATTTAGTGATCAATAAAATTTAATATTATGATGCGTGGCCATTTTTGTATGAGCAACTAATTAACATTTAGTTAATATTTTATGTCTCCTTAATGTTTGCAGCACAGATTTTTATCTCTTCAATCATCGTTCATTTTAAAATATTTTTATAGCCTTTCAACCATACAAACACTGAATTCTGTAGGTATTGGAGGCCGTCCTGAGGGACAGGCTACTTTTATAGACAGCTGTATTGCAGAACATTAACAAATGCCAGCAAAAATACTTAAGACAGGCTTTGAATCACTTATTTGTTTTTGTTTTTTCTCCTTCTGTTCTAACGTTTACTTTCAGAGTCCTAATTTTAACCACTGTTATGTCAGCCAAAAGATTTGGCAACACTTTACGTGAGGGGGCACAAATAATGTAGTAGTACACCCTTACTTAATGTATTAACTAAACAGAAACTAAGTGTTAGTTATGTACTGATCCGACGTGCGTCCGTCATTAATTGATCACAACAGTTCATGTAATTCATGTAATTACTATATCTGTTCATGATTTGTACTTGAGTAGTAATTGAGTTATTAAGTACTGCTACCAGAGGTTCTTAAGGAGGGGACACCTGCTATACATTAATTTAATGGGATTGCAGAGATGAGCTTGTACCCCAGTCCTCCATCCGGGCACCCATCTGGTATTAGCAGAGTGGTGCATAAGGGTTTATAGTGTGTCCCTGGGGGTGCCAATGTGACAGCGTGCTGAGAGAAGCAGGCCTCTCAGTTTCTCTGTATATAGAGCTGTGCTTTTCTGTGATCAGAGCAAAGCCTGGGAAAGCCAGGGATGCATAGCCAAGAGCTCCAGACTATTCCACCAGGAGTCCTGGACACTCTGGAGGCAATCCTATTAGAAGTGAGAAGCCTTGGGCTTACATCGTCGGGCTGGTTCCCTGAGCAGGGTGTTGACTGTTCTCCAGGCAGCTCGGACTGCAACGAGCACCAGGTCCCCTGTCTGTTGCTCCCTCTGTCACCATGATCCAGCACTGACCGAGTGCCTAGCAACACTCTCACACAGCAACAGACCGTGGCCCAGCCTTGGCGATCGCTTAAGAAACACCATCGATGTGCGAGAAGACGATCGAGTCTTCCTTGGCTTTGAGCCACCTGTAGTCCATACTGAACCTCGATAATCCATCACTGTCTGTCTGCCAGCCCAGAAACTAGAAAACGGCTCAATGATTCCATGTAGTATGTTCCATGCAGTATGTTCAGCTTCAATGACGACTTAAGTCAACATCCTGATAAAAGTCAGCTTTGCCCAATAGGAAATAAGGTTTAAATTATCCCCATTAGACAACCCTGACCTTTTGCAATTTTTTTTCACTAAAGCAATTTGACTCTCTTTAGTAAATATGGCTTTGTGGAAACCCCCCGATATGCAGATGGTACGATCCTGAGCCATGACAAAGATGACATGTACTGTAGTGCGAACCAATCAATGCAATTAATGACATCGACACTAACACACTGTTTCATTTCAAGCAGTGGTTTGGTCATATCCACTAGACTTCCTTTATTAAATTAAGAAATTACAAATGTACCCCGAGCCATATCCAAACTCTATTTAAATGCATTTACACTATTTTTTTTTTATAATTTTGAAGATCAGTTTAAACTCTTGAATATGTTCCACCAAGCAAATCAAACTGAGTGATCATACACAGGTCTGTGGATAGACAGTCTTGTATAGTATTAAAATGCCACATTTGTATTCAATTGTATGAAATTTGGCAGAAAACGGCCAGTTCTATCTGGAAAGTGGACAATAAGAGGGAGCTGAGAAAAGGCTGCAGGTCATGTGAGAGCGGCTGCAGAGACCAGCTTGCAGACACATGGTCAGGGGTCCCGACCCGGAGTGGTTGGGGGGGGGGTCCCTCATAGCGGTGCACCCAAAACAAGCACGCCATCCTTACTGATCGTGCACAGAGCGTTTCTCTCTTCCCAGCCACATCAATCTCTGGGGCCCTCAGCTTATATAAGGAAAGGTCAAGATCTGATATTTGACCCCACCCTTAGCACAAAGAGACAGTTATTGCTTTCCCAGAAATTTTCAGATCAAATACATAATTCAATCTTCTGCTGGCATGAGTAATATTACTGAAAAGGGTGGAAATTGACCAAAAATGAATGCCTTGTAATTGTAATAAATTACATTTGATAGATAGAAAAATTTAAAAGCACTGGGGGACGCGTCCCCCTCACATTTCATAATTTTTTGTTTGGAACCCCCCCCCCCCCCACATTTAACATAAAATATTAGTTCACCCAGTGCTGTTTCTATCGCTTCACGAAAGAATCCATTCCCCTTGATCGATATGAGAATACACATACGGCATCTAATTCACTAATTCATTATAAAAATTCTGGGGAGGGTCAGTCCCCCCCCCCACATTCAAAATACTTGTGACACCCCATGCTGAACCTTCAGTTGTGCTGCACACCTTGAGGCTCTGATGCCCGACACACTCACAAACCCTGTTATTTTTAGTTTTTGATTTGTTTCATACTGATGTGAAAATACATTAAAAATTTGTTCCAGCATTTTCATACAGCCAAAATGGGAAAATTTGGATTTTTTTGACCTAATGCTTTCAGTTCTGTAAGGAAGATATTAAGATTCACGGGAGAATGGCATCAGTCCAACACGTCAGACGCGGATAGAGCTAGAGACAGGATCTTAGCTGCATCTTAAGCGACACATTATGGGTCTTTTGATCCGGTTCGTGCAGAGCAGGTCACACCTCAAACCCGCCTTGATCCTCACTCAGATTAACAGTGTGCTAATCAGCACTATCAGGAGTCCTAGATAATACACCGATTCATAATGTAAAAACTTTTAATAAGAGACTCGGAGTATGTGAAATGGGATTTCTTCCTTTCACTTTTATCTCCAAGTAACATCTGCCATGTAAAATACAGGTTTTGTGATGGTGTTGTTGTTGCCACTTCGCCAAACCGCAGACATTGATTCAGTATGAAATCTGCAGTTGGGCAGAGGGTACGGCCAGGGGCCCTGTGGTGGGCAGAGGGTACGTCCATGGGTCCTGTGGTGGGCAGAGGAGGACTTGCCAGTCCCCACACACGGCTGGCACCAGACAAGCTACCACATTGTCTAAAATTTTCTGTTATTCAAACACAAATTTTTGGCTGAAGGTCTTGTGCTCATTCTAAAAGGACATGGTTTATTGTAATCTGGATGATAAATGCTAAATGTTGTTATTGTACATTGATATTGATATGCTGATTTGTAGTGTACATTAGCTAATTTTTGTTGTCAAGTTAATTAGGCCTAATTACAGCATACATTTTCATATATATTCAGGTATTTGTTATTTTCAAGGCCTGTGTTATCATTTAGCAGGGGTAGTGATGTGTATTGATAAGGAAAATTGAAATTAGCTTTACGAAGAACATTTTTGTTGCAATAAACATACTGTTTAACACTATGTCTTTGAACACTATGTGTTTAACCTCAGCAAAACAGGATTTTCCATTCATCCATGCAGTCTCTTTTTAGGAATGGAAAGTGGTTAGCAATCTTATTGTTGCCTGTGTTATGTAAGTACTCGTCTTCCAATATCACAAAATGGATCAGCAGTAGCTGCAGCTCATCACAGGCTCGGGGTCTGTGCCATCATTTTGTTGTTGTCAATGAGAAAGCCAAGGACAAATCCCGGCGCAGTGCTATCTATCTGCCTTAACAATCGCCGTACTCAGCCTCAGCGAAGACGGTAGACTTTTAATTACATTCTTTTTCGGCTCACTTTCAAGAGAGAAGCAAAGAGCACCTGTGCAATAAAAGTCTTTGTTCAGAGGTGTCGCTCCCTCAGACTGCCCACATACTGACAGTGTTAATGCCGTTGTCACAGTAGGCCATTGTCAAGGCTTGCAGTGCAGGCAGGCCTGCCCTTCTTTACGGAAGGGGAACAGCGACAGAGCAGCGGTGTCCCCCCAGAGTCCGCCAGTGTTCATCTCAAACGAGACAATATTTTCAACTGGAAAAAAAAAAATACCTTCGGGGGATTCGAATCCCTCATTATTATTTCATTTATTAGTTTTGAATCCCTTGGCTGCAGATGCCCCAGAACTTCAAAATTTCTTGCTTTTTATGATCCGTCAGCTTATTCTTTCCACAGGAGGGATGCTGCCTTGTGACGTTAAGTCAACTTCACTCACATCTCGCGCAGAAACTTCTTTTCACAAAAATAAACCCATCTTTGATGTAGGATTTCCGCACTAGAACAGCACACCAGAAAAGCTTGCAAAACTGGGTATTAAGTTGCAGGGAGAAATTGATGGTACCTGGAGACAAGGGTGTAGAATATAGAGTTTTATATTGGGGGGGGGGGGGTCTTAACAAAATACATGTAAAGGCCAAACTGTGATTTGTTCTCTACATCTATCCATTATAAATTGAGATAAGAATCCAACTTTTGTGGTATTTAGTGGTATTGATCAGTTAATCACCTGTGGCAGCAGGTGGAGGTTGAGGTGGG
>JABFEA020000138.1:15525495-15543875 GCA_019775915.2 Cyphomyrus plagiostoma | reverse complement strand
GCCTTTTTCCTTTTTAGAAGGGATGACTCTTTCATTATTGTGCTTTATTTATAGTTGAAAGTAGCGCTCTGTTTGCCCCGCCGCGGGGGGTGGGGGGGTGGGTTTTGGGGGGGGGGGGGGGGTGGTGTGGGGGGCCTCAGTTTGACATTTAATATGCTGCCTCTGCATCCAGCCCATCTTTCCCTCCCTCATACACCATCGCTCGCCGCCACCGCCGCCTCTCTTTCCCTCCCTCTCCCAGTCTCTGTCATTCTCACCCTCCTCTCTTTCTCTCCTGTCACGCTCTGTCTTTTCGCCTGCCGCTTCCTCGCTGCCTCCCCGTTGTCTTTTTCTTCTCGCCTTCGTGTTCGTTAAATTCCTCCCTTTGTCCGCGGCCCCCCTTTCCCCTCGTCACACCGAGTGGTCCTCACCCTGATCTGCACAGTACAATCAGTGCCCAAAGTTTTGGTTAAAAAACTCCTTCTGCTACTGGATAAGCCAACTTCAGAACTAAATCCTTAAGATGCCTTGCACACAGGGCATTGGAACCTGCAGTTCCTTAAGCTACAGTCATAGGCTGTCCTCGCTGTCTTACGAAAACCAAGATTGCCTACTTTTTCATGATTCTGTCTTTTTACCGTAGATGGGAAAACACCCATTCTCCTCTGCCTACGATAGTATTTGACATCTGACTGACATCCAACTGACCAATGTTTTGTGTACGTAGAAGTGACGTTAACATTTGTATTTATGAGGGTCGTTTAGGTGGATTATTGTACAACGTACATTTTAAGAACTTAACATTGATAGCTAGACAGCTACCTAACTAACGTCATTGTTAATTGTGAATATGAAGCAAGGTTAGGTATCTTGTGGACACTGATATATTTGCCAAACTGACAACAACCACATACCTCCATTTAAAACATTAAATTGTTCTCTGATGGCTGTGCACACATAGCTTTTTATTTGCAGTGCTAAGAGAGTCTCAAAACGTTGTTTTAAGTTTATTTTATAAAGTAGTTTCTAAGCGAAAAACAGGTTTTCCACATTCCTGAATGAATAATGAATTTTTGGAGATACATGTTTTTCATTGGACAGCAGCGAAATAATCCCTGAGCATAAAATGCAGTTAATGTACCAGAGGACAGATGTCAGCAACCAATAAGGCCTGTAGTACATACATGCATGTTTCATTAATGTTTTCGATGTGATATTCAATATCTATCGCATTTGTATGTTTGGAGCAACGCAATGTCGCAACTGATGGAAAACAGGCATTTATATTCGCAATTTAGATGCATAAATGTTAAAAGGTCAGCAGATATTTATTTAATATGAAATATAAAAATTACATGGCAAAGGGAAACACAATTTGTTTGAGAGCGGTGCTTCTTGTTACCAGAAAGCAAAATAACACTCAAGGATATTGATTTATTACAAATCCACTTTTCTCTAACATTTTCTTGTATTTGGAAGTGAAGCCCCCTTTGAACACTAGCTTTAAGAATAAATAAGCATAAGAACATATAGGTATTCAAGCATAAACAGTGACTGCAAGTACATTCTGCAATTTCCTTGCTGGAACTAGGCAAACAAAGGAATGTCACAGATGCACCCAAACCTCCCAAAAGCATTAATTTCATAAGGACGGTAGAACCAAAAGCCTTGCAAAGCCTTGTAACTGTTTTGGATGCTGTCCATTTTGTACCTTCCTCAGAAATTAGTCTTTGAATTTGTTTGGTTCCTTAGTCAACATCACATAAAAATTCCGTGCCACATTATATTTTGTTAGAATTTACTTGCTGCTGTTGTTGCAGTAATTTTTCTTCATGAAACCTATTTAGTAAAGTAGCTGAACCTTGTCATTTTTTGTTTAATGTCACCAGAAGATGAACCCACTTCTCTATCCTGTCACTAGTTTCATATTAAAGAAGCAGAAAAAGTCACTAAATTAAAATTGGCAGTTGTGAGCAAAATATTTGTCTTTATTTTTAATTTAAACATCATCCATTATAAAATAAAATACTCCTAAATATGAGCTTCTTTGATAACACTCTTTCTGGTTGTTCGGAATCTAACAAGAGATTTTATGAGCTTTGAGAATGCTTTAGTATGACAGTTTACTTAAGATATATTTTGTCCTTGTTTCAATTGTACCTTTTTCGCCATGCTGTCCTTTGTCAGGACCTGGCCTGGGTTTCAGCCACGTTTGTGTCACAGTCCCTCCATTAGAAACCCAAAGGTTTATCTAAGAGCTTTCCAGAGTCTTTTATACATAGTCACCCAGAAGCCAATAATGCAAATTCAGTATTTCAATAACTGTTGTGAATAAAATCAGCCCCCAAGCCTTGTCTTGCCTGTTGTTTATTTGATTGTCAAACAACAGGTGGTAATAAATAAATTGCATTTTAGATGCAAAACGTGTTGTTGGAACATTAACCCTCTGTGTGTGTGTGTGTATGTGTGTGTGTGCGTGCGTGCGTGCGTGTGTGCTTGCGTGCGTGTGTGTTTGTGTGTGTGTGTGTGTGTGAAATAAAATAACCATGCAATTTGACAGGACTTGCGATTATTTGAATATCAAAGATTTCCTCATGATGTTTATGGATTTTCGGCAGCAGATCTTGATTAAACTGCAGTCGGTTTATTAACAATCAGGGCTACAAATACCCTACCCCCTCATCCCACCTGTCAAATTCAATACTCCGCCCCCACCCACCCCTGCACACACCTAGTATGGCTGCCTTAATGACGGAACCCTGTGCTTCTGTTCATGCTCTCTCCCGCCCTGGGCACGAGTCAGCCCCACTACATATAAAAAAATGACTTTTTATCTCAGAATCACACACAAAGGCTCCCTATTGTATATGCATTGGAAACAGACTTTGGACGTGATAGAGTCACCAGCAGGCCACCAGGCGAGGGAACGATAGAGGATCTGATTAAGTTGTCAGGGAGATGACAAAGAGCACCTTCCTCTCTGCCTTAAAAACATGGGTGACTATAGCCTCATACTGGGATTCCACTCTACGGTTACAGATTAGTCTGAAAGCTTGGTCTTCCCAAGCTCTTTCGCAAGCAGGAGTCCTAGTTCATTCTTGTAATGGAAAATCCCTTTTACATAAAGTGTAGTAGATCAAAGTACAGCCATGGCAAAGCACGGAAAATCACCAATAAATGCTGCTAGCATAAGGCATAAAATGTCCTTATCTGTGTACATTTTGTATTTCACATATATTGTATCTAAGTCAGGTTCTGCCATGAAATACCCAGACTACTCTGATTAATGGATCCTGACACATGAAGTCCTGGTCTCCCTAGTGGTGCTCTTGGGGTTTACATTTACATTTTACATTACATCTACATACTTAGCAGATGCTTTTGTCCAAAGGGATGCACAAATAAGGCCAATGGCACATTGCGAGCATACATGCTGTCATGGAGTTCAGTGGGCATTAGTGCAGCTAGGCTGAGCTTCCAGTGAATGATCAGGTTCAAGAGTAAGCAGTTGATGGAACAGGAGCTACACAACAACTCTGACAAAGGAAGAACCTAATTCGACTATTCAAGGACCAGAAGTGCGACATAACATTCAGGAAATGTAAAGATCGGGTTAGTAGAAGAATTCATGGAATAACATCTCTTGAGGTGTTTATTGAAGGTGGATATGGAGTCTCATTCCACCACTTTACCAGAATTCTACATTCTTTACTCTTTTACCATCTAGCTATAAACTTTCTCCCAGCCACTCCACCAAACCCCCGATCCACAACTTTTTAAAATTGTGACTTAATGACTTAGGAAAATGATGGCTGCTGAGATTAACCCAGTTGAGACATGCTGCCTTAACCCACATCCATACCTATTAAGGTGCTGGAAACTCACTTGATAAACAGTTGTCTGGGTCTATGGGTTTGGGGGCCGTGGTGGTGCAGCAGAGTCGCAAGACCTTGTGAGCTGTGCCGTGTGACTGGGAACGGACGAGACGCATGCGTTTGCTGCGGAAAACTGCTCCTCCCAGTTTTTGAAAGGTCTGTCTAATGAAGTCAGAGCACGACTTACTAATGTAAAAATTACAAGCAGCCAAATGGACACATTGCTATTTCTGATGGCGAAGACTACATTAGGATAAAAGGAATACTTGGTAACAGAGACATTAAAACTCACTGGCTAACTAGCAAATAGCCAGCTAACAAAACTGATTATCGCTGCTGATTTCGTTGTTTTTTAATTAATAATTAGCCTTCAAGGTCAAATCCCGAAGAAAGTGAAACAGCTGGCTGTTGTCACCGCCGAGATGATGTAACTACACCAAGAGAGGATAGAGGATCTCCTTACTTAATTTAAGAGAAAATTTGCATATCTTATTCTGTACATTTTTTTGTTATTTTTGAGATGACCAATGACCTAAAGTCAGGCTCCGTCGTCATAGAATACCAATCAAAAGTCTGAAAATACCAATTTAAAATCATTTGTTTTTCAACAAGATAATGTCTATATTCGCCCCTGAGATTATGTAAGTACTGTATCATTTTGTGAATAAGGAAAGAGATGGAATGCTGAGACCGATGACCTGACCCCCACAATCCCCCCGACCTAAACCCCATACAGCTGGTCTGGGATGAGCTGGATCGAAGAGTAAGATTAAGGTGCCAACTTGTACCCAGAACCTGTGGAAACTCCTTCAGGACTGAAGCATTCCAGGTGGCTGCATCTGGAAGCTGGTTGAAAGAATGCCAAGAGTCTGTAATGCTGTCATCAAAGCAAAGATGGCCAATTTGAAGAAGCTAAAATTTAAGAAAATTGTGAGATGTTGAACACTTTTCTTAGTTGCTGAAATATTTTATATGTATTAATTTATTGCCCCAATCCCTTTAACTGTAAAGTGAATGACATAGCTAAAATAGAGACAAATACATTAAAAGCAAGTGAGTCCAGACTTTTGTCTGTCACTGTGGGTTGCAGTATTGGGAACCAAAACTCACTCAGTTCCTCATGAAATCCAATGAGGAACTTTTGTTAATTTGCCAAAATTCACTACATCTGCAGAAATTTTCTCAAAATTGTATCCGGTGGACTGAGTGGATTTTGGAAATTTGTTCTTCAACTGCAAAACAAAACTGTTTGTTCAAGTCAATTTTTTAGAGACCCTGTTTCAAAAACATTAGCAAATGCAAAACACAATAAAGTCAAATCACGTGGATTTGATTGAACTTTTCAGTAACAGGATAAACTAGATGCTACTTGGTCTGTCTGTAAGTTTAGTGCCATGTGCACTGCATTTGACATTTTACAATGCTCCTCTGCGACAGGAAGCATGTTAGACTTTGTCTCCCTCTGATTCCCACACTGCACTCTTCCACCGCCGCTTTTTACACACTAGGACTTTAAGCCCCACGCAAGGGACACAGTGCTAATTTGGACCCTTGCATATCTCTCACCAGAAACAACCGGCATCCATCAGGGGCCTGACGGAGGTGCTAATTCCGAAGCCATTTTGAGATATCCTCACGTCACCTGATACAGCACAGTTTTTTAAGCAGTGTGCAGCGTTCAAGAACATCCATGACTCTGTTTTAGTGTATTCTTCAGATTGACCTATTTATTCCTTTCTAATGAGGGACTGTTTATTGTTTTCATATGAAATAAGCAATCATAGAGGACATCCATATATATATTTACACACAGTTTGTTTTGTTTATTTTACCTCCCAAATGTATTGGTATCCAAACATGGATATAGCTGTGGGGTTTCCTATATTTTATACTTTTAATCAGTACAGCTTCTTTCTTTGACACTAGTATGATTAATTTTATAATTTTTTTTTTCAAAACTTCAGCTCTGTAAATGGCTCATGGGAGCACAAACTAATTAAGCGGCGTGTTTGCAAATAGCAGAGACATACAGACTTTGGGTAAATTTAATCTGAGGCCACGTCCCCGTGCTGGCCCGCAGGCTGGGTTTGTGCTATGGTTGTGAGGGGGAAGGACGAGGCGGAGGCAGATTCATGCAGATGGACCTCTGACAGTTCTAGGACTAACTCCTGCCTTCCATGGGGAGCACATGTCTCTAATTCACGGACCAGCGACCAGGCTGCATCCTACATTCCACATATGATCGGTCCATTCAGCTTCCAGCCACTTATCCATGACCGGGTCGCGAAGAATCCAGAATCTCAGAACACTTAGGGTACAAGGCACATACACCATTTCATGCATTAAAATACAGCAGATTACTAAACAATATCACAGACTCCACTGGGTTTGTGAGATTAGTTCACAGAGCCAGCTTGTAATTGTCGTCCTAAGGAATCGATTTATTTTCTAAGATATGGAAAAGAATAGCCTCAAATTGTACATTATTTTATTTATGACATTCAAGACAGTGGCTCAGTGGGCTACACCTCTGTTTGTGATCAGAAGGTCACCACTTCAACCAGGCCTCAGCAGAATGGTCATATGTCCAAGGCCCCTTGAGTAAAGCTCTTAACCCCCAGCTCCAGTACAACTGCACACTGGCTGACCCTGTGCTGCGATGGCCAAGCTTACTGTTCTTTGCATATCTGTCTCACTGAGAAGAAGAAGATGGGGTAGGCGAAAAGAGAATTAATAATAAAGTTTCAAAAATGCTTATATTCTAGTAGAAGGAAATGCAAGGATGTATACAGGGGTGTGGCCACAGGGGGACTGACTGAAAGCTGATTGGCCTTCACAGTCACCCCCCTCCCCTGTCATTTGCCAATTCAAAACATATCTTTGGCTAATGATAAGGTTGTTCCCACTTATATTACCCACCTTAAAAAAAATCCTAGGATCACCGATGAGGTAATGTAAACATTAAAAAGGCTGTCAGTGTGGGGTATGACAGATAAGTCATATTACAGTTCGGTGTGTTACCCCACAGATAAAGTCAAAACAGATACTTAAGTGTTCAAGGACCTGAATGGGCTCTGGGACTTAGGGAAGAAGGAAGGATCCACCATCCAGATCCTGTAGCTTTTCCCAAGAGGTAGAGGGCACTGGGGGAATCTTCTCCAAGGGTTTATCACAACCATAGACCAGTCCATCACATGGCACAGTTGATGATGGGCAATTCAGAGACACCAGTTCACTTTGGATTACAGGGAACTGGTGTACCTAGAGGACACCTACACTACACAAGGAGAAAATAAGAATTCAGCACACACAGGATTCAAGCCCCCAAAAGGTTGAGTCCACACTGATGCCTCACACCACCGAGCGTTTGAATCCTGTGTGTGTCCATTTCTTATATTCTCCTCTTTGTCAATGTTTGTCTATGACTGTTTGATTGACTGTATTAATGTCTATAACCCTTTAAATAAATGCTGTGTATGTTATTTACTGTATAAGTATTGTGTGTATTTAAGTGACCTCAAATTTCTTTTACTTTACTGACGACAGTTCACTCTGCTTTCTGGTGTTCAGATACAGCATAAACGCCAATTCCCAGCATCAAATTAAGAATGTCACAGGGAAGGTTTTGTTTATCTGGAAGGTTGTTTGCTTTTATGATTAAGCGCACATCGATATTCATAAACCCCCCACACTGCGGTGAGATGAATGTGAAAGATGTCATGTCACTGCATTTAAAAGATTAATAACTCCTCAGAGTGGGCAGCCCCCTCTCGTCTGCTAGCATAATCAACAAAATTTAATCCCAGGGGATTTTCATCCAGGTCTCTTTCCCAGTTTACATTCATCTTGTGACTCCTTTCTTACTTGGTACACAACTATACTGATTATGCATCCAATCCCCGATCCCCTTCTGGGTCTGCGTCAGTTCCACTTTATAGCCAAAAAGATCTACAGCTCTACAGCTATTTAATTGTGCCCTCAAAAGAAAACTTAGTTTCTCATTTTCACTCACTACTCTTTTCACACAACCGTATTTTATGCTTGTAATGGGAATTCGCCTAACTTTCACTGACAGTAAAACTGCTGGTTTACTCCCACGTATGAATGTGTGTATATGACCATTGCAATAGGAAGGCTAAAGTCAGGCAATAAAGCCAATGTATATACCTGTGCCTGCTTACAGATAATATAAAACAGGCTTTAGAACTCAGACCTGGATTCCTGAACCCATACCCAGCTGTAGCCCTTCCCAAACCTTGCATCCATGTGGCGTTTCTGCAGGTTCCCCATAATTTGTTTCATTCCTCTCCATCTAGCAGGTCTCACACCCATATTTTACGCTTCCCTGCATTTAAATATTTACTGATGTAACTCAGCTCATCAGTACCTCCCCTATTGGGAGCCATGGCTTTTATGTTTTAAAAATCAAAATAAAAACTGGAATATTTTGGTCTTTCATTGGCATTCATCAAGACCTTCTTTTTCCCTATGATTTATTAATACTTAAGAAAATAAAAAGGTTGATCTGATTCATTAATTTTGTGCCATGGCATGTCTGAATAATTAGACACCTGGATATTAACCTACCTTGCATGTATAATTAATAGTATCAGTCTCAGGTGGACCTGATTATAATCTTAAATGATAGAAGAAAGACTTAAAGTTGTTCTGTTCTAATGCAGACCAAGGAAGCACCTCTTAAGTCTACCTCTAGCCTGGAGAATATTACGGCCTCCCCTGAATTTTAAATAGGCGGATCTTACGGCACACTAAGAAGCATAAATGACTCGCGTGTATCTGACCCTTTCAGAAGCAGGAGACCCAAAGCGGCGAATGAATGATTATTGTGAATCCAGTTAATGGAAGCTGCTCTGGATAAGAGAGTCAATTAAATTAAGAGAATGTAAAATGCAGTGTGGTTTCCCTTTATCATTTATTTTATATGCTTATTATTACTCGTTTTATAAATACACAGTAAGGGCTAAAAATGTGCTTGCAGATTGTTAATGTAATGGCACACGTGACACTTCAGAGGCGATGTGTTAAATTAAGAACATCTCCGGATCTCCCACGGCGTCCTTCTCGGTCGGCCAGCAGAAATGATGCTCTTGTCGTCATTTCCAGGTGGATCCTCCACGCCCCACCAATCTCATCTCCTGGCCTCCTGGAGAACCTCTCCTGTCACTGATAACCCACCCCAGGGTGTCAGAACCCCCTCCATGATGATGAGCCCAGCTATTTTTTTCCGAATGAATTGCTCCCCCCCACCCCGCCCCGTCCCCCAGAAGCACATTTGTTCTTCATTATTTAAAGTCATTTACTGGATGGCCCAGGGCACCTGCAATGTGCCAGCAAGCTCTCAAATGGGACCTAACTGCAGGAGGCAGCTACTGGGAGCAAGGGGGTGCTGGGGAGCAATCAAGACTCATAAATCACTCCCTTTTTCTGGGGGGGGGGGGGCACCCTTATAGTAGTCATATTTTATAGTGGGTGGTAGGAGGGCTTCTATTTTACTTATTTGTCTTCACAAACTTTGAGGATCTCTTGCCTTTTGCCCCCTCTCACCCGTGGGTGAATATGGAATTTTTTTGAGGTGGGGGTCATGACTCATACAATGGGGCCAAGCTTATCATCAACCAATAATGTGTTTTGAATCAGTGAGTGACAGGGGATGGAGCACTGTGGGGGCCAATCAGCTTTCAGCTGAGGCCTGTCCCCACCCCAGCTCAACCAAAAACAATGCAGTGATGCTCAGCATTTATGATTTCTTACTATCAATTATGCATAATACCAATAATGAATAAGTGGTGCATAACTTAACAACAAATTTAGAGGCCCTGTGGAGTATGAACAAAATCATTTCTGTAAAACGTCTCCTTTGTTTTGCTTTCTTTGTTTTTGTTGCTTAATTAATTGCAGTGATTAACTGCTTGAGTTTTCATTTATTATAAAGGGTGAAAAGGTGTTACTTGAAACAATGTAATAAATAGATATTTTAAAACTTCATAAATTGATTAATTAAGGCATGATACATTTTTTTTTTTTTTGGAGAGGTATTTCAGTTCCTGGTGATTTATTGGCTCAAATTAATTTCTTTAAAATTAAGCTTGGTAACACTACTTGAAGATGTCAGCTATATTGCATTATAGATATCTTCATAATGCATTAGTCAGTATTAGAATTAAGAATGCTTTGTACTGCCTTATGAGGATATCTGTAGTGCATTATAGATGCATTCGTAATTCATAATAAACATGTTATAATGTGTTATGCCTTATATAAATAATTATAGCCATGTTTATAATGCCTTATGAATGCATGGTAATGTGTTATGATTGTGTTCATAGATTCTTATAGATGTCACGTTCAGCGTCGTCCGTCCCGTTCCAGCCCCTCGTGTGCCACGCCCACCTCATTACCTCCTGTGATTTCCGATTGTGTCCACCTGTGTGGCGCCGCCGCACGCCTGTCTCGTGCTCCGTCTTGTGTGCATTTAGGTCTGCGTCTGCGTCTCTCCGGCAGACGCGGCATAAATCGTGTCTATGTGTGTGTTGAGCATTAAAACCCCCGTTTGGTTATTCGCTGGCCTGCACGCCTCTCTGTCCTCCCGGCACGCTCACCCCGGAACGTCACAATAGACATGGTATTCATAGAAAGTGTTACCTTAACTTTCCTTTAGTAAAAAATCCTTTAATAAAAAAATTTGCTCATCTGGCTACCAGAGAGAAATGTTTGACATTATCTCCCTTCTCTTCTCTATATCCTTGTGCCACACAGAAAAAAGGGTCTTTCTTTTAGTTTTTTTCTGGTTAATCTGGTCCTTAAATTTTTTCCTGAGATTCTGGTGCCTGTAGTATCATCCATCCATCCATCCATCCATCCATCCATCTATTTTCTCCCACTGCCTGTAGTATCAGTTAAAGCAAAATGAATCTGTCGGGTCAGTTTACCTCAGTCCTAACATTGCTTTTCTCAGACGGTGGTGTTTCCTTATTTTCCCCCAGCTGCAGGAGATGGAGGCAACATGTTGAGGTCAACAAAGATGTCCATGAGCTTATGCACCGAACCCAGGATGAAGACGCGAAACAGCACAGCTTCCCTCCATGTTGCGGACAGTCTGTACCAGAGAAGATGCCTTTTTCCTCCAGGATCCCTCTTCTCAAATAGGTAACTGAGATGCTCAAATTTGAAAGTCCGGGTCTCTTTGAAAGGACAGGTTTGAAAGGAGAAGTTATTTCTTTTTAATACATATTGAATCTTATGTGAATAAAGTGCTCTGAGCATATTTTGATTAACCCATTTTTGTGTGGTTGATATTTCTAACATATATCCTATTAACATGAAGCCACAATTGACTCGTATCCTGTCATGACAGCACGTTTTCTTGTGCCTAATCTGCACAAGTTTATAATTGGTTAGGCCACAGTCATAAATGAATGGATGGATCAGTATCAGTTACAGACATGTTGCTGGTTCATTTTTTTCAGTTGTTACATGTAAAACAGTCCACACAACTGAAGCCCACATGTTTGCATACTATATCTCTCTTCATGGTGCTTAATATTGAAGGCAGTAGGAATAATTAATTTTTCCATTGTTGCTGCTTTTATGACAAATTGTACTAATTACAGCAATGAGTATCCGTGTAAATTTACTTATAAGGGTTGTTTGGTTTTGTAAGTATGAAATTTACCAATAAGCAGCGCTTAGAACACCTCCTTTGTTTTATTGTAAATAACCTCCCTGTACTGTATATAAAAGTCAAATAAAGCACTTACTTTACAACACTTGCTTAATGTGAGATATGCTTGAGTGTTTTATGATAACCTGCTGAAATGCTCGCAGTGAGAATTTTCGAGACAATTTTAAATAAACGGTTATTCGATAACCAGATCAATTCAAGTTAAAAACAAGTCATTGAGATCTACATGAGATTTATTACCATCTCAGTTACCCACATTATATTAAAAGTAATTGATTTTCTGAGCTAAAATCTCTTCTGGTGCCCTCACTGAAGTCCTTCCAATGTATACCATGCAATCGGAAAATATGTGCTTAAAAGCACTACACTATGTTACTGTCTAGTGACTGTGAAAGTCACCAATGACATGGACTGTGGGCAACACTACGTGTTGTCTCCTGGGTTACTATAAATTATTACTGTCGGGCAGAAAACAGCAGCAAGTGGAGAAATGAGTTACTGTCTCCCACTTCTCTGCAGGCAACTGGTCTATCATGACAGCAGATCTGGTGACATCCATAAGTACTACATACATCAGGGGTCCAAAATGACCATGCTGCACATACAGCCACAGCCACCTATGGAGAAATGTCTCATTTGTCCATCAGACTTTGCTGTCCTAGAGAACATTTGGAAGTGACCTCACACTTGTGAAGATGAACAGACCTGGAAAGTGAAGGAAGTGTCTATGGGAGCATGACAGTTCCGTTGTGATGATGCACAGCAGCACCTTAAATATTTTCTGAACCCAGGACCTGGAAATACTGGCAATAGTACCGCCTTAAAGTAAAAGTATTTAAATCATAGATGTGAATGGCCCCTTACAAAGGAGAACAACAGCTATTGCTGTTTTAGAAAATAGCTTCTCCTATTGAGAAGTTGAAATCGTGTCACAATTGGCATGTAATCAGTGTTATTCTTGTGTTTTCATAACAGTCATAAAAGATTTATAGTGGATAATGCAATCAGGAATGGTGTCATGCGGGGGTGGAGGGGCAGCAAAAATTTACTGTAGACCCTGGGGAGTGGGGGGGGGGGGGGTTAGTCCCCTTTATATATTTTGCCAATCACCGCCAATGGAATAAAGTATTATCTCCTGCAATCGACCTGGAAACTCATTGAGTTACAAACCAGTTACCCATGGTATATAGGCTATATGATGTCAGGGGTGAGAAGGAAGGACCCACTGGGAAAATTCCAGAATTTCCTGACAGCCAATCCATGTCTGGTGTCATGTATATTTCTGGCACTGAAACACAATGGATCTAGGGACTTTTGATGAACATTGCACTAAAAACTGGTTCCTTAATGACAACCTTAAAAAGACTGGTGAATATGAATAAAATCTACATAATATACATCTAGATAAATGTACCAAGAATAGTGCTGTGGCCTGTTAATGTGTTCTCAGTGGGGCACACCGTCATCAAGAAAAAAACATAATCATTCTCAAATATAACTCAGTGCAAAAGTCATCCAGAGGACAATCTTTATGTTACATGCTGAAAGAAAGTCTCATCTAAGGTCTCTTCATAAAGAAATGGTCATTTTGATCAAATTTGCATATGAAACAGGACGATTACTCTCTGCATTTGGGAACGATAGAGTAGCCTCTTCCAAGTGGAATTTGGGTTGTTCCTCCACTGCACCCACTAATGAAAACCACCCTATTACACGGTTGGGCAATATAAGTGTTTTAAATAAAGGCAATGTTAATGCCCCTGGACGAGTATGATCATGGCTGAAAAAGGCCGGCTGGACATTTGAGGCAGCATTGCAGTGTTGTGGTCCGTGATTAAATTCTCGAATATTCCCGTTAAAGTTTGGGGTTTGGGGTGTTTACAAAACCGCCCGTAATCAGCAATAAGATCCTTTATTCCAAAATCTGCTCCTCTTTAGTATTGCAATGGTTCAGTTCTTTTTTATTTACTGGTATTTTATCTTTAATTTATGTCATTAATAGCATCGAGCAAGGGAAGCTACAAACTGAATGTAACTGTACTTGTGCTGGAACAATTGTACTTGTGCAGTGACGCGATATTCTATTCTGTTCTATATACAGTGCATGGTTCTTTATTTGATTAATTTGCTTAGATCATAAAGTCTTCCTTATCCCATTTGTCATGCAAGTTTACACCTTCTACAAACTAAAATGCAAAAAGAAGACACCTCCACCATTTTTGTCTGTACTTGAGAAGAAAAGAATGTTCTGGAAGACTTAAGTAATCAAGGGCACCCTGTTGGTTACTAATTGCAAACCATTTTCAGTGGCTTTAGGCTGATTATCACTCCCCCCCCCCCAACATTGCTCCATGAAATTTTAAAAATAAAAACCTACCCATTTGCACTGGTTAGCTATGGGGCGTCGTACAGCTATGTTTGGGATGGTGACTGACACTTGCCATTTTTGGCAGTTGTGACACGAGCACGAGTGAGCAGTGTGAACAGAGAGTGTGAGTCCTGGGGTCTGGGGTGCAGAGGGTGCAAATGGGACCTTACACACAGAGCATTTTTACCTTTCACAACTAAACATCATAAAATACAGTTTTTTTCCCTGTGGTTTTCTTATATATTTAGGACCATTAAACTGCTTCTTGCCTAAGCCCCCCCCCCCCCCACTCATATGGGGGGGGGGGGGGCATAGATTTCAATGCTGGAATTTTACAGTTCAGGACTTAGCGACATCTGCGATATAATCTATAGCCAGGTTTTAGCATGTTCAGCATGTTGGAAGTGTGTGTCCCTCTGGACAGGGCTGTCGACTGACATGAGGTGAAGAGCAGGAGAAGTTTGCCTCCAGAAATTCTTTCCGACATTCACAGTATGACAAATGCTACTGATTTTTTATTTTATTTACTCATTTTATTTTTTGCATATTTCCGACAAACAAATACAAACCAACAGGGAACAGATGGTAATTAAATCCTTTATGAATATGGATGCTTGAAACTACTTCAGAAGCTCCTACCTACAATGTTTTTGCTAATAAATTATATTATTTCCATGCACATGAACAGAAAAGGTCGGGTAGAATCTTTTAATCTACGTGTAGGAATCAGTTTATCCAGGTTTTATGCAGAAAGAGGAACAGGGCTGGGATAACTGATCCTGCTGTATGATGCATTTTACGCAAGTTAAGACTGAGACAACAATCCTGCACAAATCCTCTCATTATTTTGGATAGGGTTGGGCATTCATTATTTTTCTCCTCTCATTTCTTTTCAAGAACATCGGATCAGACCAGCAGATTAGTGGAATGGCTATCTCCGGCCTCCCTGATCCAAATTCCTGCATCCAACAACAGTTAATTAGCTGACCTGAACCTCGTTCACCCAAGCTATAGGAGATGGGGGGGGGGGGTGCGGGGTGGTCTCAGAGTGAAATTAGGGACATGGGTCTGAGATGACAGGCTAGCTGGGCTTGATGGATGACTGTTTATTTGCTGCATATCCCCCCCCGCAAGCGTTGGAGTAAAATGAAGGGTTGATGTGTGTCACAACTGCCATCAGAATGTCACAATACCTTCCACTGTTGGGCTTCTCTGGCCATTCAAAAACAGCCATCCCGGGGGCGGGTCCTGCTTCGCCCCCGCCGGCATGTCCACACGGCGCTAATCGGGACTGTCACGGCACCATCAGTAGCTCCTCATTCCCAATTATCGCGACGCGAGGGATGAGTGAAATGGAAGCTGACGTGTGGACGCTGCGGACGAGGGCACCGTGTGCCGTGTGTGGTATCCAGGCTACGATTATCGGGAGGAAGCTTGAGAAAAGCAGGAACTGCAGTGATCTCAGTACAGCTGGTTCAGGTCCAATAAAGACAACCATACTGCACCTTTAAAAAATAGTCATCCATTCCATTCTTCATACCAGCTTGTTCTATGCAGTCACGGGGATGCGGATCATGGAAGCTATGGGAACAAAGCAGGGAATAACACAGGATGGGGCAGCAAAGTAAAACCATCCAAAATTTAAAACTGATTTTTTTTTTTGCATTGTCTAAGGTGGAGATGGAGAGCTAGCAGGTCCCTAGATGAATTTTTGATGCTTTTCATATGTTTCAGCCCAGTAAAATTTTAATTCTTTCTCCTATCCCATGGTTCAATTCACCACCCAAGTCATAGAAACTCTCAAAAAGCCAGCGGCCTGCTTTTGTTGAAGAGAACTAAAAATGCTGCAAGGGCTGCAATTAACGAGCGGATTTAGAGAAGTTCAGCAATCTCATCCAAATTGCACTGCGATAAGCGTGGACCTTTTATTTTGCAGTAGACTGTAGATAGAATGCAGGAGGATAATAATAGAGATTTGTCGAACTTTCCAGCACATGCAACCGGATATAAAGAGAAGTTTATAACAGGAAGAAAACTGGGATGCTGGGCAGGTTGAATGGCCAATGACTGGTTTCTGAATCACACATAATTGCACATGATGGGGGGGGGGGATAAATGACATAGGTTGAGGAGTAGCCAAGTAAAATGCATCCACCAGGTTTAAAGTTTTAAGTCTCACCCTTGTCTTCTTTATCAGTCTATCTTTGGTTAGTGTCAGTACCCTTCCCACCTCACAGCCATGTCCAACAGGAATTAATTGTTGTCACTTTAGCGAGGAGGAAGGGTTGCCCTCTTCTGACAGCCTAATTAGTCTTATTTAGTGCTGGTTCTGGGCTGTAAACAACCGGAGCAGGGATAATGAAACGGCCAAAGCATCCTGGCTACCTAAGAAGCAGTAAGGAGATGTTTGTGCGATTTATGGGTCATCAACACCTGCCCCGTATTAACTAGCCTTACAGCACCTTGATTTAATTAACACTTTGTCACTGAAAGCTCCAGGTCCAGGCTTATGCCCTTTAATTACGTTACTTAGTGTTTTTTTCTCTCCCTGCCTTTTGTGTTACCTCGTTTCTGCACCTTAAGGATCATCTTTACAAGCAAACATCAAATACGGCAAACAGTACATGGCTGCCCAGTTTCTCTTCTGGCGTTAATCTTAAAATGACCAAGGCACTTTTAGGAGGCTGATGCTTTCCTCTTGCTTATTAATCTTTCGATTACCGGTGTCAGCATTCCTCTTTGTTAGCTTCATGAAATACAGACATAAAAAAAGCAATATTTCACTCGTCCTGCTAATGTAACAAATGAATGCTCTGTTTCCATATTTCATTACTGAAAATGAATTCAAAATATATTTATTCAAAAGTCAACTATGGACCCAATACCCACAGCAGTGGCTAACATTGTCTGCAAAACAGTCACGTACACACACACAAAAACTAGCTCTTTTGAACAGGACCCTATATATTGCCTTCACATTTTTATATTGGTATTTTTTTACATAGATCCAAGACTCTTGGGCTGTGTTTGTAATGTATCTTGATGGCTAATGACCTTCAAGATGATAGCAGAAGAATAGCCAACGTAGGCCAAAGCTGAATAGTGAGCTTTCCAGTCAGCAACCGCAGAGTCACCAACTATGCATTTTCTGGCCATTCTTCCAAATGATTGTTATAAAAAAAGATCGGGTTCAAACGCTGATGGTTTGTGTTGCACCCATGGTGAATCCAGTAAGTAAAGAATGCAAGTCGGCAAGGTTCAGATCCAATCCTCATTATTTTTATTTCATTGCATTGTGTATGAACTGATGGTACCAGTCATCTGATTGGGTAAAGCATGGTGTTAAGTATTTTCAAAGTACAAAATACAACAACTAGTGTAAATAACTATAACATAATAGAGGTAAATATTATGATTATTTTTTCCACTCGCTCCTCTGCGCCCCCAATGCCACCTACAATGCAGGCTGGCCCTGCGTGAAGGTAAATTGTCATCTGATTTTTGCAAATCACCCCCAGAAAAGCCATACTTAGGACACCCCACACCCAAAAAGCTAGAAATCTTTTTAGGCAATATGTAGTACAAAGATTATTACAAGCCATTTTCTCCTTGCAACTAATTTGAAGTCTTGCATTTTATCGGTATTACTCTGTTGTATCTCATTAATGACAGGGAAAGACAAAACTGAAATACATGACTCTTTTGCAAGGCACAGAATCCAATAAACAGACATGGGATGTGGAATTTGAGTGCTGCAGAGTTTTACACTGGTGAGACTTTCTGCTTCTTTATTGATGATGATGCAGCAATGGACAGTACTTTCAGACATCAAGCACCTTCTCTGAACAGAAGGGCACTCCCTCTTTTATTCACGCTTACCACAAAACACTTTCCTGTTACCTTCAGGTGGTTTCCTTCTCCAAGCTCGCCTCAGTCGTTTTGCGCAAATTCGGTTGGCTGGCCACACATCATCCTATCATTGCTTGCGTGTGACGGTAACCTTCCAATGCTCTGATGACCCTACTCTTTCTACAAATAATGTCAAGAACCTCCTTGCTCATAAATAAGATAAAACATGGGTGTTATAGCATGTCATAAAATCACAGGTTACAGTAAAACATACAGTGCTAGTTAAACGTCTGGATACACCTGTATTTAATGTGTTTGTCTCTGTTTTAACTATACTATTCACCTTGATCTGAATAAACATTGTTAGATGCAGTTTGCATGCAGAAACCTTATAGATCAAGTAGCATGTAGTTTATCCTGTTACTGAAATGTTCAGTCAAATTCAGGTGATTTGACTTTATTGTCCTTTGCACATGATAATATTTTTGAAACAGGGTCTCTAAAAACTGACTTTAATACATGCTTTTGTCTTGTACGGAAGCGTAATGCGTTCACTTGAGAAAAAATAATTCTGCTCTGTTTTTCTGAATTAACGAGATAATTATCT
>JABFEA020000138.1:15498530-15523954 GCA_019775915.2 Cyphomyrus plagiostoma | reverse complement strand
ACCACTACTCCCCCGAGCCACCTCCACACTTTTTGCTAAGCCTGTCAGAGCAAGTGCTCATTTTTCACAGTTAAAACGTCTGGGCTAATTGATCAGAAGAACTACATGCTTATCCTACCATGCAGATGTGACAGGCGGTTTAAATTTTCCAGACCACTGCTTTTCTACCCTCAGATGGCCTATTGACAATTCCAGCACTCTTGTCCTCAATTAATCTATCAGTTACAATGAGGAAGCTTATGTCTATCTGATTATGGCATGAGATGACTATTAAGGAATATAGATTGTTCTCCATATACCACAGTATTTCATGTACTGCACACTTGTGTAACATTAGCCTTTGAGCCGTGGATGTTGACAAAATGCATCCACAATGCAAACATAAGAGTAATATTGCTTTGGTGATTCAAAAGACATTGTGATTCTTGTATGATGTTTCAGATATTGCTTTTAACTGATAGAAATGCAATAAACTGGATGGGGATTTTACGTCATGTACGTCACTGTCAATCTTTTTAAAAATTTTTGCTCATTTATAAATAGTCCGATATCTATCCTTGCTACGTCCCTCTTTTGTGTAAAAAATAAACTTCCCACTAAAGTCCTAGAAAGAGCCGTAATCTGGAATGTTCTGACATCCGTGTCATTGCATACTTATCCTCAATGAATGTCTCAGTCTATTAAAATTTTTACAGTGCGGTTCAAAATGTAGATGTGAGTAGACAGAGAGAAGATGAAGGAAACACACACACAGACAAGCTCTTTTGCATAATGTCTAGATGTCCTGGTAGCTTACTTCCTCATATGGTTAATAAAAATAACACCGGCAAGCCTTCAGTGCATTTTGCCCACTGCTAATGATCTTTGAATACAAGCCCTTTCCTTGTTCATAGATGGCGGAGCACATGACCCTTACAAATAGTGCACAGGAGTGGGCTGTCTGTAAGCGAAGGGACCTGAAAAACAACACGTGGGTACGTGGCATGTCATATGAACACCGTGTCGTCTATGATCACCCTGCTGGCCCGGCTTAAAGAAGCTGTAAAAACACAATCAGACTCCCAGACTATAGATTATCCATCGTGAAGTCAAATTTCAAGCACAATCTGTCTCACTAATAAACAAGAGCCTCACAAGAAAACCACTGTCCTGAAGAGAATTAATTATTAGTCAAGAAACTTCTAGAAAATTAGATGAGAGCTGCAAAAGCACAAGATATATACCTCAATAACCTAAGGATGTATAACTGCAACAGTCATCATTCTCCTGCTGTACAGATGCTTAATTCATTAGTGCTAAATCGAGGATACCAGCACCCCAAACGCATCATTATTCCTTCAATATTTAAAGCATCTCACATTGAATCTCATTAAAATAATAATTCCCAAATCAGGTGCTTTTGTGGAATATGGTAATACTATATTTTTTTATTAATGTGTTTCAGAGGTGTGCTGTCATTTAGTGCAGTGGCTGCACCGGAGCCTGTAGGGCTATGGGTTGAAATCCAGTTCCCAGTCTGTGTGCTTGAAACTTGTTTGTTCTGTATGCCCTGTCTGGATTTCCTCCAGCTACTCTGTTTTTTTTTTTTACGTAGTGAAGAACATTTAGGCGACGAGTTGGTGTCCCATCCAGGGTCTACTTCAGCCTTGTTGCCGGCAATATAATAATATTATATTATACACACGCACACACACACACACACACACACATATATGTATATATCTCATGATTTAACTACTGTGTGCCCTCTGTTCAAGTCCCATGTTTAAATGTTTATCTAGAAATTTACATTTACAGACTCTGAAAGCACACAGTGGAAAATTTATTAGATCTGATTGAAACACGGTCAGATCAAGGTTTTCAATAACAAGCTGGTAACATAATTATTTGATCAATAGCAATCTGCTGCTGAAGAGTGATCTGAGAAAAGAAGAAATAATGACCCATTCACACTCTGCATCCTACCGTGTGTTTCTGTGTTCCTGAGGGGCTTATGAGAGTGAATGGTGCACGGATTGTACATTTTACAAGCAATAATATGCATGAAATCACATCTTAGAAATCAGGACCCTGCTGATGAGATATGACCACCTGAATCAGCTGTTTATATGGTTTCTGACTAGATGAATTAAGCCATTTACTATCACATGCCTCCTGCCTCTTGATGCCCCAATCAGCTTCAGGCAACAAAACTGTGAACAGTTTGTCAACAACTGTTGGGCTGTTGAACATCCTGGGAGCTTCTTCTTGTCACAGATGTCCAAGATTTGCTGTTAATCAACACTACAATCCAGTTAAAAGTCTGATATGTTAGAAAAACATTGTTCACAAGCATGTCAAACCCATGCTATTAGTATATTTAGTTTTGTTTCTTTCTTAAAGAATCACGCCTGATCTGAATTAACTCAGGTGGTTTCTTCATTTTCTGATGTTCACATTACAGTCATAGTAACTACTATGCCATTGTGAAAATAAAATGTGGATTTATCAAGGCAAATTATGGTGAACATGTCATGCTTATGTAGAATCAGAATTAATGATGAAATAACCATCTAACATCTTGCACCTCTTGGTCAGGAAGATAATGCTGTGACATTATGCTGGATCTATAAACAGTAAACACCGGTATTCTGTCATCTTCAACAACATCTTTGACTTTTAATGCCACATATTCTGAAATAAATTAACTTCCACGGAAAACCAGGAAGAGAAGGCGTTTCTTACATTATTGGATGACGTCAGGAGGTGTATTTTCCACTAGCATCATGTCTATGAGGAGATGTTCTGCATGCTCCTATCAACACTGGCTTTCAAGGTGATTTCCGCTGCATCTCTTGGGATCGTTTTTTTCAGGATCATTAATTTTAAAGGCATCGCGCTCGTATTTGGACGTGACAAATCGGGGAGAGATTTCTTTTCAAGGCCGCCATTTTTCCCAACAAAGTGGAGGCCCTCCCCTGGCGTGGCAGGTGCCGACTGATGGGGGCAGCGTCAGAACCACTTGGCAGTCTTGTCAGTCCCGAAGGCTGCCCCCACGAGGGAGTGGTGACTGCCAGAAGAAAAGAGTGAAGTAAATCAATCAATACAACTCCCCAAACTGACAAAAAAATAGCAGAGGCTCAATTTACTGGGAGCAAAATGGAATGTCATGACTTAGCGACAGTGAAGAATAAGTGGAATTATGAAATGAAGACGTATCATGATTTATTTATCAGGTAATCCAAGCATATTGTGCATGTATTGTCATCTCTATATAGTTCGAACTCCTTATGGCCAAAACACACACACACACACACACACATACATCTTTTATTGTATATAGATAATCTGTAATAGGAGATAGCATTATTAAAAAGAACTGGAATTGCTTTTCTCTAATAAAGATAATAATGACTGCTTTGACCATACCTCTCAAACAACAGAGGGTTAGGGATTATTTATTTGTAAGAACTGAAAATTTTTCAGTCGGCGCTCATAAGGCTGTCCCTTTTGATCAGCATACACATTCAGTGTGTCAGGGGTGTTGACACTGACAGACAACAAAATGTATTTGTATTGTCTGAATGAAGTTATTTTATATTATTTTATTTTATTTTATTTTGGTTCACATTTTCCTAGTGAAAAGTCTCCAAGTATAAGATTTTCAGGAGGGCAAGTCGGGCGCTGATGTAAGCTACTTCATATTTTAGGATGTTTGGATACATTGCAATCCATCTGCATTGTTTTATGAAGTCTACAAAATAATTTTGACGGCAAGATGTAAAAGAAAATCTGTCACATCTTCCATCCAGTATTGTTGCTTTCATAAGGTATAACATCTCGTGCTGTTTTTCTAAATGCATCCACCAATACACAGTGAAACAAATTCAAATGACAATATTTCTGTGATTGTTACCATGTTCTGTAGCATGGACATGTGACCTTTGTCACAAATACTCTCGTGACTGTGCTCATAAGTGTTAAATATAGAATTGTATGACTTTTTTGCCAGTGCCAACAGCTCCTCACACCCCCTGTACATGTCAGGTGTATTTTGTCCAGTGTTCTTCTACCTTCTGCCATGTCCTTGCTGAGATAGATGGACGGTCACTCCATGAGCTGGCTGTGGATACTTTCTGCATTGGGAATAGCAGTATGTCCAGAGAATCAACCTGTTCCTGTTATTTTCTCCGCATTTTCATATCAGTACGGACTGATGATTTGCATGCTGTGCAGCATTTAACGTTACAATCTTTCCCCTCACTCTGAGAATGCACATACATTTTTTTCCCCGCAATCTGGAGATTACGACATTATCAGAAAAGGGGTACCCCAAGGTACAAACAACATTAATGTACATCCAATGGTACAGAAATGCTCCTCAGAGTCCATTTCTCTACCATAAAATGTATAATTACCTGCAGTTAAGGGTGAAATTGGCAGAACCTTGAGGGTAAAGCACCAGTGACAAGTAATTGTCCCCTCAAAGGTACAAAATGCTACTAAAAAGTTTGTTTAATAGGGACCTGCATGTGTTTCTAACATTTACCAGAGAGGACTCAAGATAAACTTTGAACACATTTAGAGTGCATTTTTGCTTATTCTATTTCCTTTTGGTTTTTGACATTGTTCAGATTCTTGTGCCCAAATTGGTGTTTAAAATGCAAATCTCAAACCTGCCACTTTAAATTTGCTATGAAAGTAATCTTTATCTTCCGCAGGTCAACTAAAATTACCCAAAGCATCTTCAGTGTCTCATAATGTTTTTTTTTTTTTTTTGCGCGGGGGGGGGGGGTGGTGGGAGGGAGAGAAATAAAACATAAGCTGCTATTTAGTTATTGTGTAACAAGGTGATAAATTAATCTGCTTGTATATTAAAGTATCCTTGACGTTTCCTCTAACTGTAAGATGATGGATGTACTGTGTAGGGAGCAGGGGCATACATTATGTACCACCCCCCACTCCTCCCCCAATAATGAAAACCAGCCAATACAACCCCCTGGGCCATTTAAATAGGCGGTATCCACCCCCCCAATGTTCAACCCAAAGTTATGCCCTTGGTGGGGAGTATAGTTAATGTTGGTAATCAATACTACCAGAGTTACTGAAAGTCAGTGGAGCTCGACATATTCAGGCATGAAAATCAGCTGTTTTATTAAAGAATTATAAATCTTAGGTATTACACGATTAGTATAGACTGGGGATAACGGTTAACAACACACAATGGCATGTTTAAAGTTTTCTGTACACAGCACTATAGTTGTTAACGATCCCTGTTCCCCTGCTTCTCACAGACAGTTCGGCGATCATATTTCGTCCCTATATTAAATTAAGGAGGGGAGATGCAAATAGGTACATTTATGGATCATACATGTTATTTCAAACAGGGCCGGCCACTTCCCTTGGCTCTGTAATTGGTCGGGCCGGGTTGTTAATGCAAACGACGAGGGCGTGCCCCGGCTACCCCTGCCATTCCCCGACGTGCGCTTCGCTCGCAGCCCGACGAAAGCTACACCTTGGCCGTGTGCGGGTCAGCGCCGTGCCGAGGGGCGGTCTCTCTCTGGGGCTTCTGCGTTCTAGGGATTACAAACCTCTGCGGGACTGAAATTTATTGTCTTGCCTCGGTTCCCACTGTTGCGCTTGTGTGTCTGTGCCGAAACACAAGGATTGTCTCCCCGACTTACAAACCTGCATCGTTCTTTTAACAAAACCAAGCTAACCGAACAAGGTAATGGCCCGATCCTGTTAAGTGTGTTTTATGCTGTGATCATCGCTTTTTTCGTGCATGTTATTGCCTTGTTATTCTACACACTAAACTGCTGCAGCTGCAAACTTCATGCGTACGATGCATGTCGCAGACCCCCGTAGTGTGTGAATTTCATCGCTTTAGTGTATACGGCTTTCTTTTTGTGCGTTTGGTGCAAATGCATTTGTTTTTGAGGTTAAAGTTGTTACATTCGTGTGCTTCTTCGTTGTATAGCGTGTCTGCCAGCAGTTTCTTTGATTTCAGCGCACTGTGAATGTAGTGCGGACTGTCAATACATCGCCAAAACCGTTTCAAGTACTCTTCAGTGTCAAACCAACAACATGCATTAAAAATGTGCAAAACCGAAAGTCAAATGTTCGATAACCTCGCGTTAAAGACAATTAGCCTAGTCCAGTTTTTTTTTTCTTTTAATTAATTTTTAACTGATTTCCAGTGGCAGACTGATTTAATAATGTTATAATGACAATGTCTTAAGGGAGAAAATAATATATAGCGGGAAAGTAAGTGAACTATAGTGAATATGACGACAATACAATTTAAGTACTATTTGTGATATTAAAGACATTGTATACAAATGTACTTGGGGGGTATACAGCTATACAGTTACCCGCAGACATGAGTAGCACCAAAATTCATAGGAAAAAATAATGATAGGTACGGGAATTCTGCAAAGAGTTAGGTTAATTTTACTTTATGCGTTAACCTTCACGGCGACTTTTTATGTTTCTCACTGAACGTCGTCGTTAGGACGCCTAGGGGTTTTATTGAGACCCATGCTGTGCTACTTCGCTGTTAAATTTACGAATAACCAGTTTGAATCATCTTAACGATACCGATATGAACGCTGTGAACTGCGCTCGACCACAAGCTACGTGAACTGCATGCAACTTCTGCGGACGCTAGAGTTTGTTCTTATGGGTAGACCGAACATCTTGGAGAAGGAACGACAGGGTGGACAGAGATTGTCATTATTTGTCTGGTTTATAAGGGGAAAAAGACGTCAGATCTGTTTGTTCGTGTTCATTGTAAAACCCATCACTGAATTCATCATTCGGGGAGTGATTATAGTCATTTATTCTGAAATCACCGTCAGAGGTCCTTTATTTTGAAATAAAAATAATCTTTTTGTTTTTTTTATTGAGTTTTTTTTTTGATAGTTCGTTTGAAATGAATCGTAATATAGAAGGTAAACTACACATAGTTGACAATGGCATTTTTGATCGGTAATATAAACGCATCAGATTATTTTTATTCGAGTTAAACGGTCGAACAATGGAGTTCAGTTGTTCACCTAATGTAATTTTGGTTAAGCAAGATTGCAAAAGCTCCATTCTTTAAGCTCAATATACGATCATTAGTGATTTGTGTATATAGGCTATTGCCATCAACTTTTTTGGCTTTCGTTTTCATAGCATATATAACAATGGTTTTTCGGTACATCTGATGACGTTACCGATGTTAAAAGGGGAGACTTGATATATGAAAGCACTAATGAGCAACCACGCGTCGCCTTTTTGCGATGGGCGAACAAATTGAATGGAGATGACTTAATTGAAAACATTTGATGTTATCTTACCCAGTAAATTAGTTAACGAATGCCCTAGAATTAAAACCTAGGTCGTTAAGTGGGTTTTAAAATACAGCGATTAAGTTGGGTCTGCAAATGTAATACTTCTTAGAATATGTCATATCATACTGTGCAACATCACGACTAAAACAGCAGTTTATATAGTTGCAGAAACACCGATGCTTATCCTCGTCGATATATAGGCAAGTAACCTCACTGGGAACCAAACATACCTGTATCTAACCACAACGACCCATTTTATTTAGTCTTTTTTCATCATCAGACGAATGAACCAAAACAACAGTATCTGTGTTAGCAATATATATATTAAACAAGGATGCCAGAAGATAGTTTTCTCCTTTTTTCCGAATAATGAAATATCTCCTCTGGTTTCTGTGTTGCGCAGGTAAAGCGGTGGGCAAACAAATGATATTGGTAATATACGTAAAGTTTAGCTGTTTCATTATAAGATAACCATAAACGATCCTGCTGGTTTGAGATTACCCCGGTAGTCAGCTAGACCCCGACCACGGAGGCTGTGCAGCATAAAGATTCTATATATATATAGGAGTTCATGTGTGTCATTGTTTTCACATGAACATTGTGATTTAAAAGTGTAATTTGACTAAGGTGTTTTTCAACAACTTTTACTGTGTACTTTTAAAACTTCATTTATATGGCAAAGCCACGAGGCAGTTTGATATTGATACGATTTCCATACAGTTAACTTTTTCATTAGGCGGTTCTGGCAAAAGTAAACTGCAGTCTACTTATTGATGGTCATATTTATTCAATGTTACAGAATAAAGGTGTCGTTTACTTTAAAAACGGTTCGTTCCTCACAAAAGCTCAACTGAATATAGTTTAATGTGATGTGTCAAAGCTTTAAAAAGTGTTCGGTGTTTTGGTGTCTGATTTTATGATAATTATTAATTATGTACATTACATATAGACACCGAATGTATGCTCACGTGAATGACCAAAACGAAAGGTCATTCTCTGAGTTTTAATCCATAGAAAAGCCTTTCACACAGCATTGATCTGGAACAGATAGGACATATAGCAATTTGGACAAAAAATGTTTTAAATCTTTTCAGTGTAACTTAAATGTCACCTGAAATGAAATGCAGATTCTCCAGGCTGCCATGCTGACAGTCACCCTGTTTGAATCTTTTAAAATTTGGTGGTTTTTCTCCCTTCCAAAAATCACCTTTGTTTTAACCTTGAATTTGATTTAATCTTATCTGCATATGTTTCTTGCCTCATGTATATTAAGATAAATTGGCAAACGCAGCTGATTTATGTGTGTGTCGGTTAGTGGTTGCAAATAGAGAACCATTTGAATTTATGCTGCAGTGTTTTGGAATAGTTCAAATCTGTATTTGTTAAACTCAGATTTTCCAAACAATTTCTCAAGTATGGTCACAGTTGAGGAGACGGTAATGTTCTGTTCAGGGTGATTCCGCCATATTTTCCAAGGGCTTCTGCTCTTATGCTTCTGCTGACCATCTTGCCACTTTGTTTCTTGATTATGAAAGAATATTGCAACATTTTATATGTGAAATATCATCTGTCTGAAATACTAAAATAGATCCCAGTCAGTATTTGCAATAATCATTTTGGAATGTTTTCTTGCTGGAAGTCATTATCTGACTTGAAAATGTGTGTGCTAGGTAGTTTTTCTTTAAAAAATATCTAACCAGCAAGAAAAGGTGTAATTTGTGAGCTGATACTGTAGTATGGATCTTTTCCTTTGCATCCTTCTATTTAGTGTTGAACTCCTTTAGCTTGTCACCCTAATATTTGCTTGGGCTCTTGTTTAGAGGTCAGAAAGATCTAATTGGCAACTGTAAATCTGAGGAATGTCGAGTATGTTTTCGACATCAACGTCTTTGTTAACATTTTGTGGGTTATGGCCACAATAACCCAGGTATCGTGAAGAGGCAGTCACCTCAGACCCCAAGCAATGAGTGAAGTCATGGATGAAACCCTATCCTGTTGTATCTGCTGCTGCTAGTCTTGACCTTGTGCACAGAGGATTTGCTGTGGAGTAACAGGTCTTGAAAGCCGAATGTCACCCTCTATCATGGCTGTTTATAAAATCTGTTTCAAGAGAGATGATCATCAGATGACATTCCCGCTACGATCCCACAGAGACTGAATTTAAGCTTGGTGGCTTGTGCTGTTGCTTCTCGCTCAGGGGTTTGTGGATGATACAGGCTGAGATGGTGCAGACCTCAGTGGGTCTTTTTGTTCTTTTTGAGGTTATAAAACTAGGGGATTTTCCCTGTGTTGATGTGATTTTCTCTGTATTATATTTGAATGTAAAAGTTCACTGTGGCAAAAAGTGTTCTGCCTTTATAACTACAAAGTTGGAGATTCAGGGGAGGAAAAAAAAAACATGAAATTCTTGCCACATGGCCAGCAGAAAAGGTTAATGGCTTCTTTTGCATCTCTGAAGTACTTGGCCTTCCCCAACAGAGAAGCAAAAGATGCAAAATTTTAAGCGAGCGTTGTACTGTACAGTGCTTTTGTCCATTTCGAGAAGAAGCTTGGCTGGAGAAAGATGATCAAATAACCATTCCCATTACTTGTGAACAGCCTCTTCCTTTCGGATGCCTACCTGCACCTCAGCCACTGAAGGTGGTAACTTCATAGGTGTAACTGGAGGTGCTCCTCTCCCAGGATTGTTTTGTAGTCACATCTGCCCTGGAAAGACACAACTGCTCATGGCTGTACCTTTAATGCCGCATTTAGCCGAGGGTGTAATTTCATTTCCATTTTGAAACAGTGCAGTTTAGTGTTAAATTAGGTGACGTCAGTGGGGAGCCATGGATGACTGTATCTTCCTAATGTTCCGGGGGTAATGAGCGCTGAAATCGCCTCGCCACCGGCACCAGATTGCCGTGTCCCTTTGGAAAAGATTGCTCCGCACTCCGACGGCAGTCCTCAGACTCCACTTCCACCACCCAATCTCTCCTCATTATCCGTTCAGACAGGCAGGTGGCTGCGGTGTGTCTCCTGCCCTCTGGTTTCGGCTCAAACCTCGTGGCTGTCCCCCCACCCCCCCCTCCCCATGAGCTGTCCTCTCTGGACAGATCACCAACCTGCAACGGCAAGCAGATGGCAGTGCCATACCTACTGGACGGGTCCTTATTTGTCATCCCAAAACGAAGAAAAAAAAAAATCACTCTGTCATTGCTAACCCAGTTTTTTTGCTCCTGTGTCCTTGCCCTTCAAGTCTAGTGACAGATGGAATGGGATTCAAAAATAAAAAAAAATTAAACTTAATTCACTAGTACAGTCTGGAGTGTGTGGTGTCGTATCCATGGATACTCTAAGGGATTCATTTCCCTGATCCTGAGGAGAGGACTGCTACCAGATGCCTGGTGTCTCATCTTGTTCTGCACCTTGTAACTGAATGCACATGCTCAGGTACCTCGCTTTACTGCATTATAGGGTTAGCAAGGTTTTCCAAGTGCTGGAGTGTAGGAAGAAGTCTGACTGGTATTGCCTACTGACATTTTTTGTTCAAATGTACCCTCCTTGGCACAGATGGCTCTCCTTAGTCCTGAGGAATTTTTCTCGAAAGCTTTTCTGCGAACCGGCATGTTTTACTAGTTAAAACAGTGTTCGAAGGTCATTTAGTCAACTGGGAAGAGAGACCAGATAAAACATATTTGGAGCATTAAAAAACTTATTTAACTGCATTTTATGTGTCCCAGATTTCGGTCTCATAGACTCATAGATTACAATTGAATAACCTCTTTTTTTGTTGTTGTTGTTAAAACTAGGTGTAGGAGATGAGTGTTTCTTTAAGTTGGACTGGTGACAGGTATTCCAGCCTGATTTTCTTAGCAAGTCTCTTCAGACTGGAAGGCTTCCAGCAGCCATTTCTCAAAAGGTGTCTCCTGTCAGGCCGAGTCTACAGGCTGATGGTACGACACTGCAGCTTCAGATGACTAACATGGGGGTGGCGTGCCGCTAAGGGGCCCCCAGGAGCGACAGCATTTTCCCGAGGAGACAAGTTGTGTCTTGGTTGCCATATTTACACTTCCATCTCGCAGCACCGTAGCTCCAGGAAAGATGGGCCAATGGTGGATGAGGCTACTGTGTCTTTGGTCAGAAGCTTGCTGGTTTAGGTCCTGGGGTTGCCAGAGTGATCTTCATCATTAGACCCCCAAGCAAGGCCCTTAAATCTCAAGAGACTGTTCACACCGTCCCTGCATCCTCTAAAAATGGAAATGTATGCTGCTTTGGATAAAAGCACGTGCGAGAAATAAAATGCGTATGTTTGTTTCAGGACTTGGGTGGTTACATCTATTGGGCTTACCAGGTGGGTGCAGTCTTTGGTCTTTGGTTTAATACAGGTTTGCCTGGACTTCCTCCGGAATCCACACCGGACCGCTTTCACTGACAAGGTCGGCACTCTGTGTTTCCTCCCCATAGTCAAACGCTTGGGCATAAATCTAATTACTCCGGGGCATCTGTGTACCCCCCCCCCCCCCCCCATTACGTAAGCACTAGCCAGCGTGGCACGTTCTTATACATGCATCAGGTCTCATGTCAGTGAAATATAAGCGATGACTCGAGAGCACTTTGTTGCTGGATTCAATTTAGTCTTCAGGAAAAAAAGGGCTTGCTTATTTATCAACAGATGTCAGTATTTTTGGATGAATCGCACGCCCTCCGTCTGGAGGATCTGATAGTGGTGTGCTATTGGCGTAGCACCTGCCTGAGCCATGCCTTTACAAACTGTAATGAATGGGGTTTGATAATCTACTTAATTAAGGCCACTTATTCATTTAAAAACAACCGGTGGTGAGGTGGTGCTGAAGCTGCCCCCTGGTGGAACCATTCTGAGGGTGCAGATGAAAGGGGATTTTATAGCTGCTGTAGGGAATCACCCCAGGAAGTGGGGTCATCAAATTATGCGTCTGTCTATCATGCTCACGTCTCCAAGGTGACGTCTGCTGGCACACCACCTCCACACGGAATGCCACCTTACGATTTAACAGTTGAAACGTGGCCCTCAAGTGTTTGGGCAGGAAAAGCAGTGTTTAGTTGAGGGAGACGGTCAAGGCACTTTCTTAGCCTCCAGCTGCCCCTCCAGTATGTTGCTGTTTAGTCAGCCAATGAGAGACAGCCAATGGAGACCAAACTCAGAGGATCAAATAGCAAGACCATAATTGGAAGCAGGTACCGACAGGTGAAACTGAAAATTGGCCCAGGGATTAAGTCAGAATGCTTTGTTTTGATTGCCAAACGAAGTCAAAACAAATGTCTTTTTTATGGGTATTGGGGTATCCCTTGACCTAATGAGTGGGGACCACATTTTCATTTTCACACTTGGCTTCCACCGTCGATTATGGGATTTTTAATTGTGTGTTGACCTTTTTAGGAATTTCCTGAATCATACCAAACTTTATTTTGGTACCTAGTTTACTGGGGTTTGAGGATTAAAATAAACAATATTTCAAGTTAAGAATAGAGCCCGACCGATATTATCGGCAGGCCGATATTATCGGCAGGCCGATATTAGGCATTTTCCAAACGATTGGCATTTATAATGGCAGATAAATGAATATTTCAAAAATAAAATAAAAACAGATTTAGATCGCTAAACACAGTGTTTCCCCGAAAGTAAGGCCCCCCCCCAGGGCTGATCGATAAATCTCGCTCAAACGATGGAAGCCGTCTACCGCGCTGCCGACATGCCGTAATATCGGTACATCGCGGTAGGCTACTTCCTGTTTCCGGTGTGCGCTGTGTGCGTGGTCTCTCTCGCGCTGCCCGTGCACACAGTACATTGAGCGGTGACGTCGCGAGTGGGGATAGAAGGCAGGAGGAGAGGAGGAGCGGACCTTCAACAAGAGGTAAGAATGAGAATGTGACACAGGAGGATCAGAAGTAGGGGTGGGCGGTATAAGCGGTATAAATGTGTAAATGTACCATACCGTAGATTGTTGTACGTGGAAACAATGTCAGCATAGTAACAAGAAATTGGATCCACAGTTTGTCTGGTTATGAACTACTGGGCCATTTTATTTATCAGAACTTTAATATATTTTGATGTTCCTCTGTTCTGTTGTGACAAGAAAAGAAACAAGTTTCTTTTTAAAATGCATTATCATATTATGTTAAAACTCATAATTAACTGCAAATAACTAATGTTAGGGAAATCTGTTAATGTTGTGTTGTGCGTTTCTGAAAGAAAAAAAAAATATATATAATATGTGTATGTATGTATATATATGTATATTATATATATACACACACACACACACACACACACACACACGGCCGATATATAAGATTTTAAAACCAACAAATATTTGTATCGTATAGGCCTTCAAAATCCTTTATCGGTCGGGCTCTAGTTAAGTGCTGAAAAATGCATTTAAATGGATAACTACAAGGCATACGTTGGCAAAAAAAAGTGTAAAGTCTTTATTTTTGTGAACAAAAATGAATGTGACATTTCTGGATAGAAATAATTTGCAGGCCAGTTTTGACACTTTCCTTTGGTAAATGTCCATACTTGCCTCTACCTGTTTTAAGTTCTGGAGGCTTGTCCAATTGACCTGAATCATATAGGCTTTTAGTTCTGGGTTTTACCTTGAATTTCAATACGAATTTCAAGGTGAGGTGCAGCTAAGCCGTGCATAACGGGAAACGGTACACAGCCCAGGGTGCGGCGTGAGCCTCGGGATTCCCGGAGCACCAGCCGCTCCTTGATGACTTGACGTTATTGATTTCTCTGACCCCTGGGGTATGAGGACCGTTCCATTTTTCCAACGATCTCTTAATCACTCCGCTAATGAAGGAAAATCGCCCGCCTCATCGATTTAGCTGCTCGCCACCTATGAACTTTCAAGGCCTTCGCTTTCTCTCTGCATCCTTCTAATTACATAAAGTGGCTTCTCTGAGACGTTCACGTTGTAACGTGCACGGGCGCTAACTGTAGCATGCCCACGGTTGAATCTGTTGTTGCTTCAAGGTCCGAACATTACAACGCCTCGTCACCCTCCTATAGACAGAGCCAACTTCATTAAGTAAAGCTGTACTCCGTTACAATGATTTGTGGATGTATAAATGCTCAGTGCCGTGGGCCATGCTCTGTTACCACCACCGGTTGTCCGTTTTATGCCAGTTTCAGCATGGCAGCTCTGTGCCCGCCTCTCTTATTCTTTGGCCCTTTAAGATATGGCTGAAGTGCCGGTACTTGTAAACAAAGGCTGAGTCTGTATGAAACACGGCACGGAGAGCGTTCCAGGAATTTAAGTGAAGGAGAGCAGGGGCTAGTTGTTTTTGGAAGGTGACGTGGTGACCCTTGGAGGACGCCAAAAGAAACTGCTCAGTGTAGATGGGGGGCCCGCGGTTGCTGGATAGGGTGATGGGAGCAAAGAGAAGAGTCAAACGAAGAATGGAGGATGTGCCAGAAGGAAGATTGGAAGCCTGCTACCTCTTGAGTAGCCAGAGTGTCGAACTCCAGAACTGTTCTTGTATTCAGAAGTGAGAATAACACTGAGTGGCTGTACAAATAAAACACTTTAAATTGAAAAGAAGCAGTTAATTTAGCTGTAGTTTCCTTGGCTCACTTGAATCTCAATGTCTTGCGGTCTGATCTCCTGACACTTTCAGAGCTGGTTGTATAAAAATATTATCTACGTGCCCAAATTGATTAATACACATTCAGTTGGCAAATATATGATTATACTACCCCCCCCCCCAAGAAACTACACTTTAAAGCCACGCCTCATCATCTATTCAGATATTGTCTTAAATATTTGCATTGTATTATTCCTCAGTGAAGGATCTTGATGAATAATTGAGTCAGTGTATACACTGAGATTCACATCACGCAAATATGAGCCATATTAGATTTGTCCGTGACCCTACATTCAATTTCTAGCTGTCCAAAAAAGAAAAAAAAAGTAGTTTCCTTCAGTCTTGCGGGAGAACTTACCGCGGGTCCTTCCAGAGTCACTGAGCACATACTATATATATGCTAATTCAGTCCATAAAGCAGGGGGGGGGGGCATGTGACAGCCCGGAAAATCGTACCCGAGTCAGTCCTCTCCTTACTTATGTTTGGATGAAACATCTGGCTCCCAGAAGCGGTACACGCCGCAGTGTGTGTGGGTGTCAGCGGGGCTCTGCGGTTACGGGGTGGGGGGTGGGCTTTGCTGCCCTTTTCCTCAATTTCAGGTCCCCTCGCCCCTTCAAGCCCCCGCTCTGCTGAAAATGGGGCTATTTTTAAAATGGGCTCGTCAGGGGAGGGCTGCACTCTCCTGCCCGTGGTTTTCAGACAGGCGGACGGGAACAGAACCCCCGCCCCCATTTTTTTCCCGCAACATCGGCACACGGATATCAACTTTTAACGGTTACTGAACTGCGTGGCCCTTTAAATAGGAGTCCTGTCAGGAACTCACCCCCACACCGCCACCACCACTTCAAGTTGATCTACGTGGTCTGTTCCCCTCGTTCTTCTTCCCCTACATCATCACTGTGGTTACGCGGGCGGGGGGCAAACTGGCAATTGATGGTACATGAACAGCTCAAAGTAAATAAGTCCCACTCAGAAGACTGGTATTTCCTTCAAGTGCTCAATCTCAGTCAGACCCCTAGACGCGTATCAGCGACTTAACCCAGGAAAACTCCGACGGCCGTCGCCGTGGAAATGAGTGAATAATTGGCTGAATTGTTTATTACTATCTGTGGAGCCTCTACATGCATCCAGTCTTCACTTATTTATTTAAATATTTATAATATGTTTCTGTGTATATACACATATACATTATATATCTACGCTAGGTTTGGGTAGCAGGACTTCAAAATACCGCATACTCACTGCTGTGATACCGGCGAAACCCAATCTATATAATTTTTTTCCCGCTCCCCTGTGTGTTTTTATGAAGGACAGGGCATCCACTCACGAGTGATGTAGGCTAATTTTATAAGCTAGAAAAACAAAGTCTGATTAAAATAAAAACAATGGGTGAATAACCGGAGGAAACGGAGATGCGGAGCAACGCTTTAAGGGAGAAAATTGATGATTGAGCGGCTAATTGAATGCACGTCAAGGGGAGAAAAGCTATTAAAGTACATGGCTTATCACAGCCGGTTACTGTTGCATATTGTCTGATTAATCATTAGTCGGGGCGGTTGCCTATGTGGTGAGGGAGAGCTTGTTTGTTATTAATTCGTATTGGGTGTTTCAGTCAACGAGCCCGTTTCGAACCGAGAACCGGAGGAGCTATTCATAAGGAAGACTTTTTTTTTTTAAATTATGTTCCCCTTAATTGACTGTCGCCGCTAATGTCTGTGTCTATTTTACAACCATGCTTCACAAAGCATGTGGTATGTGTTGGATATATTGAGCTAATCGGGGAAGTTTATTATTTTTTTTTATGTCCACTCACTCGAATTTGTTCTCTGCTTGCTTTATTTATTTTTTAATGTACTTTAGGCTGATAAATCCTTTTGCTAACCATGGTGTCATCTGAGTACTTGACGTATTGTAATTTTAAATCCCATCGCAGGTAAAACCTGCCGCTTAAACGCAGCCCTTGGGAATCTCACGCCAAAGTCTTGCGCTTTTTTTATGGTTGGCCAGCATGGGAGTGATTAAAGATGGGGTTTAATCCTGAGGGCTTCGCGTTATCCCAGCTTGGTTTTCCGCAGTAGCGTTCAACAAAGAGTGCCTTACTGTGCAGATGAGTTGACGTGAGGGTTCAGGTAAGCAGCCGAATGTACGTATCGGTCCCTAACCCTGGCGCTGGACTTGTGTCGGTGTGGTGTTGCGAGACTGGCACACGCGGTCGCCTGCTCCTCGCTGACAAGCCGCGGTCTGTCGCGTCGCAGTAATGCTGGCTTGTGATACCGCACATGGCAGCTCGTTGCGGCTCTGCGATCTGCCTGGGCTGAGGAGACCTCATTCCACAACCCCTTATCAGGAGCGGTAGTCTGCTCCTGCGGCTGGTCCAGACTTCACCCCCACCCCCCAAAAGATCAGCGTGCTGACCTTTTTAGTTTAGCTGGCAGCGGGGGAAGGGTACAGATCCAGTGAGAGGTGCCCGCCAGCTGGACCGCAAATCTGTTAGCGCTCAGGTGCTGGAGTGCTGCGAGTCAGCCTGTCATATTTGAATGAACATGTCCGGGGAATTTGCTCGTCTGCCCCCTGACATGCACAAATACTTATAAAAAATCATTGCTTTTGTCTACATTTGGGCATGAATGATGCTGCATTTCAGGAGAGGGTGCTATCTCTGACCAGGTCAGTTTCAGATGGGGTCTTTAGAACTAAGGGGTAATGTTGAGTATGCTGAAGTAATAAGCAAAGATCTAGCGTACGGTATGATCCTCCTAGTGATGTCTCACCTCAGAATGTTGCGGTCTGCTTTTTAGTGGCCGCAGCGGAAGGAAAGTCCGAAATCTAGCTAGTAATTTAGTGTGGCTACTTTTATATGTCCTCAGAGAAACCGAAGTCAGCTAATGAAAGTGTGAAATACACACAACGTTTGGCATTCGTCTGTGGTAAGGGAAGTCAAGACTTGTTACCTTTTGAACCTTTTCCACCATGTCAAGACCCTCCTGTTGAATCTTGTTTGGATTGTCCTTGTCGCTGGAAGGACAGTTGCAACTAATTACAACCACTTAGTTTGACTTTGAAGTCAAGTATTTTCAGGTTACCAATTTAAAAAAAAAAAAAAAAAACACTGATATGAGCCCTACAGGCCTATTGTAGATTGATTTGATGTTGGTTAAGGGAGCGGCCTCATATCATTCTCATGCCAGGATTGAAGCTCAGGTGAGTGGGGCCATGGTGCATTATGGGTAAAGAACAGACCGAGCATGCATAGAACTCCTGGAGTGAAAGCAGATGTCACTTCAAGAGGCCTGCTGATAATGTAGCAGACTGCTGTGCAGACACAGTAGTTTATACGCCTATTAGTCAGCACCCTTGTTAGTACATCTGGGTGGATCAGGAACAAAGAGTGGTATACAGAGTGAGTCTCCAGAGTGAGTATTCGGGAACCCTGATGTGGAGCTGTGTCCCCCCAAGAGGGAGAGTGATTCCCTTTTTAAAATCACAACTCACTCCTACGGGATTCCAGCACCTATTAAAAACATTCAAGTGTGTGTGCTTTTTAAATGCTTGTAATTTACATTAAAATTAAATACGCTTGTTTAAAAAAAATCTGGTAATGCATGACTGTATATTGAAGCAGTTACTTAATGACATGCTCTACTTTCAGGATGAAGAAATGTTCAGGTATCCGAATGTAATTTCTGTTGGGTTTGGTACATTGGAAAGGCTCACTCATTGTTAGTCCCTGCACAGACTTGTTAGACTGAACTATTATCCCGGTCCCTTAGGGCTAATTCTCAGAGGCACTGTCAGTTTTCTGTTGAAAGATATCTGTAAATGTCCTGTTAGTGCTGGTCCTAAAATTATTTTTTTTAAGTGACAGTCATGTCGACAGTATAGTTTCCATATAACCCGAACAGCTTGCATTTTTATTCTTGTGATTGTGTTTTTTTTTTTTTCTCTTCTCAGACATAATTTAGAAGCCGGAAGGATATTGGAGGAGAGAGTGATGGGGAACCCTCCCTGTGAATCTGCCATAGCGTGGTGTCTGTTGCAGTGTTTGCTTTTAGGGTGTCGGCTTGGATGCACAGCAGGAAGTTTTGTACATGCATTAGCTGAGCAGAGCAGCCAGGCTCGGGCGGCGGTGTAACGCAATCTTGCCGCTTGGCACTATCGTCTCGCTCAATTCTGCTTGCTTCGCCTAATCAGGATAGATTAAGCTGGCAGTCTCTTCTTGGAGCCTGCTGTGACTGTTCGCTTCCTAGTCTGTTTAAAGCCCCCCCCCCCCCCCCTTTGCCCAAGAACAGATTTTTGTGGCCTTATAGAGAGTTTGCTGAAAATAGTTTGGGGATGAAGTGAGTTCCTGCCAAAGGCTTTGACAAAACAGACTTGATTACAGAGCCGGGTGCGTGAGACCTTGTCAGCTACGCGTCAGGGCTGTACAGATGCTCCAGGCTCCCCAAAGTAAATAAATAATCCACAAGTGGTTCTTGCCGCACCAGCTAAAGCGTAGTGTGTGCCAAAAGGGTGGCTTAAAGATCTGTCCCGAAGGTCCTACACCTTATGTGCTAAACTTTTTAGAATAACATTTGGTGTCGTGCATTTCTAGAAAGCACCTCTGAGCCAACCTTTCGTCATTTTTTGAAAAGAAACATTGAATTTAACATTTTAATTAAATCATTTGGGCTACAGAGAAAAATGAATCATTCATTGATTTAAAGTGCATATGCACTGTAGTCTTATAGTTACAGCTTGTTTATTGCTTTTAATACATTGAGAACTGGTAATAGCAGACAGCAAAACAAGCTGACAGATATGTGCACACTCTTTCTGTGGGAAATGAGGCTTCTTACATACGGACAGTCTGAACCAATCACCAACCATCGTGACCCTGCCAATGGGGGAAGCAGGACTAGTCCATAGCCTGTCCCTGCAGGTTTCCCGGGATCACCTTGATCTCCAGATTAAGGGTCAAGCTGCCTCCTGGTTGGTTGTGACCGATGTTCCTCACCTGGGGCAGCCTCAGGGTAAGCCTCCTCAGGTCTGTACTCTTCAGAAAGGTTGCTCGTGTTTCTGTTGCTCTGGAAATATTAATGCTCTGTGTGTTACCAGTTGTATGTGAAAGATTACCATCTGACTACGTACATACTGAAAGATTGGGGGTGAGTGTAAACATTTCTACATTGGGCCAGTAAGAACGTAAAGTATGGCAGTGATGCTGAAATGGCCGTTTTGGTTTTGTGACATCCATCGTCCCACTTGACCATATGCCTTTCTCCTGTCCCTCTAAACCTGAATTTTTTTAACACTAATGATGGTTCATTTCCATGCACAGTGAGAGTTAATGCATATTATATACCACTAACAGTACCACAAACGGATGCTTAAACCTTTGATGGGTCTCCTTGACATTCTTACGCTCATTTTTAATCTAAGGAAAGCTTTTAGTGTTGGTTGTCCTCTGATTTTTTTTTTCCCCCCCATCTTTGTGTTCTCCATCATATTACTGGCACCTATTAGAGAAACATTTTGCCAGATGCCTGCCTTCTACAAATAAAGTGGAAATGCACTTGTAATTTTCTGTCTTGGAAATGGGTTTGATGCTTCCCAACACTGGCAAGAGCAATACCTGAAACCTAAATTGACCACTTTAAATGCACACTCTCCAGCATGCTGTTAATTCTCACCAAATCAGGACACAGCAGTAATGGTGCAGACTGCTGCTTAGTGATCTCGCTGTGGCTCACAGAAAATGATCAAATTTCCTACTTTTCTTTCTAGCGTGCAGCTGGCCTCTGCCTAGCTCATTTGCAACGAATTTACTGCTTATTTTTCATTCTAGCCAGCTAGCATCAAAATCACACTTCATTCAGTCATTCACGCTTTTGTCCAGCTACTACTGATCCGCTTAGGTTCACTGGCATGCTGAGTGTAAACCAAGAAATACCAGATGTACCGCAGTGTAGATTTTGGCCAGTCCATCGAGAGATAGTATACCTTGCGCTCGCATTGGTTTGCCTAGGCACATGCTATGGGTAATTTAGCTGCCTAAATTTACTTGGACGGTGTTCATGTTTTGGGACAAGGACTGAATACCTGGATGCAGTCCATGCAAAGAGAATATCGAAAAAGAAGCTGGGGGTTGGTACTGAGCACTCAGCTCTGGCGATGAGCAGCAATGCTAATCGCTAATCTACCTTGGCAGCTACCTGCCAATCCAGATTTATACTACGATATTCTGCATATGTGCACTATTTTTGTTGCTCTCAACTCTTCCAGTCTTCTTACTTGGTGACTAGCAGAGCAATAGCTATACTGGAATCCTTAAGTTGGGGGGGGGGTGTACTAGTGTCTTTGGCAGATGGGGACCAAACAGGACGGCATGTTACAGATCCTCTGGTACATTCAAATAGGGTATTCTGCTCATGAACAGCAGATGGAAATTAAGTGTATTTATCAAGAGTGAACCCATTCCAAGGGAATTTATGTAAATAGTAGTTATCGAGCGACAATCCTTTTCTAAGCAGATTTTGTCAGCGTAGCCTTGGTCATGTGGTCATCAAGGAGCGATTTGTGGTTTATGGTCTGAGATTTGCAATGTACCCAGGAAGTGTTGTGATGGACTCTACATGTCACTCATGTGAATGGCTGTCTTAGTTTTTTTTTTTTTTTAATTGATTTAAGGCAGCATATATCGCTGCAACTGAGTGTCAAATAGGAGGGGTAATGTTGAGTAGGAGAGGTTTATCATGAGGGGTAGGAGGAGTTTATAATGAAGGTTAGGGTATCACTACAGGCCCCTTGTTATAAACCCCTCCCACCTGACACACTGCAGCGACATGCCTCTCATTTAATGAAGAGCTTGAAGTGTCCATACCATGGATGTTCATCTTTTTCTACTCTTTGGGGGATTTATTGTCTCCTGGGCCGCTTGTGGTCATTATTGCCAGCCACTAAGAATCCTGGATCTGTTTTTGGCTGCGGGTGCTTTTCCGTGCCCTTGAGCAGTTTTTAATATGATGGAATAACAGCTTGGAGGGAGTGGAGCCTTTATAGTTTACCCAATTATAAGAATGTTTTATTAAAGCAAATATTGGCGAGCTTTAAACAGCATCTCAGTTCTCTGATGTACAATATGGAAGCGCATCAGTACTTGTCTACTGTCGATGGCAAATCTCCAGAGCTGCTGTAATGATATTCAAAACAAATAATGATGTGAATTATCACAGGGCTACTGTATTAAGCAACCACTGTAATAGATTTGCTGATGCAGCCATTTTTCGGAGAGCTTCATGATACTGTGGTAACGTTGAGCAGAGGTCATGCAGAAGCAATACCGACCTTTAATTGTTGCTAAAAACTTCCTTGCACACCATGCTCATGCTTTTTTTCTGCCCTAAATTCATCTCAAGAACCTGAACAGCATTTGGGGATCATCTCTTTCAGATGCTTCGGCGGATGTTGCCGTTCGCGGTCGTGAGCCAATCGGGAAAGCAGCACAGGCCCCCTCTTTTCTAGATCAGCCGACCGGAACCCTTCGTCTTGATTGGTCAAGACCCAGGTACGAATCATTGAAAAGTGTAATGATATATAGATGAATGGTTTGGCCAACTGGACTTCAAATGTACTCTTCACCTTCATGAATTTGATAAGTATGAGCTGCTTCTCATTTAATTGCATTGGAATTTAATAATGGCCATTTGCAAGTGATTAGATGTAGGGTCCACTCAAATAGCCATCATATGCCCTTCATCCCAGTATGCTGTGCTCTGAGTACTGTGCCTTTTCCCACCATGTATTACTAAATGCCTGCCTATACATATCAAATGGGGAAGTTTGCCGGTTTAGTAGTCTACTCATACCTCTGTAGTTCACACCTGGTTCTGTGTGTTCAATGTTTTGCTGCTGTATGCTTTAAAATAGGAAGACCCTCCAGGCTTGAGGGTGGGAGCTGTTTAAATCGCTGTGAGTGAGTCTGTTGGATCCCCTCTCAGTGACTACAGTGGCGTCTGGATTAATGGGTACAGGCTTCGAAGTACTTTTTAAATATAACAAGAGTATGACAGCCATCACAGTATAGATTCACATTGCTCTCTGTTTGCTACGTGCTGGTCCTACAGTACGATAGAGATGCCAGGTAGCTAAGGAAGAGTTTCGGGTAAGAAGGAGTTCCAGGTCGAGAAGGCTCTGCCACAGGTCCTCGCCTGTCTGAGCTTGGGACGTGCCTGCAGTGCCCTGAGGCTGAACAGAAGTTTCATAGTGCGTTTAATAGCGAGTACCTGGGAGGAACATAACCGATGTGCAGCGCAGTCCAGAAGAGGCCTTTCCTGACCGTTAGTGGCAGGTGAGCTGAGACTTCCGGTGACAAGGTAAAGGTTTGGTGATTCTGGCAGGCCGTCACAGGGGGTGGGGGTGGATGGGAAAGGACAGATGGTTGGCCAGATGCAGAGCAGTCTTGACCTTGGAATAATCAAACTGATTATTATGTCGTCAACGCCTCTGCATATCTATACATTGGGTGTGCGTCAGCTGGAGACAGGTGCATTCCTAACCATTTATCCAGTAGATGGTCACATCGGGGGGTAATGGGAGCCTGTCGAGAGAGACAGAGGTCAGAAAACAGGGCACACACTTGGGGGATGCTGGGTTTGTCATGTGGTGCACGTTCACTCACACAGTTGCATACCAAGTGCAATTTAGAGACACCAGTTAAATTAACAACATGCTTTTTTTTTTTTTTTCTTCGTTTGTTTTTAGTGGAATGTGCAAAGCCCACTGGACACCCATTTGAAATATCATGTCTGTTATAAACCTTTCTCCTAAATTACTGCCTGGTATTGTGCAGTTTTTCAGTTTCCTCAGGATGATCCTTTATTTCCTACAGATCTCTATCAGATCTCTCTTGCTGAATCGGCTTGATCAAAAGCATCCAATTTGGTCTCATCCTTACCTCCCTTTTGCATGATAATAGCAGCCGGGTGACTGATTTCAAGCCTTTGCAGATCCGTCCGCTTCTTGAACATTGGTAGCTAACAAGAAGTTAGTCTATAATGTACATTCCTTCCTTCCACCACACATACTGCTTCTTTTAAAGATGTGATGTGAGCTTATACATGCCACCGGAAGGATGCTGGAAGGATTATCCCCGCTCCTCAAAGCTCTAACTTTGGTGACCTGTGACTGTGGGTCGTCCACGAAAATGCCATCTCTCTCTCATCTTCTCCGTAAGCTGCCCCCTTTGCCGCTGGGGGCGAAACTCGGAACTGATTCCTGATCCTCATTCTTGTGTACGTGGCTACCAGAAGGTCCTTGTTCCGTATCCCTTCTGACTGGATTTATTCTGGTTCTGGGGAGTCATTTTGGGGTGTGAAGGTGTTGCATGCGTAATTGGAGTGAGGAGATCTTCAAGGTGCAGTGTGAGGAGACTCGCTGCTCTAGTTTGACGCACTTGGTAACTGGACTTCAACACATTCTTTATCCGATGACATCTCTTCCTGAGCATTTTTTTGTGTTTATGCGCTGATATGTTTCCTGTAGTCCTGTTACTATTGAAGGAAAAAATAATTTTACACATCAATCCATCCATCTTGTAACCACTTCTGACATCAAGGTGGACCTGGAACCTATCGCGGCCAGCACAAGACACAAAGCAGGGGCACACCCTGGAGGACGTTTTTACGAATGCTGTGTAAAAATCCAGTGTTTTTGACAGTGTTCTAGCAGTTCTCTTCTCCAGTTAACAGCTCAACTGTGAACATGCACATATGCATCCTAATTTTATAGGGCTGCACTAGCCGTTTGCTGAGCAACCCCCTTTGAACTAAGATCTCAGATTACACTTTGAGGCTGCAGTAAACCAGATTGGGTGAAAGACTGTCAAAGTGCTGAATTTTGAATGACCTGGAACGTAACATGTAACATCTGCTGTAATTTTCATATATTCCTGTTAATTCATATGGAAGGTTTCCAACTTGGAATATTTCCAAAATCCTCAAACTTAACTTCCCATGGAATGGAAAGTTTCCAGAAGTATTCCACCCCTTTGCAACCTTTTGTGATAGATTTGGAAGCTTGATGCTTGTTAAAAGCAGTAGAGCAATATTATTGTCACACCACCATTGTAATTGTTTTTTGTGTTTTTTTTTATTTTATTTTTAATAGTAATTTGAGTCCTCTCCACAGGATGGAAAGAATCCTTGATGGGGACGGTTGGGAGGAGGGATGTTTTTTGGTGACTACAGAGATGTAATGGTAAAGGGCCATCACGAGAACTTACCGACCAAGCATGAAATGGAATGTGACACACTGTGATGGGTGGCGAATACAATAATCCTCTGAACTGTAAAATCATGGAAAGACAATACTGACAACTGTGAGTGAATATTGAGCCCTCTGAGCTGAGCAATTTATTTTACAGTACAATTGTTGTCCTTATGCCATGTCATTCCTGCTAAATGGAATTTAGGGTTGGGGGGGGGGGGGGGGGGGGGGGGGGGGGGGGGGGGGGGGGGGGGGGG
>JABFEA020000138.1:15432242-15450339 GCA_019775915.2 Cyphomyrus plagiostoma | reverse complement strand
GCCTTTGGTGCACTTTATTAATTAAATCTGCCACCCCGTACCCTGGATTTAAAGCCCCCCCCCCCCTCCGATTTGTCCAGATGCCTTTTTTCTAGACTTGTTGTTCATAAAGCAGTTGAATGGTGATTTGCGATCGCCATTCCACCGTTCTCCGTGTCCCGCATCTGGAGGAAGAAGCCTAACCTTTGCGCACACGTGCCTTGCAGAAACTGACGTGGAAGACGAAGGATGTAGAGAAGTGCACCGTGAGGGGCAAGAACAGCGTGAGTATCGGGGTTCCTGTCGCGGGTTGGGCCCGCCTGGGTGTTTCGGGGACCGGCGCCGGCGAGGTGGGCTGCTTGCCAGCGGAGGGGCGGGGCCCAGATGAGGGATTATGCTAACGACAGAGACATGAAAGGGTGTGTCTGTGCGTTAAGCGCCACTCCAGGTGATAACGGTAAGTCACCCGCTCCACCCGCATCCCTAGGACGAGTGCTACAACTACATCAAGGTGCTGGTGCCACGTGACGACGAGACGCTGTTCGCCTGCGGAACCAACGCCTTCAACCCCACCTGCCGCAACTACAAGGTATCCAACCCAAGTGCCCGCCGCGCCATACTGTGCCAGCGTGACACGGGAGGAGCGATGGATGAATTCAGGCGGGTCGGAGGGGCTTGGGTACCCTGGCAGATACAAAACTTTACAGGGGCCCTTGAATACGTAAAAGTAACATGCTATTATACAAAGTATATTTTGTTTAAACCTAGAAATGATACACAGCCATTACTTGGTAAACTGTTTAAGCAAAAAGGTTTAAATAGCTTATTAACTACAATCTAAATGAGCTTGTTTTCAGTTGTAGCTACATGCTGGCTTCATTAAAGCTGACTAATTTGTTATCAGCCTGATTAAGAAAATTAGTCTGATACCAAAGCATTGGTTCTCCATCTTGAGGAGACAGCCAGGGAAGCTGCCCCAAGTCCTGGTCCCCCAGGGTGGGGGGGGAGCTTGGTTGAAATAGTTTTGTCCCAGACCTGGGAATTATGCCGATGAGGCTGCCAAAGCAGGTGATGGTGTCTGTTTTGAATTTCGGTGCTAAATCGAGAGCCTAGTAAGGACCAAAACAAGCTGGGCGGGGCATCCGGACAAGGAATGTGAAACGGAAGATGTGAAATGGCACTATGTGGCAACAGCAGATGTGAACAGTGGTTTGGCATCTGCTTGCCGGGACAGCTGTTGGCGTTAGTTGAGTAATTTACGTGACAGGTGCCAGTCTTATTCCAAGTATGTGATCCAGAGTGCTAAATATACAGTAGAATGATGATATACAAGGAGGTTTGTGAATATTAAAAAGACAGACAGGTCAGCAGTTATCCCCTGTAAATCTGCCAGGTATAGAAAACATTTCACAATAATACAAACTGCCCCCCCCCTTGTAAACACAGAGGCAATAGGAAGCAGAAGAGAGTTTTCTTTGGTGATCAATCAGCAGTACTCTCAGAAAAGGCTTTATGTCTGGAGAAGTGACTGGAGTGGAGTTACGTTTTAATTAGCATGATTTGCATTTTTTCCATGAAAAGCGACACCCCCAGAACAGCTTCCCGATTGGTAATTAGAGCTGTTTGGATTTCGGTGGCGCTGTGTAGCAGGTGGTACTCGGTCTTAGGGTGGGACCAGTGTGCTTTTCCTGCAGCCCAGCCAAAAGTGGCATTCCCACTCGGTGCCAAGAATTGGTGAAGACGTCTTGCGAACAATGGGCACAATACTGAGCGGAACTGAGCTGCGTGAACCGGGGGTTTAATCGCTGTTACTGATGTCCGTGTGATGTAATGTGAATAGAAGTAGTTCTTTGCTGTGTGCCATTAGATTCCCTTGGAGACTACTGCTCCTCTATTGATTATGCTGAGGTTTATAGACTCTCAAGGAATCCAAGAAAAAGTTATCGAATGGTTTATAGTGGACAGCAGTCTAGAGCATTGTCTTTCAACCCAAGCTTCTGGCACGCCTGAACCAATCAAGAACATAAAAATACCTGGTAGAAGTCTGTTGAGGCCTGGGACAGAAGCAAAAATTGTGGATTGTCTGGCAGTCCCAGAGGAGTGAGATGAGAGAGACTGCTCTAGAGATTTCCCTGAAGACCATGCTCCATGTTGTGTGCTGATTGGCTGGCTAATTCTGTATGCTACATTCACCTCTGAACAGTTCCCATGCAGAGTTTTTGAGAGTTTGGTTTTGGACTTGAGGATGCTTTGACTTGATCCTTTTAGATGTCCACTCTCGAGCAGGACGGGGAGGAAGTAGTGGGACAAGCCCGTTGTCCCTTTGAATCCCGGCAGTCCAACGTAGGCCTCTTCGCAGGTGAGTCTTCGGGAGCCCATCCATACTGTTCCAGGCATTGCCCTGTGCGGCATGTGCTACCTTGCCAATTTACCATTGGTGGAGAGAGATGGTGGGCGGGGTCCTGCTCAGGTCCCACAGCCATCACTGCACTAGCCAACCAACCAGTGAGCAGAAGCAAACAAATGAAGATTCAAGAAAACTTGGTCTGTCACTATGTAACCATAATACCTCTTAGACATGGCTTATACATAACACAACAAATAATAAAAACAGTCAGTAAAAATCACAAAGCCCATCAGAATACTTATTTCGAAGCATTTAAGATGCTAATAGCCGGAGTAATAAAGTTCGTTTTATGTGTAATCCCCTTGGCCAGAGGAACTCTGTGACATTGTCTTGTTGGTAGAAATTGAAAAAATCGTACGGAGGGGATGAGATGGAAAGCTGCTCATAAAATAGGTTCCCAGAGATTGGCCGAGAGTGTAACTCAGACCGTCGAAGTTGGCTTCATTCTGTTTTCCACTGGTAATGATGTAAGTGAGCCCCACATAAGTCTTCTGGTTCTATATACAAACCGGCAACATTTTAGAAATATTGCTGTTTGTTGTTTTAACTCTCGATGTACTATTGACATACATACATACATACATACATACATAAATTTAAATTAAGCACAAAACAATCTCCACTTGCGTAATGACAGCTAACCCCTGTAACACACACCATTTAATGATATGTTAAATGTAGATGGTATGTTAATGCAGTTTAAAAGATGGTTCATTTATCATTAGTAGTATAAGTATCATCATTCATCCGTCTGACATAACCATATGTCCCAGGAAGTACAGGGCACATGACAGGAGATACCCTAGACAGGATGCTAGTCCATTCCTTACTTGGGCACTGTGAGCAATTTAGAGACGCTACTTCCCCAGAGTGCCTGTGATTTGACTGCGGGAAGAAACCGAAGTACCCAGAGGAAACGTGAACACAGAACGCATAGCCAATACTCATAATAAAATGCATAATAGAGGTATAATTAAAAAAAATAAAATCTATGCAGGTGGATAGATGGATCAATAGATAAATGGATGGATAGAGCTATAGATAGATGGATTGATTGATTCTTTATCTTTTATTAACCACAAAGTCTATCTGAAAAATGCCATGGCTATTTTACGTCTACGATGTCATACATTTTTGTCAACTGTGCTTTGTTAGTCCATCTGAGGAAAGGTTTTGTTAGCCCCTGTAGAGAATCTCTAGGGTCTCTCTGCCATTTCTCTGTTTAGGTGGGAGTTTCTACTCAGCCACGATGACAGACTTCCTGGCGAGCGATGCAGTGATCTACCGCAGCCTCGGCGATAGTGCACCAGTCCTCCGCACGTTCAAATACGACTCAAAGTGGCTTCGAGGTGGGTCTCAAGGCCTTGGCATACCAGGAATCATATCAGCCTTTTTCTACTCTATGGATGGCCAACCTGAATGCTGCTGCAGTTGATCCAGCTCCTTTGTTCCTTCTCAGAACCTCATTTTCTCCATGCTATTGAGTACGGGAACTATGTTTACTTCTTCTTCAGTGAGATTGCAGTGGAGTACACGACCCTAGGCAAAGTAAGGTTCTTCAAACAATGTGACCACTATCAGGAGCTATTTTTTCTTCTGGCTGTTGTAGCCTTAAAACGTAACACAGCTCTTCTGTCCTCTTTCCTGACCGTCCTCTCTGTCACACTTGTCCCTTTCAGGTGGTGTTCTCCCGTGTGGCCCGCGTATGTAAAAATGACAACGGCGGTTCTCCACGGGTACTGGAGCGCTACTGGACCTCTTTCCTAAAGGCCCGGCTCAACTGTTCAGTGCCGGGAGACTCCTTCTTCTACTTTGACGTCCTGCAGTCCCTGACGAACGTGCTGCAGATTAACCAGAGGCCTGCCGTGGTTGGAGTCTTCACCACGCAGGTCAACAGGTCAGCTGACCCTCGTTCACCATGGCAACGGCCTTTTTGCAGTCATTCTGATTGACTTAACCGTGGTGCATGTCTGCCACGGGAATAATTAGCCTCGTGATACCTGTCCTTCAATGACTATGTCGGCGATGGTGGAGGTTGAAGTCTCGCTCTCTGTGTGAACACGCCGTGCAGCATCACCGGTTCAGCGGTGTGCACCTTCTACATGGACGACATTGAGAAAGCCTTCGGCGGGAAGTTCAAAGAGCAGAGGAGCAGCGAGTTGGCCTGGACGCCCGTCCCTGAGGAACAGGTTCCCAAACCCAGGTGAGAATTAGGTGCAAAAGCCCACGACCACTATCTTCTCGAAGCTGCCCGTACCTTTCTCCTGCAGGTTATACGTCTTTATCTGATTTATAAAGCCTTATTATTCCGGTTTGTGATACAGCTGAGACTGTAAAAGGATTTGGTAGGTGTGCGAACTGGGCTGAAGGACCATGACATTTATTAAGGGAAGCTTTTTGTCACAGGCCTGGTTCTTGTGCCGGCGATGGCCCCGCGGCTTCCTACAAGTCCTCCGTCTCCTTCCCAGATGACATGCTCTCTTTCATCAAGTCCTACCCGCTGATGGATGAGGCCGTTCCCTCAGTCAATAACCGGCCCTACTTTACGCGTACCACCAGCAGGTAACCGTGGGCCTCGGGCAGCTGTGTTCTGGCTCTTAGTTTCAGCCGCTTAGCCGGCTCTGGCAGCCATCTTGGGGCAACTTCGAGGTTGGGTTGGCCTGACTGGAGTCACCATGCTGGGCCTCGTGCAGCTAATTAGTGGCCACCCGGTTGCCGTCTAAAATCGGAAGTGCCCGTACGGCGTGTCAGCCTGTTTGACAGCTGCACCGCTGCCAACCGCCTAACAGACGGCGAAGGTGGAGGCAGGATGCGGTTTCACATCTGCTTTGCACTTTATGAAAGCGCCCTTTTTGTTTTGATTTCTCCCTGGAGTAATACATGTTCGACAGTTAAAGCTGAAAGTAAATGCATCCAGAAACTTGTGTGAAGCATTGGATTAAATAGCTTGGGAATGTTTTTGGGAAAGTAACGTGCAGGGAATGTAATCAGATTTGTAGAAAATAATTCAGAGGATTATGGGAAAGTGTGCAAGCTAATTGTAAAGATCTTTTCTACCTATTCTGACTGCCACCCTTGTCTTCTCCAGGTTTAAGTTGACTCAGATAGCTGTGGACACTTCTGCTGGACCATACAAGAACCAGACTGTTCTGTTCCTCGGCTCGGAGGATGGCAGGGTGCTGAAGATCCTGGTTAGCTCCAGTCCCAACACCTCCTTCAGCCCGCTGTTCCTGGAGGACATTGATGTTTACAATCCTGCAAAGTAAGCACCTTATCTGAAATGCAGAAAATCATCATTAACTTGTCTCCACAGGCTTTGAGATAATTACAATTTCAGCTAAAGTTGACTAGAACTGATAATCTTGATTAATTAGATTGAAACTTTGCCAGAAATGCCCTCCTCCACGTTCTGTTGTGTTGAATTTCAAACTAAAAGTATTCATCCACTTTCCTGCCCAAATGGCAATCACATGTAGAATCTATACCTTTATCTCCTTAGCTTTCTAAGCATCCTGTTCGCTGCTGTGTTTGTTCCTCAACGTCTCCTGTTTCACACAGGTGCAACGTGCGTGGTGAGGACCGGAAGGTTCTGGGCTTGGAGCTGGACAGGGAGCACCACGGCCTGTTCGTGGCCTTCTCCAGCTGCATCATCCGAGTGCCCCTCAGTCGCTGCGGGGACCATGGTACCTGCAAGAAGTGAGCGTCTCCTTTGTCACCATTGGGTCTCATGCTGCATTTAATGAGGAACTCTTCGATAAACCTGTTAATAAATAGGTTTTTGCTACACCTTAGTAAGTTTTATGTAAATGTTCTGGGAAGAAAGTAGACATTTTCTTTTGGTTTAAAATCTGTTTGAATGATTGTGGCAGGTTTTTATATAGCATAGAATGTTTTTATAAATAGAGTTTTGTTTTCTTCATCACCAGAACGTTGTATTATGCAGAGTTTTTTTTTTTTTTACCTCTCGGATAACACTGTTATAGTTCTTGTGTATTTAAGTGTAAACTAAAAATGGGATTGGATAGAGGCCAAAAGTGGTATGAAGAAACTGGTCGTTTTTTTTCCTCTTGTTAACGGGATCATCATCCTATTACCAGGAACCTTGAGAATGGAGCGCTATATTTCATAGCGGGGGGTTAGGGACCTGATAATGACTGCAGTCTTCTGGAGTGCGACTTCAGCCTCATTCAAGCTAACAAAGTCGAGTCCGGCTCCAGTGCTTAGTGTTTCACATGTAACAAGGAAAAGCTTTGACTTCCTGTGTGAACGAGTGCTGGGTCCCACACTGTTTGCACTAAGAGAAATTGAATGGATTTGAAGCTGGTGATTGATTTTTGAAGTTTTTCCTCGCCCCCTTGAATCTGTTATGTTGCAGATGTTGTAGGAGATATTGTTGTCATGGCAACCTCCTATTCTTTTGGGAAGGGTGCTATCTATTGGTCAGTTAGTGAAAGTGGAAAGAAGTTTCTTTGTGTTAGCCAGAAGATTTAGCCAGACTGAACATATGGCAGGTGAAAACAGCATAGGTGTGAAATGTTGCTTATTGCTGTACATTTTCTTCCTACTCGTCTACATGACAATTCTATATTTTAAAATCCATTTGAATGGTTTTGATATGTTAAACCCATGACTTTCTGCTAATTTCTGTTAATTTAACTGAAGTGCATCGAGGTGCATTAGCTAGCCACTGGAAGTGTGATCCTGCTATGAAGCCACTTCAGGGGAGCGTGAAAAAAAGCACACAGGCTTTTTTCCCCATGTGCTACGGAGGAGTGATGTCTTCCTGGCCTGTAAGCCTGAAGGCTGATTGGCTCCCGGGGTCCCCCTTTCCCTGTCACTCAAAGATTTAAAACGTATCATTGGCTAATAAGGTTGAACCCTCTGTATAAATATGCTGCCACCTCAAAAAAAGAAAAAGAACATCTCAAAATCACCCCTACAGCCTTGTCCTCGGGCCTCAGCCTGTCTGAGTCCCGGTCTCTGCTCTTCTCCAAAGCGCTAGTCATGTTTGTGAAATGATACTTCCTGGCCCCTTTCTTGTCGGTTTGTGGAGGTTGCTGCAGTTCATGTATCTCTGCAGAGAGCAGGCTGCTCAGGTCCAAGTCGTCTTGTCGCTGTCGTCTTACAGGAGCTGCCTGGCTTCCCGCGACCCCTACTGCGTCTGGCTGAGGAATGGAAGCTGTGCCACCGCGACTCATGGCCTCAGGTACGCAAGACGCACTAAATACGGATTAACAGTAGCATCCTAACCCTGTTTGTTATTCCCCAATTCATCAGGGTCTCTCTCCACCTGTGGTATAATTTGAATTGAACCTTCTCAGTCTTCCCTTCATTGAGAAACCGTTGGCTTGGCTGTTCTAAGCCTTTAACTCTTTGAGGCAGGAGGAATAGGAACGTAATCAATCAAAATGACCCATACGTGATTTATTTACCGATTCTGATGAACTTGAAAGAAGCCGTTTGATACCGAGAGCTATCGATCACTCAGCTGCCTAGACGGTGAGGAGTACAGGAGCGAAAGGCCAATCAATCTCCTCCTCGTCTCTTTCTGCCCTGTTGCATGTAATCGAAAGCAGTGTCCAACCGAGTGGATTTCAATCACGGCCTGTCTGGGGAGAGCCTTTGGAAACGAGGCAATTCGTTCCTGTTTGGCCTTTACCGGCATTGTTCCCATATACAATGTGACCCGCCTTGTGTGCCGTTTGTCTCGCCGCACAGGTGGCCCGTAAACCAAGGCATCCGGAGGTCTGAGAGTCCATCACCTTAGATTCTTGTCTTCTGGTTTCCATGTTCTGTGTGACACACGCGGCCAGACTGAGAAGCAAATAAATGAAACAAATGAAGAAAAATAATGAAGCAGCAGAGTTGAGCAGCCAGATGTCTCTGGTTGCCACGGCACCCATGCCTGGGTGTGCAGATTAGGGAAAACGATGTGAAAAGACCCAAAAAAAGAGTCTAGAGAGATCTTTGGATGTCGCAGTATCACGGTGCCCTGATCACCCCTGCAATCGCGGAGATGTCTTGCAGTGAGAAGTGGATAAAAAATAAGAAATACAGGTGAAAAACTGATTCCTGGAAAACACCCGAAAATTTCGGGTGAAGGATGCTGCCGGGATCCTGTCAAAAGGAAGGAACAGATAAGCTTAGAATGAACAGTAATGCCTTCTGTCTTACCATCTTCTATCAGGCTTTGCTGGGTGTTAGCCTGAGTGCCAGGCCATGTCTTTCGTGCAAATATAGTACCATGCAAAAGTCTTAAATATTCAAAATAAATGATGTTTGATTTTTTGTTGGTGTAAAGCTATGATGTTTGTCAAAGAGTGTTAGTTTAACCTTTACAAAACCTCTCCTAAAGTCACCCCATCCAATACACCCATGTTTTTTTTTATTCTGCTACAGTAATGTGCTACAGTTTCGGTTCTCGCATGTTGCTGATGCTGGTGTAAACAAACCTAATATTCTACCAGTTGTACAAAACTATAGCACATGTAATTATATACAGTACACATTTATTATCAAATATTGACTGTTACTTGTTTATGTATTTACTGTACTTTTTGTAATTCTTTTGGAAAGTATTCTTTCTACAATCTGTAGCCTAGGTGTGTGGTAGGCTGTATCATCTCGGTTTGTGTTAGTAGACTCTATGATGTTTTCACAAGGACTTTATATGTATAGGTGTGTGTCCAAACTTAACTTTCCATTACAAGGCAAATGTGGTTCCACAAGCATGGCGGCAGCTGGGACACTCCAGATAATAACGTTCTGATCACAGCCCGATTTTCATCTTACCAGCCTCACATATTTCAGGTTAATGGAAAAAGGAATGAAATAATAAGAGAAAAAGTGTGGCAGGTTGATTGAATACTCCTCTGTCCAAAAATTGAATAAACCGCATTTATGTCGAGGGCAGATAAAGTGTTTGGACGAAACAAGTCATTTTGTTTACTTACCTTTCTAATGGGCGGTTTGGACGGCATTTAAGGTCAGTCTTTTGGAAGCGAAGGCATCCGCCTTGCCATTAGTCACGGACCGTGTGTTTCTCTTACCGTCTGCCAGTCTCCAAGCAGTCAGTTGCGGCCATAAATGGATTCCCGTTTGTTTACGTGACACCGATCTCAATTGAAATGGCTCCCCGAAACTTTGAGCGATTCCATTTTATTCACCAGAAGGATTTCAATTATGAAAGCGGCCTTTATTTTTAATAACGTGCATCTGCGTTACAGTCGAAGTGCCCTGCACCTCACAAGTATAGCTCAGGGGGAATAATAGATTACAGGATCTCGCTTCCGGTGTCTAAATCAAAGTACAGAGATTCTGAGGGAAAGTAAAATTGATATTCCCAGCTCAGCAAAGAGCGAGTCATGAGACAAATGAAATTGCCGCTACCAGGGTAACGGGGGCTGCCACAGAGGACTCCGGATAAAGGTAAACATTGTTAGCCAGGGCCTCCCAGTGTAGCCCTTAACATTTGTTATGTCCTCCAATGTGCGGCAATGCGGTAAACACTCCCTGCCACCTGGCTGTGTGTACAATTGTCTGACCTTCATTAACCCCCCCCCCTTTGCTGTTACCCTGTTTATCACAGCAGGCTTCAGTTCAGTCCCCATCCCATCCATCAATATAGGTGAAGCATTATATTCCCGCCTTATCCGGAGTGACACACAGACTGTTCCTTTAGCCAAGATGCCGCTTGTCATTACTTTATCCTATTGACACGACTGTTACATGGAAACGACTGTCACAGGCAAAAGGGACAAATTATGCAGAAGCTCTAACAGATTGTTTATGCCATCCCCCCCAATTTGTTTGTTTTTTCAGGGCTGGGTTTGAGCAAGATATTGAAGGTCTGTTGAGGGAACACCAAGACTCCTGCCATGGTAAGGGCTGACAGACGTGGTTTCCGGTTTGTGACAGCAAACACCTCTTCCTTATACGCGACCAGCCTGATTTGTCAGGTTATACTTCCTATATATGTACATACGCATTTCCATGACGTGTAAAATTAAGATCGGGTATTGACAATTTATGTATGGGATTCAAAGTAATCCATTGTGCTGGTCTATGTAGCATAAAAACAGTGACGATAAACTTAACACAGAAGCCAACATGAGCCGTGAAGTACAGGCTGTCCACAGGTTACATGGAGATCCGTAGCTTTGATAGGCCCTATGGCAGTCCGCCCGTAAGTACGAGCTGTCCTTAACCCTGGGGCTGCCTGTAATTGCTCAGACTCTGCTTCTTGAAGATCTTCCTTCCTTCTGCTCTCTGTAGATGTCCAGGCCACCACGCGAAAGCAGAACACTGCCGCTGATTCGGCTTATGGTCAGTTTGTCAATTTTCTTCATACTTCTCTTTTAGTAGAATAGAATGTGTTCTGAGAAAGCAAGCAGGCAACTGTAATGGCAACAGTATCGAGGAAATATATTTTTTGATGCTGTTGTCTGTTTGGGGGGTGATATATGATGTATGGAGGGAGCTCAGATATTCCGTATGTTTGAATTTGCTGGTTTGCCCTGTTTCACTTGTCATCACGGATCTGGTTCTGTATTTTAATACCAAGCTCACTGGATCACTTTCCTTTACTGTAGAGTAACACTTTTTGTGGGTTGTAGAAAATGTTATGCCACTCAGTCTTCAGCTAGAGCAGCAGTCAGGTGCATGATTCTTAATGGACGTTGCAAAAGTTCTCAGGACTCAGTTGGTATTTTTGAGTTATCTATAATTTGGCAAGAGTTTTTCGTCCCTCCTATCTGCATGGAAGGAGGGTCTTTTTCTTCTTCCATATCCATCAATATCAAATCCAGATCAGTTCCATATTAAGTTCTTATTTAAGTTCAAAACCCACTGATGAGTAGTATGAATGTTTTGGACATCAGTGTGTCTGGGATGTTGGAGAAAACAAAGCTGCTAAAATTGTAAGAAAACAGACCCTGCCACAGCTAAGATGGCACTTTGTTTTTAAACAGATTTGCATTTTTTTAGTGTCCAGTGACAGGGCTCTTACAACAGACGCAGTCATTTCCCAGAATGTCGCAGCTTCAAACTATTGTCCAAAATGCCAAAGATTTAAACTTCCCTAATTCCTCTAACCTTAAGTCTCACAATGACAGTGTTTGTAATGTTTTATTGTCTTTTCCTTTTGTCTGTTTAGGATATAAACATGTATATAAGTAATTAATCAGAAATTAATTGGCATCAACTCGTGTCTGAGCTTCTTTGCTGATGACCGGAAACCAGTGCCGTGCCGTAAAATATCATTTTATTTAATTTTCTTTCCTTGTGGTAAATAAGACAGCCCTCCTTTTCATTTGCGGTCATGCTGCGACGGATGCTGTGAGTCAGTGTGCAGCATTTGCGGTCTATTTTGCCACAATCTCATCCTGAGGATTTTAATTCGGTTTGATGCGCTCCCTCGTGCAGAGAGGTGCCCAAATAAGTGAGCGCCTCGGCCTGCACTCCCACAGCGTCGCTCATTTTCCTTTTACGCCCACCCCCCATGGCAGAAATTTATTTCCGTAGGTTTCCATTTTGCCTCTTTGAGGAAATTAGAAGCCGTCAACAGCCATTGAGGCCATGGGGAGCGTCATTTTTTTGCTCCCCCGCTGCGAGGCAGCGGCTGGAGCGTTACACCACCATGCGGCGGCAGGTCAGCGGTCGCTCTTCCCATTATGGGAAAATTCCACCAATGTGACGCCTCTACACCTGCACTCTCCGTGCTTTGATCGCTCTCAGACAAATTATATGAATTTGTTTGAGGAGGGGGGGACTTAAATTAGATTAATAACGCTGTGGCACAGCCATTGTCCTCCGCAGCAGCTCTCGCCCTCTGCTGGCCCAGTGGCATCATCTACACGGTGCAGATGGCGCCCTGGGGCTGACGTCTCAGAGCACAGGAGCTTTTCGGCCGGTCTGTCACCCCGTCAAGCAGTCCTAGATCTGTGAGGTGCTGACACATCCCAAGGACAACTGGTCCCCGGGTTGCAGGACTTAAGGGACGCCCCTAACTTGATTAAATTTGGAGTGGGAAACCTTGAAAATACCAACTTGAAGTTAAAAATCTTCAGCAGTTCACCAGTGTGTCCCATTTTGTAATATGGTTACCATTAAAATTTCATTGTATAATTCATATCTTATCTGTAGACTGCAAAACATATGAAAATGATGCCATCTGTCCCTCAGCAGTTTAGGGTTACGGATCAGTGCCTGTGACCGGGAGGTCATTGGTTCAAATCCTATGGTTGGCAGAGAGGACTTATCACGGTCAAGCCTTGGATGCTGGCTGGTTCTGACCCCAAAACTGTCAGGCCTTGGATGTTGGCCCGTCCTGACCCTAAAATTATCAGGCCTTGGATGCTGGTACTGACCCCAAAACTTGCTCTCACCTGTGCATATGTGTGTGTGTCTCTCATTGAGAGCATTATGGAATTAATAAAAACTACCCCATTCACTATGGACATGAATAAAGTACCTCTACTTTGAAATTTTTTTGAATCAACACATTATTTTGGTCCATCAGTAAGTATCGTCCTACTATCATCCTATGACTTCATAACCATATTTATAAGTATACTGTCATTTTGCTTTCAAAGTTTGCTGGTTGTGAAACCAAGCTAAAAGTCTGTAGGCACCCTGAAACTGTTCTATGGTGCATTTATTTTTTTTTATTGTTAGGAAAGTGACTTTCACCAAATCAGGTTGAAACTTACGACAGGCTTACATAATCCAACTGCAGTATCGGCCCCCACAAGACAGGCTGAACAGCCCAATAATTATTTTTAATTATAAGAAAGCAGAGGCTCATTTAATAGCCGCTTTAAGCCATCGAAAACATTCCCCAGATAGTGAAACAACTCTTCAGTTGTAAGAGCACCTGCAGAACTTTGCAATTTACAATAATTGATTTACTCTTCTTTATTGTGTTTTGCTGTTGTTTAAAATGGAGCGGTTTCCCTAAGGGTATGTTAGAGGCAATAATTTCAATGTTGTTGTTTTTTCCCCTTGGAAAACCGCAATAGTCTGTGCTATAAATTGAACTGAGCTGGTCTGATCAGTGACGGCGGAGATGCTGGTTCAGGCCATATTTACATCAATTCCACTGCTTTATGTATCTATAACGTTGCTGTTTGGTCCCTCTATTGCCCCTCCCGGTAACCACAGGGAAGACCACACCCACAAGTGCCAGCACTACCAATCGCGGGGCGGCTTTTCCAAAGGTGACAGTTGACCCACAGAGGGGTACTGGTCCAGATGACCGCCCTCCTGTGGGGGAGCAGGGGTCACCTGACTTGGAAGCATTCAGTGTGGAGAAGAAGGGTAAGGTGGTGGGGAGCAAGGGCGGGGGCCCCTTTCGCTGTCTTGTGTTGGGTTTAACCCTGCGCTCTACCGGATCGCACTGTGGGTCTCATGGCTTTCCCGCGGGCTGATGCAAAGGCTTGTGCTAATGCTGTTTGTCCATAAGGCTGATAACATAGCTGGCACCCATCCTTTCCCCTTAACCTGTTGGTTATTTTCCAGTAATATATTCTATCTGTTGGTTTTGTTACCTGTACCAGTATATATACAGTACTGTGCAAAAGTGTTAGGTAAAGCAAATGTTTCAAACTATTTGTCTGGGTAGTATTTGTGCAGGGAAAAAGACACGATTTAGCGTTACAATATGTGCAAATTAACAATAAAACAAAAAAAAAAACTAACAAAAACATCTTCTGCTCTCCAAAAGTTACTAGTATCTTATTGGATGGATGGAAAAACAACCATTCAGTTGGCAGACTTTCTCCTCAGGGGCACCACGAATATTCATGATATTTGACCACCGGTTCAATTAATTAATTAACTTATTTAGTTAAATAACTCAATGCGGTATCGATTAGCCATGATGTTAGTGGTGGAGTCAAAAAATACATTTGTATATTGATATGGGGGTGACTTTAGGGTGGGTTCTGGAATGGCTGAGCTGACGCACTTTGGCAAACATAATATCATAGTGTTACATCAACATGAAGATCATTTAAACATTTTAACCTTTTCTTGTCTTCGGCACAGTACTGTATATACTTCTATGGTCTGCCTACATAGAGCTGGGGGGGATTCTGAACATACATATACAGTAAGGTCTTTTACAATGGAGCAGTGATACTTTCCAGGCACGAAGGGCAACTCAGCAGCATGATAAAATGCTCTTGCACATGTTTACAGCAGAACGCCGGCGTCCTTTTCCGCAGCCACTAGCCTCCATGCTCTGACAGCAGCCTCTGCATGACCCGGTCCTGACTTATCGTTACCGCACAGTGCACAGCCTCCGAGCGCCCGCTGGCGTGCCCGCTGAGTAGGCAGGCACTCTGCTAAACAGCCATGACAGTGTCACGCAGCGCCGGGGATGCTAGAGGCCAGGCAGGAACACGACATACCTCTCCGTCCCGAAACGGGGAAAACAGAGCGAGCAGTAAACAAGCAGCGGTTCAGATGGTAGCTTACCGCATGTGCTGTTTACAGCAGCTTCAGTCATCATTAAAATGGGGCAGTGGGCAGGGTGACGTTCACAGCTGCCCCAGAATCTCAGTGGGCTCCCAGGACGAAACGCTGTCGTGCTGACGAAAGCCAGACTGGAGCAGAGTTAACTTACCGTGCCGCATAATACTGTTCTAAACAAATATGTGACTGACAAAATTCAGGATTAGGTGCCAGCCAAAACCATCTGTACAAGTAGAGAAGTTCAGAGCGTGACGTGCTTGGACCATACTGCTCACTGCTAGTTTTGAAGATAGATTTTTTTTTTCCCCCACTTCTAATAAATGATAAACATAGTGTTACCTATAAGTGAAATGTATATATTTGATATATATAAATTACTTGCCCCAACATTCAATTTTAATAATCAATATTATCGGTGTGTGGGGTCATTCGTTCCATTCCTTGCTCAAACTGAACTGTGGTGAGATTCTTGCCATGGTCAGAAAAGCCAAGGAGCTCCTGGAGCTGGTGACTCTGAGGCTCACAGATGGGTTGAAGCGGGTTAGAGTTTTTGTCTGGCAGTGATTTCACAGGGTGACAAATAGTCATATCCAGGTTTTCCTTCCAGCTGTGGTCACTAGCATTGTACAGTTTCTCACCATGGTCTTTGGATACTGGTGTGCTAGAATCGCAGTGCCTCATTGGTGCCTTAGATTCACAGAGCACCAATCCGTAAGCAGGGTTTTGCTGAGACTCCGCCTCCCCTCCACTCTCTGTTCCCTGTGGGTGTGGCTTTGTGTGTGAGGGTGGCTGCCACATCATGTGCTAGGCTTGGGCGGCATCTATTTTTTTTTCCGCATCATCATACCTTCTGGACCCGGTATATGGTATATAACAGTATATTTTAAAAAAAGACATGTAAATACGTAAACCTTGTAGGCTACTCCCAAATCGGAGTCTGAACGGGGCTCATCAGTGTGGAAGTTGAGCACCATGGTAAAGAGGAGACAGCTCATAGAAAGAGGAGTGTCTACTTTTTATGGTATTAAACATGATATCTTGGGGGTTTCTAAATATCGGGGTATACCGTACTACCGCCCAAGCCTGTTGTGCATTTCCCTGCTATACCTCTGCCTACATATCAGCTCCTAACCCCACCTGCCCTCCTGTCACTTCACCACTGCTTCCCTGGGGCTAAAAGCCAAACTAATCACACTGCGTCACACAAATGAAGGCCATGCAAGTAGTTTACTCTCTTGCGCGCTCGGTAGTATGCTGCTGGAGAAGAGGGCACTTTGCAGATAGTATTATTTGCCTCTGAAGTACGCTTGGGTGCACAGTGATTTCAGTATCACTCCCTGGCTCTTCTGAAGTGAACCCCAAATCTCTGGTTCTCTCATAAGCTGCTCAACTGCCAGGGATTTGCTGTGGGAAAATAAATGGGGAGCGATTTAGGTGTATGTGCCAGTAATCGTTGTATTATTCGTTATTTTAATAGATATGCTATAGTTTTTTTTTCTGCACAAAAAGGGTGTTTTTTTCCCCCCAAGCAAAGTGAACTCACTCTCACACTTTTATTTAAACGTTCCCTGGACCCAGCCCACATGTCAGCCTTACAGTTTCGTTATTGTAATCACAGTGGGAAATTAATCGGAGTTTAGCTCGCCTGTGTTGCCTACAGCCTTTATTTCAGAGAAGTGCAGCGGAATGTAGTGCAAGTTATTAAAACTATTATGTGATTTTCTCAAAAGGGAGACGTGGGAGGTAACGAGGCTGTTTAGAAGGACTGGGAGAAGGCCTGACCGACCCACATATCCCAAAATCAGCTTGTTGGGGGGAGACATTTGCTTTGAATAGGGATTAAGGCCGATTATTTTCTGTACATTGGCAGAACTTCCTGTCATGTGACCTCCTCAGACAGATCCTTTCACCTCCCTTGATCACTGTGTCAGGTAGAGATCATAGGTCTTACTGTGTCACCAATGCATTCCTCAACCTGCAGTTAATTCTGGGTGCGAAGTTTGGCTGTCACTCTGGCCACATTAGTGAGTTTTTTTTTTTTTTTCGGCCCACACTCATATTTAATTCTCCAGCTGAAATCTCTGGAACAGATGCACAATATCTGTGCCTTCAAGCCACAATGAATCTTTCCCAAACTCTGACATGCTGTGAGTCATTGGACATCTTTTGTTTGCATGCGTGTTTTGCCTTCTTGTTTTGTTTGTGTTGTTGGGTTCTGTTTTTGTGTTTTGTTTCGCTAAGCCCTCCCCTGTGGCTATAGAAGGGAGACAATGTGCAGAGAGCTCTCAGCTTTGTCGTCTTGTACAGCCTGTTCCCAATTAGCCAGACAATGCACTAACGTGGTTTTCAGCTCCATCCACCAAAGCCATGGAGCATTTTTTTTATTTTATTTTTTTCATGGAAAAATCTTTAGTGGATTTAATCTCTCGGTTTTGCCCCGAGACGGGAGCTAGGAGAGCCTGACAATCAACTACTGCATGCACCCCCCTCCCCCATCTGGTCCCCCCCGCAAACTCACCTGCCTGTATGCATTTTGACGGTCCTGTGTATGCCATCAGAATGCATGTCCTCGTGACTTGGGCATTTCGCCGGTATAAATCAGCAGGTTGCTCTGTTAAAATCCATCTTTGGAGAAATACAGCTCTGCAAAAAACTAACAGACTGCAATAAAATGTTCAGTTTCACTCATTTCTCAATTTATGGGTATGTGCCTGTGTACAAAGTACATTTCTTTTTTTTTTGTTGCAAACTGCAACCTGGCTCTTCCCTGCTTCTCATTGTTGAAGGGCTTCTTCCTTGCTTTATGGGTCTTCAGTCCTGCTTCTAGGAGTCTGTTCTGAATTGACACCACTTAATGTTTCCCATTCTTTTTTAAGGTCACTTGAGGTCATTCTCCGATTTATGAGGCACTGCAAGATACGTTAATGGTCATCTCTGGCATTAGAAAGCTGCTTCTACCCTCTACTTGGCTGGTTTTTGGTCATTGCCTTTGTCTCCTGCTTCACCTTGTTCTTGTGTACTGCTTTCTTAGAAACTTTGAGCCTGGAAGTAGCCGCCTCGCAGTGTAGCCTTCTGCCAGCAGAACCAGGATTAAACCAGGATTTAAAAATGCAGATTTTAAAAAAAAAAAAAATAGTGGTCTGTATATTTTCCCCAGAGCTACAGTGGATAGAAAAAGTCTACACACCCCTGTGAAAATGTCAGGTTTCTGTGGTGTAAAAAATGAGACAAAGATAA
>JABFEA020000138.1:15393989-15405718 GCA_019775915.2 Cyphomyrus plagiostoma | reverse complement strand
CTGTTAGGTCTTGGTTCAATAGGTTACGTGCAATCATTTTAATATGTTTTAAGACACATTGAACCAGTCCGGCCCTCAACTTGTAGCAAATTTGTTTTTTTTACCCTCTAATGTATTTGACTTTGACATCCCTGGTATAGTGTGTTGTATTTATGCCAACTAAAATAAGTACAACTTAAAACCCTTATCCTATCTATCAACCCCTTATCCAGGTCAGAGTCACATGGTCCTATAGCTAAGGTTCACCAAGGCAATAAAACATAAGCATTTTGCATTTCCCAAATTAATTTGTTGGATTATGCTTAATCGTTGCCCTCTTGCTTTTAATGAGGCTTCATGGTGAGATTTATAAATAATCCATCATCTCATTTACAGAAATAATGTGTTGAGTTACTCTTGCGTCACACTGTGTATTCTAGCAAATTAAAACGACACTCGCTTAAATCACACAATTCTTTTTGAATTATATCTAGTCAGATAGACTTTTGGTCATCCTTATGATGTTAGGTAACATTACAAGACGTTACATTACAAGGTAACATTCATTACCTTGAATTAGAATATTGAATTTAGTAGATGCAATATGAATGATGGCACAGAGTGTTGGGCTTCTGCTTAAACGCTGTGTATGGTTTCTTACTGCTGTATCAGAATAGTGCACGTATGCTCTACCATCACCCTTCTGTTCACACTCACTAGGCGTTTAGGCAGTGTCTGTCTCTTCAGGTTAACACCCTAACCAGAAATTCACTGATTATGGTTTGGCTTTCGGTCTGTAGCAGGGATCAATATTAAGCATTTGGGGCAATGAGAGCAATGGCATGATTTTGTAACATACTACTGCTATTATATTATATTTTATCCTCATAGACTATTACAACTTTCAACTTAAGTTGCTTAAAGTCAGACATTTGTCGTGATAAGGAAATATGAGCTCCAGCATTAATGTTGGGTTTGCCTAACAGAATAAGGTTTTGGTTATTTTTATAATACAAAATATAGGTGTCATACAGCAGTTTAAAAATATGGACTGACACTGGCCATGTAAGACCCCTCGTTCAGAGAATGGATGTCCCAGGTCGTGACAGCAGTGTGAATGTCACATTCACTCTGCATGCCTGTAAGTCACCGCTATGAGATATTACTTAGAGATCCAATTGTGATGGATTACAGACTGTCCAATCCCGCCTGTCACACTGGGCGGGGGGCGGGGGGGCTTCCAGTGAGACAGGAAGGGAGAGACAGGAGGGGTTGGATGCAGTGAGCACAAAATGACACGTGGTCCCTGTCATCTTGGCAAGACCCTCCACCCCCCCACCCTCATCGACTCCCAGGTGACACTTTCCAATCTCTGTGACAATCCTCCATGACCACACAGCGTGACCACACAGCGTGACCGTTCCTTCCACGCTAGCAGGAGGGCGGCTGCCTTGATGTGCAAAGCAGAGCTGGAGCCTCCGTCAGAGTGTGTGACCTCAGGTGCTGCTCTGAAGGCACCTCACTGCTTCTCTTGCCAGAATGTGTGTGTCTCCACTGCCATGCACATCTTCTCCATCTGTGAGCGGAACTTTCACCTAAAGAGCCAGACTAACAGCCTGACAGAAGATTACATTTTTAAATGTTTATTCATGTTTGCATATACACACGCTGGCCATTTTCGGAACATCTGTACACTTTGTTCATTTAGGCATTTTATCAGCATGTGGCAGCAGTTCAGTGCATAAATAATTGATTCTTTTATTGATCCCTGTGGGGAAATGGTCTTTTTACTCCTCCCTCAACTTGCTCTTTGTAGAGTAAGCTGTCTGGGAACTGTCCACCTGTAGCGACGCCCAGGGAACTGGGGGTTAAGGGCCTTGCTCAAGAACCTGCAGACATGCTAAGGCTGGGTTTGAACCGGCAAACTTCTGATTACAGACACTCAGGCTTAGCCCACCAAGCTACACGCTGCCTCAAAATCGGGACTTCGTTCCAACTATCACTGAACTAGAGCAACGCTTGTATGCTGTTTGTTTCTTACACGTCAGTATCATCATCAAAATCATGTATCAGAATCATGTGGACACACATCAAGAGCTTCAGTTAATGGTCAGATCAAACATCAGAATAGGGTACATATGCGATTCCAGTGACTGATATGGTTGTTGGTGGCAGACGGTGTGTTTTGAGTAGAAACTGCTTCTGCAAAGTGACGTACAAGTGAGACAAATAGCACATTACAAAAATAATCCAATGAATGCTCTGTTACAAATGTAATTGCCCATGGATAATCTCTGGATGTGGGGAAAAAAGTGTGTGTGTGTGTGTGTGTGTGTGTGTGTGTGTGTGTGTGTGTGTGTGTGTGTGTGTGTGTGTGTGTGTGTGTATTTGGGTTGAAGGTGGAATATGCATTACATTGTGGGGACCAAATGTAATGTCTCCCCACAATGTGATTAAAAACCTGTTATTCTGATGACATGGTGGGGACTGTTTGTTTGGTTATCAGTCCTATTCAATCAAAAAGCTAAAAATGTGAAAATCCTTGTATTTTGTTTGATTACTTATGGTTAAGGTTAGGGCTGGGTAGGGGCAAAGGGTGTCATTTTTGGGAACACAATATGTGGGAAGGTAAACCACACCGAAGGGCAGGGGGCACCTGGAAATGCATTTAATCAGAATGTAACAACAAGCCGCCCAACAAAATTAGCTTGGCTGGGATCCTGGTGGAGCAGTCTCTAATTATTCCTCAAATGCCCTTTTTCATCAGGAGCCCTGGACGGCACTGTCCCCAACTGCAGTCAGTATGTCAATCTAGCGGCGTGGGGGGGGCAGTTTGCTGAAGGACAGCCTCAGAGATGGCAGGGGACTTCCTGAGCAGCACCTTGCCCCCGTCAGGCGCGGCCCTGCCGGTGTCCTCTTCTCTGACGCTGGAGCAGAAGGCGGCCTTCGTTTTCGTCTTCCTGCTCTTCATCTTCCTCGGCTTGCTGATCGTCCGCTGCTTCCGCATCCTGCTGGACCCCTATCGCAGCATGCCTTCCTCCACCTGGACCGACTACATGGAGAAGGACACCTTCGATTACCGCATCGCCTGAACGGACCGTCGCCTTCTCCCAAGGTTCCATGTATAAGATCATCCAGAAGACAGCTGAAGCTGATAAATGGATCCCTACTGGGAAGGCAAAACCCCAGCTAACTCTGACAAGCAATTGCAAGGATTCTAAGTACGGAATGTAACCTTGTGTGTCAGCTGACCAAGAGTAAACACCTCAGGTGCCCATAGGAGCAGGTCCGTTCAGTTTGTCTCTGTTTCCAAACCCACATACATAGACCTGTCATCTTCCACTGAGCTACATTTAAATTCAATTTTATCCTCAATTATACCCCTCTGCTTCTCATAACTCGGAGAGGTGAGCCCCTCCCCTTTTCTGAAGGAAGGATTTATCTCTCAAATGAGTAAATTAGCTTTTTTTTAGGGCATTAAAGTAACCGATATGCAAAGTCCTATTACTTTTCACTGTCACCAACATCAAGCAAAAGTCATTTTTAACTTTGCTTGTAGCAGAAAAGCTGAAGTTTCGTAATACTGTGGAGATCTGAAATCTCCGCTCCATACTTCCGTGGCGTAGGATCACTTGAAACACTACACTACGTAAGGCGAGGAAGTCCACGTGTGATAATATTGCCTATTTTATCTAGGCTGACCTGATTATATACATATTCGAAAAGATTATACCCATGTATAAATCAATCCACGATACGACCTTTTCTGTGCTGAAAGTTTTCTAGCTAAAGTTCAAGGAGACAGCAATGGACAGACGCTCTGATCCCCTTGAGAAGCAGCATTGCACAGCAAGCGAAAACAGGCGAAAGAGCAGAATATCGAGCGGCCTTAACCCTATAACAAACATGACCAAGGTAAACGTCTGGGAACTTTGCAAGTCTCCATGTTTACATGTTTATATATAAATATGCTTTATGCAGGATTCTTGTGTGTTATTGCAGCACCTTTCTTCTTCAGTATATGTCTGACACTTTCCGTGTTTTGCTCACAACAAAACAAACTCGCAACAAGAATCGATAGGTGAAGCAAGGCCTCTGGGATAGTTTTGGAAATGCAGGTATGATTATTGTATGGATGTCAATGACCATTGTTAGGGATGGAAGACATTTTTTGAATGCAATGTAAAGAATGTGTTTTGTTTAGTCAACTTTTCGTTTAAATTTATCTTACGGTGTTTGGGGATGAGAGATCTTTCAGCTTTAGGTCTCCCAAAACTAGACCTATTTAAGCTACTTCGCAATTTTTCCATTATAATGCAGGTTACTTGAAGTTATATGTATCCTTCTGAGTACTACCTAAGTAGTATGTTTGAATAAGCTTTTTCAGAACTTATTGGAAATTAAATTCTAAAAGGATGTTGGACTTCCCCACTACATACAATTAGTTTATTAAGAAATATTCTGATACAGTCAGGGTAACTAGTAATTGGAGTCCCATTCTAAATGCTATCAGTCGAAGTATATTTATTGCATATTTATATTAGTTCTAGACCAGTTGTGGAAAGATAAAGATGTGGAATAGTAAAGGTATGAGTTTTACACCCCTATCCAATGGTTGAACATGGTTTGGTTTCCTCCTCCTTGATGTAGCCTGTTTACAGTTCGTAATCACTGAAAGACGTGTAGCCAAGTTCGAACCAAGACCAACAGATAGAAGGGGTTCTGATCCATCGCACTAGCATCACAGGGATTTTAGTGTATAAATCCATTATGTTATTGGTGTGCACTTTGACATAAGCTTTCCTCTATGTCACACTGTGTCGATTAATATGCAGAATCAGCTATTGCTTGCGTTTCATGCACAGTGCGTTTGCACATCGGTGTGGCACGGTTTCCTCGCAGCATGCTAGTGACAGACAACAAGGAAGCACCTGAATGTTTTTCGAAGTCAACAGATAATGATTGTTAGAATTTTAGATAGTTTACTAAGGCTCAGTCTACTTTTGACCATGTATTCTATTTTCCAGTGTTTCACGCATTTTATAATAAAGATAATAAATGTTCTTGAATGAATTTTTGTGTGGATTGCTCTTTGTCACAATGCAAGAGTTTGGCATATTGGGCAAGAAGGAAGATTAAAAAGCCGTGTCTCTCTTGCCATGATTTGCTACCTGTATCTGCTCATCATTTACCTCGTTATAGATCCGTGAGACAGTAAGTGGTGTAGCAGGTTTACTACAATTATACCCCAGTATTCAAGCTCTGAGTGTTCAAGATAATGCCTAAATAAGTAAATATTGATACGCATATTGTTATCCTAGTGAAGACATCCAGGGATAACGAGTGCTGTCTCAGCGCTGCTGAAATGCATCAGTGAAGTACTTGAAATTCATGTGAGTATGAATTTCCAGTAACAAATCATTACAGTACATATTTTAAAATGTCTTTTTATAAATTATTCCTTATTTTGGCATAAATGTGAGTAGTAAATGTTGCTACTATTATGAAATGTAATGTATGGTACTGACACAAACTAGATTGCATATAAACACACGGATATTTATTGCCTTATCAACACTTCGGTAATTTGATGATTTGTGTGTAAAATGATCTTTATTGTGCTGAAGTTTGTATATTTTAATGTTACGGATATTTTTGGGAGGTCAAGTGTGGTTTCTTCAATGGACATGGAATGAATTATAAATAAATAATGGGAGATAGTTCCTGATATCTGAGTTCCCACTAACCAAACCAGTTACATTCCTACAATGAGGCGTAGGTGCATATCGAACAGTCGGTTAGGTGCAGAACAATGTGGGGTTAATAGACCTACATCACCAAGGACTTTGCATTGCAGCTGGCCAGAACTGACCCTCGATCACCATTGATTGCAACTCAGAGTTATGATGAGGATTTAATTAAGCCAGAGAACAAATATAGCCGTCTTATGCAATTTACCTTCTTTTTAAAATGATCCAATCAAGTAAGGACCTGGGAGCTGCAATTTTTATCATTGTCATTTTGTCTTAAGGAACAAAAAATCAGCTCTATATCTGTCCATATATGTTTCTAATGACCTTCTAGTAAAGGTATTAATATATAGTAATATCCAGGGAGAGTATGCCAAAAGAGAATGTTACAAGGCCTTGCTTCTTACCACAAACCTCCAAATTGCATCCAGGACTCAAAAAAGGTCAATAACTCTTTCGGATTTTATTGGTTTCTGAAACTTTCTTTTATAGCCTGTTAGAAATGTGACTAGACATAGGAGCCAACGGTGTAAATTTACTTGTGATTCGTTTTCCCATTGTCCGGTGAATCTTCACACTGCCCATAGCGAAAACACATGATGCCACCCTATTGCTGTCTTGAGTGAGTCTGTATAATTATACTAAAAGGTTCTTCATTGCTTAGACATGAGAATAATTACACTGATGCAATTACTCTATCCACAGGACTTCCATTGGCAGATGCAATAGTTGGCTGGGCAAAGTAAGGGACCCAGCAGACCGTTACATCCTGATGCAATTACATAATAGTGGAGCTCATGTGTGAATCATAATATACTGTTTCACAAATTCACCAAGAAGAGGGCAGAGAAATTAGCCAAGCTCTAATGTCTTAAGGTGAAACAGTATGCCTTTACAAAATGGGACGCTGCTACTGTGCTACATTAAAGTCGATTGCAGGATAGCATTGCGATTTGTTGCAATAGCGGGGAGCAGTGTTTAAGGGGGGAGGTTATACACCAAAAGGCTAAGAGCTACACATAAAGAGGATGGACCAGGTGATATAGCTACAATCGCCGACTTCACATTCTGTCATCACTGCAAATAAACCCAGTGACGATGTCGAAGAACTGACCGCTTCTGATAAGACCATGTCATAATTATGGGAGCACAGGCTGTAGTGTCTTCGTACGGACGCAATACGGTCTTTATGATAATATGCACGACATTACCCATTTTTTCTTTTCAACCTGGAAAACGAACTACACAATTTTACAAAAAAATACGGTGAGGCGGTATGACGGAGATACGGAGAAAGGTTTTCACGGCGTACTGCTTTTGGCTTCAGACTTATCTGTCTTGACTGCATGTGATTAAGACCACACGTCCGAGATAAGAACATAGCAGACGAAAGGAACAACTGCAGGCATATTTAGCGAAGGAACGAATCAAAGGGCAAAGCATGAAAAGAAGAAAAAAATCTGGAGGTTATCAGTCCTATTCAGTTGCTCTCATTATGTACGGGCTGGAAGGCACTGCTACCTCAGTCCCACCTCTCTGTGAAGGCAGAGATGGCTTGCTGCTGTATGCTTGCATTGGTCCTCTTCCTAAATGACAAACTGTTGTATCTCAATCTGCCCCTACTCACCTGGGCAGGGCAATCATGCTGTACAAGAACTACAGGGTCAATATCTATCCATATCAGAGAATTCAGTCAATCGTTACCCCTTCTCATGAAACAATAATCACTATGATTAAAAAAAAACACAGGCTTTGTGCATGAATAATTTGTAGACTGGGTCACTTTTCTGCCCGCGGATCATTTTTACGCAAGAAGGTTTTTCAGGGCAGTTAAAACCCCCTGAGAAATTTGGTTGCATATGGGTCTCCTGTGTTTTAGTTCTCATTAACCTCTTGTTACAGTCTGTAATTATCTAGCCCCCTAAAAAACATTAAATGTATCATCCAGTAGAATAACTTCACGTGCTATAAGCAAACAGAGGACGCTTGGGTCAACCAAAATTAGGACCAATTATATTATTCTGACATTTTTCCATTACATAGTGCAGGTGTTATCTGACGTTAAATGATAGTCGTCTGGTTCTAACACTGAACCATCCGATTTTTATACCATCTGACTCCTATGCAAATAGACCATAACGAAACCAAAACCAGAGCTGATATTTTTTGTTTATGGTGGATATGCCTAGACAAAATTAAACTACATGATCGATCATTATACTCATGAGAGTCAGGATTGAAGGTGATACTGCCCCTCATTAAATCTTCAGTGGAAAAACTACTGGTACGCAATATTTTACACCATAAGCTTCACTAACTGTGATGTTTTTATGCCTCCTTGAAAACAGAACCTACAATTCAGAGAGAAAATGATTAATCATTAGTCACGTCACCTTTTAATTTTGTGGTGAAGATCTTCATTTTTCCCCCTGCAGTCATATCTGCATATTCTGTGGATTTATTAAAGGGTAGTTTTATCAAGTTACATGACTTAACACTGATAACGCTGGGAACAGTAATGAAGCCTGACAAATCTGGTTCTCACTTAATACAAAAAAGCCACTTTGATAGAATGCTGCACAATTACACCCCTGTATAATAGCAATAACAATTCATTTTCTTTGTCACCATCATAGCTCTTTTCTGACAGTGATAAAACTCTGGTAATGTACATCAATGACCTTATGAATGAAGACTGAAGTCACATTCATCTTTTTGGTATCTATTAAACTGTCTGTCACTTTCAATAAGCATGGAATCTGCAAATAAGGACAAGATCTAGATTGATCCATGCTTGGATTAATTCGGGTATTATCTTAAAATGCCATTCGGCCATTATACGGATAATATTTGATAACTACTTTTGCTTTTTATCTGTAAGTTGAAAGTTTCATTGACAATACAGAAAGCATAGTAAGTACAACTGCTGAAAAAACACCTATATATTTTTGAAGGGAAAACGGCGTACATTGTTGAAAGTGGAAAAGAAATTTCTAAAATCTACGTGACACCACGAGCTTGTTTCTCCCGGCAAACTAAAAACTGACAGTCATAGCCTTGTATCTCGCAGGTGGCTTCGCACATTAATCATTCATAAATTAATTAAGGTGGAAGTCCTTGAGTTTACTGCATCGTATTTGTCGTGCACCCAAATGAAGGGCTGGCTAAAGGAATGCGGACCCAGGTGACTCACCACACCTCCCGCATCACCTGTCTGCCTGCTGGAGCCCGAAATAAACGCAGCTTCTCAAAATGCTCAGATCGATAGCCATCATATGTGCTGTATAATAAGGCTAGAAGGCAAATGCTAATGATCTATCCCTGGCCTCCACTAGCCTCCCTTTCGCTTAAGCGCACGTTTCGTCCCCGACACAATTACGGTGTGTCGGCGCTCTGCCTCTTCGCGTCAAACCGACTGTCAGCGTCTCAACTACTGGCAGTGCTGACGGCATTTGATTTATTGCTCACACACTGTGATTTAATCCAAAAAAGCCAATAAAAAACTAATTGGCTTCTACACATAACTGAAAGGTATCCAATCAGATGTTGGCTTATCAAGTGGAAATAAGTGAAACACCATTTTTAAGATTATTATATGTAAATTTATCACTTTATCACTGTGGTCAAGTTGGTGGTTGATCGCGGAATGTGTGTGTGTGTGTGCGTGTGTGTGTGTATGCTACTTTATGTGCTTCCTGACAAATATGCACACCAACTATATCTCAATTTCTGCATGACATATTTAAATATGTATTTTCCTCTTAGATGTTCCTGTGGTTGGACCCTGAATAGGTTTTTATGTTACTGTTTAATTAAACTTACATGTTTCTTTTCAGTGCATTAGTTTGAGGACCCCATGAATTTTGAGTTGAACTGATCTTTAGAAGCTGCATCTGACACTTTGGGAAATGTGTACATTTGCATTGGTGTTATTATTCAGAATACAATTGCTTTGATGACTTTCTCCTGTAATACCAAACCAGCCACAAACTGCATATTATTTAAGATAATAATGGAAATGGTTGAACAGTAATGAGCTGACAAAGGTAGACAATCCACACACTCAGTTCCTTTGTATAACTCATTAAGGATACATTTATATGCAAAGAGCCATAAAGGGAATCAAGCTTCTAACACCTTTCCTGGCATATATTTAATAGCAGTTTGAGAAGAAAAATCCTGTTATATATGGACAGTTTGGGTGGTTATTGTAGCAGAAATTGTCCCTCTGGAAGTTTTAAATAATGAAATCAATATATGGTGAATGTTAGCCTTAAACGATCCCCAGAAATATACATTGTATTTAATTCAGCTCTTGAATCAGCTGGTGAGATTTTTTTTATTGAAATACAGTAATCTTCAATTACATGCCTCTAAACTTAAAACGAATCTGTATTATTTCAGGAAATTTTGTTATTTATGTGTTAAGACTGGAGCAGCATGAATCTTCCACAGGTAGGAGTTCTGCTTTATGTCTCCAAGTTTTTAGGTTACAATCCACCTTTACAATCTGGCTCTTTGTGTGTAGAGTTTGTATGTTTTCATTGTGTTCCTTTGCCTTCTTCCCTGATTCCCCTTTCGTAACCCACAGACGAACCACGATAAAACAGCATCCTGCATCATCCTTAAAGGTAAATGAATGCATGATGTAAGTATCCTGTTACGGACTGGCTTCCCATCCTGGGTGCACCCTGCGCACTGCCATATGCTCCCAATCACTGCTGAGAATTAGGCACCTTCCATATTTTTTCCAGCATCACCAAATGTTTAGGCATCACAGTCATTTTCAAATCTCTGTCTGTCCTTCCGCTCGTTTGTTCCTTCTGGGCACTGCATTACTTTTTCAGAGAAGGTTATTTGTTATTTTTTTGTGGGATTCATGTTGAATCCGTGTGCTTACTTCAAGTCTGTATGATACTCAGGATCCACTCAGAATCAGACTTTTATTTTAAATTTAGCAGATGGTGTTCTCCAAAATGTAACACAACCAGGAAAGCAGGGTCATGCAGTCCCTGGAGCCACTGGGGTTAAGGGCATCGCTCAAGAGCCCAGTGGTGACATCACTCTGCCGATGCTGGGATCTGAACCGGTGACCTTCTGATCATTGGCACAGGATGTTAACCCTCCATGCACCTTCTACCACAGTATGTGACAGACAAGCATAGACTACTCGACTGTCTCAACCACTTGTTTTTTTTTTTTTTAGGAACTTCTGTAAATCATTTAAAACAACATATTCTCCTGAAGGCGTGGAGGGCCCTGCTGTGACATGGGTCAGCAGGAGTCATGCCAGGGAACACACTGGCATCTGGAGATGCAAAGTAACTAAAAGCAGCAAAAATCACGAGACAGGTTTATTCAGATTGTGCTAAAACTGAAGAAAGAAAACGTTTGCCTGTCTCAATGGCACAGTGGTTAAAAATAGAAGTCAGGCAATCTAATCTTCCTTTAGGCTCTTTCCTGTGGCCCCAACAGAGACAGTCATTTGGCAAACAGACCAGCCTCCGACGAGCTAGTGAGCTAACTTCATAACTGTGGTCATTCCCTAATCCTTAGGAGTTCATTAATTCATCTAAACACATGTTTTGGTCATGCTCTTGTATCTATGAGCTACCTCTGGAAATTTAGCCACAGAAGTAGCTACTGTTTCATAACAGGCCACGAAATTTTTATGTTTTTCCCGTGTGTGCACGTTTTCTTCCGTAACCCAAAGACATGCAGTTAGATGAATTGACTTGTGTAAGTTGTACCCTGTGCAGCCTGCGATTGGCTCTCCCAGCTCCCAGTAGGAGGACTAGGTTAGGAAATACTGATATACTGGATAAGCAGTTGAAAGATGGATGGTTCAATAGGTAGCATTGCAGTGTCGCACCTCAAAGGCTCTGGGTTTGAGTCTAGATGTGAGTAATTCCATCCATCCATTATCCGGAGCCTATCCCGGAAGCAACGGGCACGAGGCAGGGAACAACCCTGGACGGGGGGCCAGCCCATCGCAGGGCA
>JABFEA020000138.1:15356304-15372011 GCA_019775915.2 Cyphomyrus plagiostoma | reverse complement strand
TTTATTTATATATATATATTTATTTATACATATATATTTTTTTATTTATTTATATATATATATATATATATATATATATATAATCTCAAATGATAAATTACGTATCAAATGCAGCTGTGATTTGTCTACATCCCAAGTGGTTAAAATGCCTTCGAATCATCTGCTGCCTGCTAGCTCTCCTCCAAGCTATGCGCAGACTTTGATACTGTGTAACACTTTCTTTTTTTTTTCTCTCTCTCTCATATCCGCAGTTGGGGTCAATGCAGAAGATGAGGTCGAAAGTGCACAGCACCAACGGTCACGGTGGCGTGTGATTACTGCCCAGTGGGTTAGTCCATTCTTCCTCTCAATGCAGCAGCCTTTGGCCAGAGCTGCGGCTGATTCTGCTGTCTCTTCAGCCACTCGCCCTTCGAGTAAAATTACACTGGACTGATTTTCTTGATTCTTCCCCCTCTTTTCACCCTCCTTTCTCACAGGAAGGTAGCTAGCGACTTAGACCTACAGAGAAGTGCATTTTAAATCGCTTCTCTTCCACACCTCTATAAGCATGTAACATAACTGGGTTGGTCAGCTGTTTGGGGAGGTTTTCAGCATAGGAAGACTTGCAGGCCAAACTTGGAAATTCCAAATAGCTTAAACCAAGCTTCACAGATGTCTATTGTCATGTGATTCAGGGCCCCTTTTAAGGTTGTGATTTAATAAGCCAAGTATAGAAGAAAAATCTGAAAACGCAGCTTGCCTTTGGTCCTGGCACCTATACAGTAAAATCCACGGTGATGAATTTCCAATGCACTTTACATCTGAGGGAAGCCGGTGATGTGCTCCACTGGACCCTGTTTCTATGTGTAAGCTTTGGTTGTGTCACTTGCAGAAAATGACAAATATCAGGACCTCTGTGTTTTGTCCTTGTAAAATGCATAGCAGTTGCTTCAGTCCCAGAACAGCACTTAACCATGTCCCTGCGCAGTGTCCATCCTACGTCTTCGCCACACTGGGACCCAACGAGGTGCGTGTGCTGGACATTAACGGCTGTGGACAGCCTTGAATGGTCTGAACTTTATGTACTTGTTATGCAAAGTGTTTTCTGAGTACACTGATCCCTGCTGCTGCTGCCAGTCAGCACGGATGTTGTTAATGCTGGGAAATCAGCCAGATAATGGCGCTGGCTTCCTGTTAAGGCTCTATGTGTATATTTGGCACTGCAGTACTCGGTTTTTAACTTGGTTTTAGTTTGTGTTACCGATGCGGAATCGGCGTGTCTTATTAACCTGTTAGAGTATTATTGCAAGCAATTTGGGTGCAGATTCCACTGCCAGTTCCCTTTTGAGGGAATATCCAGGTCAAGGCAGCGGTGCCAAATTGTATGCGCGCAAACACCTGCCCACGTACATTAGTTTTATAACTATTTTGTGAAGTCATTAGCTATTGTAGCAAATTTGACCCTAAAAGAATCTGTACAGTAAATTACAGGTCTTGATGTACGATTGTCATAAATGACCCAAAGAGGATTGCGTGTTCCTTCCCAGTTCCTTTAGCACACCGGTTTAATTGAAACACTAGACAGGGTTTCCTACTTGCAAAGCAGCTTCCTGGTATTTAATTGGGGGTGGATGGGGTGGGATTTTAAGGGCCCATAAATTCTGTTACCTTAATGCTGCTAGAGGGACTTTGCTTTCCTGATCTGTCCATGGTGAAATCGCAGCCCATTCATGGGCATCTGACTGTCACCCTCCTATTTCCCAAGTGCTTTTTGGGGCAGAGCTGGCTGCTTCCTCCTCCGCTGCCAGGCTGTGATTACAACCAAATATCCTGTCAAGAACAGATGTGACCTGCTGTTTTAAATGAGGGGGGGGTTGTCTTGCAAAATCGAAATGGCTATAGGTACAGCGGGATGCATGATCTGTGTTCAAAGCAAGGTCTAATATTTTCAGGGTTATATTTTTACTTCCTTTTGATTTAGTCTCTTGATTTGGGTGGGAGTTCCTCCCTGTGGCAGTCAGTGCCGGGGGCCCTGGGCTCCTGATCCCTTCCTACTGTCATTTTTGTCCTGTGAATTGCATTGCTGATGGATATGGAACGAGTATAATATTTAAATGTAAACCATTGTTTGGTGGATATTCCTGTTTTAGTTCTAAATGAATATGCAAACTTGAACTTTTTTTATTATTATTATTATTGGATTAATTAATGACAGTTGCATGATTTGCTAGCTTAAACCTACCTAGTATGGCGCTCTACAAGCTGCTCAAGGAGTTGAAGCTCTTCCCCTGAGTTTGGGAGTTCATGTTTGTAGCACTATGTGACCTTTTCATGCAACAGTGCTGTAGATATTTATATTGTGTGATGCGTGATTTATGATCCAGAACTTATCATTTCAGCAAGTCACTGGAGTTTTTTTTTTTTTTTCTCTCTCTCTCGCATTCCCCCCTTCTAGTATGTATGGACCACGATGCCCAATCTGTTGTTCCATTTCATTAGTATAGGTGTGTATATTATTTGATGTGATATAATTTAGTGATTTAAACAATTACATATTTTTTTTCCTTCCAGTTAACCTCATGTAAACTTGCAGTAATATTTCTCACATGCTCATTGTCCTCCATACCCAGCTGTGTTAAGATTGCATACTAAGTCGTCAGACTAAAGTGTGTGTGGGGAAATGCAGTATGATTTGTTAAAATGAAAAATAGTTTACTTAAAACTGTGATCTTTTGTCGTTTGTGAAGTATGTTACCTATATAGGCAGTCAACATTGACCTTGAAAATGCAACCAAAGTGGAAATTAGTAAAATTTACATAAATTCTCTAGTGGATTCACAGAAATCAAGGCAGCACTTTGAAAGGAGCGGTTTTGGGTATTTCAGCGTATGGAGGTGTGTGTATGTGAGAGAGATGCGGTGTTTGGTTTCGATTCGAGGTTTACAGTTCTGTTTGCATGTGTATCTGTGCTCTATGCACACAAGCTGGCACAAAGCACATGATCTTTTACAAACTGAACGGTTGTGAAAAATCTTTATGGGTAAATGCTTTACTCAGATTTGGGTGCATGTGTGTGTGACAGAGTGTGAGTGAGTGATTTTTATATTTATCCTTTATCACAAAGCCCAGTTGCAGGGTGGGACACGAACATTTTAGAAATCTTCACAATCCTGCTGTGGAAAAATTTCTGTATCAGTCATACAGTAAAGCGCTTCAGTACTTTCAGAGGTCAGGTTTTCATCTTAACTCCATATGGTGCCCATTCTTCCTTTAACTAAACACTGTATCTTTGCTGAACCATATCACCTTCTCAGGATGTAAGTGGAGAAATTTGTGATGCTTGAACAAGCAAAGTTTGAGGCCCAAATATTATCCACACTCATTACTTTCAGAAACCCTCGATATGGTCTTTAATACACGGTGCTATTTACTAATGCTGGTGCTTAGTGTTACTGTCCAAACACACTCAAATTAGACCGTGCTTGTTGCTATGCACAAGGTTCTGAAATCTCCTATAGAGCAATAATCAGTTGAATTTTCTTTTCAGAAAGCATTTGTTAGTTTTTGGCGTCTACTTTCACACATGCACTTTAATTTCCTTTTCACTGTCAGAGTTCAACTGAAGTATTTATCACTGGGGTTCACTGGGCTTGTCCAGATATTTTATGGCACTACATAAAGCTTTTGAGTTAAGGGCGTAGGTTTAGTCACGTGGAACTAATAGCAGCATAAACATGATGTTTATTTTTATTAAAAAAAAAAAAATATGGGGAAAAACTGTTTTTTATTTTTACTAATATTGTTCAAATTTGTAACACGTCATCTAAACATGTTGCTGTTGTAATAATGTTAGTACTTTCATGAATGAATGAGCTATACAGAGAAAATGATCTACACTGTCTGACCATGAGGCTTGGAATCTGACCATGCCAGTATAACCTGTGTGCTGTCACTGGAGTGACCATGGGGCTGTTTTATAGCATGATCTTTGCAAAATATTACAGAAGACTTACTCTAACTGAATATAAACAACTTTACAATGTTTGTTGCATTGCAGAAATCAGTACAAGTGCCCTTTTACATAATGCATCTTGCTTGTTTAAAGAATGACAAAGAAACTGTGGCAAATGCTAGTTAGTGTTTAAACATGAGCAGGGAGCTTCTCTGCTTAGAAAACCAGATCTTAGACATGCATAGTAAGAGGATGCATCTACACTTCCATCCAAACTGTAAAATAGGACCGGTCGTTTTTTTTTTTTTTTTTTTTTGTAAAGGGCTGTTACATAAGTTGACGAATGATCTCACCCTGAACCATCAATCAGATGGCTGTGACACACTGCAAAGGGCTGCGTTGTTATTGCTTGTCCACAGAGCAGCTTTTATGCAACATTCTTTTTGTTCCCGGTTGCAGTTGCTGCAAATTAGCCCATAAAGCCATGTTGGCATGGAGTCTGATACCCATGAATCACTGCCAATAAACTGGGCAGATAAATGTCATGTAGGATGGCAGGAAGCACCCACGAGTCCTGATGTTAAGCAGTAAGCTGTAACTGCTTTCCCCAACACCCTATTGCGAAACCCAAGATCAGCCTGCCACAATGAGTCCTTGCTACACAATGTTGCCTTCGTTGCTTCGGCACTGGAATATGGGGAGATTTGTGTCCCCATCCACGTTTCTCCATGTGGCTGCTTGTTCAATAGTCCTTCCACCTGATTAGCCCATATATATATATACACATATATACAGTACATATTACAGGGATAAGGCGTGGATCTTTCACCTGTTCATCTTCTCATCAAACCTGCAAGACAAAGATCTATTACTCTTAAGAAATTGACACAGACGTGCTTATTTTAGCCAAGGTATCCGCTCTTAGCGAGTCTTCAGCCTCTTAGTGTCTTCTGTTCAACAGTTGCTCTCTAATATATATGTTGTGGCTCCTAGTGTAAGTGACCACCTGAGTTTGGTGTAGCCCAGCTCCAGGAAAGCTAAACCTAATATTCAACTTTTGCAAGACTGGGGTCTCCAGAACCTGAACTCATCTGAGGTGGCCAGTCACTCACTGTCGGATACAGTCTGGGATCTGCACGTGCTCCATGGGAATGTATGTGCTGAGCTCCTGGAGGCTTCTGACGAATCGCACCTTTCGGCTGAACTTCACACTGGCGCAATCACCATGGGAAAAAAAGCATAATTTAGTGGTGAATCCATATGGGGATTTTGTGGTAGGTAACGTTTTTTTGTTTTTTTTTAAAAAGTAACAATGACTTCATTTTGATCTGGGGGCAATTACTCAAAGATCCACTGAGTAATATACAAATTACTTTTCTAATTCCAATATTGGGATATTAGAAATAAGTTCTACTGCATCTGTAACTTGAAACTGCTGCCCACAATAACTAGTTGGATGTAGCATTTTTGTTCCAATCAGTAACTTTCCAGATCTGCACAGTCTAGTAGACTTCTCAACCCTGTGGATCTTACCTGAGGAATGGCCTGACAATGGTGATCAGGCCCTTGATGAACCAGTTTGGGTGGACAACAAATAGGCCTTTCAAATCTTTCCTCAGCCTAGGGAGGAAGAGGCACAATGAAGACTCAGTATCACAAATGGAAATGTGCAGACTGTCTGAACAGCACTAGTTAAAATCTACTAAAATGTGGCAACCTCACACTGATTAAAGGAAGTTGGGATAATGTAATCATGTGATATCATCAAGACAAAGGGCAGGTATACACACAGAGCACACACAGGTAAAAATCACGGGGTATTTTGCAAGAAAATTCCTGTTCTACGAAAGGAACATTTGTGACAACTGTGGTGGTCAATCAGACAGCCACATCAGCAGGGTGGTGACTCAGCACAGCTAAGGTCATGACAGCAGAGGAGTCACTGAGCAGCGGGAAGCCAGCTGAAGGTGATGCATACAGCCAGATCACTCTCATTACTGACAGGCCCCCAAGGGCAGAGGACAGGCAAAAATCTCACCATAAAAAAAAAAGTCTTGCTAGGATGTTGAATCCATGACAATCGCCCCACCTATTTCTCAGAAATATGTTTAAATAACTGCCAATCCCAGTAACTGCTTCCACTCATCCAGTGGAGGGATTCACCCTTAGTTCGTCTTTAATAAAGAGGGACATTTCAAAGTCATCTGATGCCCTTCCCTACATGAAGCACGCAGATGATATGCCGCGATGAAATATGACTGAACCGTGCGGAGATTCCAAATAAAAGAACTGGCTAATTTACGGACATCTGCGTGACTGATTTTAGGGGTTAAACCATGCTTACTCTTGTAACTAAGGAAAATGTTGCAGTGTGAACTTTATTTTGCTTTTGAGGTGAGGTCACCCCCCAGTCATCCAACTGCCAGCACTAAGAATTGTGCCTGCGGTAATTTTTATAGACAAGTTTCCTACACCCCATCTAGGCATGACATCACGCTTCTGACCACTCCGACTGCCTCAGACATTCTCAATGGAGACTATGATTCAAGAGTCAGACGTGCACAAAGTGTTAGGAAAGGCCAGCGCAAACCATAATGGAGCGAAATCTGCAAACAACACGCAGCGTGTCTATCGACATTCCACACTTTTGTTGATAGGATTAACTGTGGTAATAATTAACAGGAGCAGCATTTTAATTTTATCGGTGACTCAATGAATACCAGCAATGGGTGGAACCAGTCCACAGCCAGCATATTGGTCCGGCGCGGATAACATAATTGACTGGTAAGGCAGTACATTTTTGAAGGGCAAGCTCTATCGTGTGTGTGTGTGTGTGTGTGTGTGTGTGTGTGTGTGTGTGTGTGTGAGAGAGAGAGAGAGAGAGAGAGAGAGGTGAGCACACACTGTGATTGTAACCCCCAGTAAATAGGTTATCTGAGGAATTCTGGAGGAATATTACCAACCCACACCAGACAGCTGTGCTAGCACTCTGTGAATTAGTGCAGCATTCCTGTCATACTTCATAAAGGGGGCTGAGGGCAGAACACTGCCAAGCAGCAAAATCCCACTTCACAGTGGCACAGCCACTGGAGCTGAACACTCATTGGGAAGATGCTCTGTTGATGTGCCCTCTTGTGGACCAAACTAGAATCGCATGTGTTTTTTGGGAGCCATACCTCAGGACCAACAGCAGGTTTGTAACACCAGAAGTGCAGTGTACCTTTATATGCTAAATAGATAATATATCATTTCAATAATTATGTCTTAGGCACACAGGAACTCAAGGCAGTATTACTGGGCTAGGCAGCCTCAGTCTTCAGAGCCACAGGTTCTGCTGGTTTTATTACCTTGCAGTGGCAATCTGACTCAGCGCAACCTGTAAAGTAATTCCAATTCATAAAGAGTAATTAAAGGCTCGGGTGGAATTAAAACCAGCAAATCCAGGGCTTATGACACGTAAACCTGGCCATTCTGCAATGAGGACTTTAGAAAGCACAACTAGAAGGAGCATCATAATGCACGCAGTTTTTGGGGATGGACAGCTCCAGTCCTGGCGAGTAGCGGAGTCGCCTTTCTATACTATAGTCAACCTTTTGTGTAAAAAAGAGAAAATCATCAAGTTTGCTGGCAATATTGGTAGCAATTTTGAACACATTTATTATTAATTTTCCTGGTGCTACTAGCTGTGCGATTTAGTTATATTGACATATAATGCAAAAAAAATCGTAACAAATACTAAATGACAGACTGAAGTCCCTCAGCCATTTCATCATTGTGCCATTAACCAGAACTCCGCCCCTTAATGTAACCACGCACGCACGCGCACACATCCGGCTCACCTTCTGTCGATGGTCGTGTAACAGTCTCGTAGCCATTTGATAGTGGGCATCTTACTGCGGGACACTGCGCCGCACAGATACACTATGATGTAATTCTCCGACACCATCAGGTCCAGCGTCCCCAGAATATACCTGCGATGGTCGTCAAGAAAATGCATTAGATCGACGTGTGCCGATTGGCCCACCCTAAGCTGCAGTTTGGGGTGCCTTATAATCTACGTGATTCGCGATATAATTTCAACTGGGGTTCGTCCTCGTTTGAGATAAGCATAGTCATTTCCACTGTACTGCTACGAATAATATCCTATGGAAAAGGTGGTCAGAACAACGCCAAGGGTATGCTCTGTCAGATGGAAACAATGTGATTGTAGGTTGTACATAATACCTGAATAGATTGTCCATTACGTATTGGTAGTCATCAATGGTGCTGTCAGGAAGATAACAGGAACTAACCACAATGATTGCATTCATTCCATCCCCATAGTAACCTAGAACACAGTGGAACCTCATCAATTCATGTTAGCGATGTTTAGCAGTGATCAGTCCATGACTTCAAGATCTGATCATGTCTTAACAATAGGTTCTAGGTTTGTGTGACACTGTTTCATCTGCGACACTTCATCTTGGTATATTATTAGTCCATATGCATGTATAGTATGTAGGGTGGTAAGGGTTGTTCATTGCATATCACAATTTCCTTTACAAAATGCTTCACAACATACATACATACATATTGACTATCAAAGTTTTGAAGGACAGTGCCCAAGCTAGCAGCCCAAGTTACAGCTGGGAATCTTAGAGGTTCATCTCAGACCCACCTCCATGGGACAGCACCTGAAGGTAGGGTTCCAGCACGCTCATGTTCACGAGAGACTCCTGTCCGGCAATATGGAGTTTGCGCCACCGTCGGCCCTGGCTGTCCACCCGGTCCAGCTCCAATTGGCCCATCTCTGCCTGCTCTGCCGCTGCCCTATTGGCCGCTCTGGCTTCTCTCCGGCCCATCCGTGGGAGGTCATCTGTTGCCATTGACACAGTTAGCTGAGCAATAAAAACTACCATGTTACAGGTGTCAATCCACTGTCTGCACTGAAGTAAATATCAAAAATAAAATACACACTTCATGTAAACATAAAGAAAAGCAAAGCTTCCGTTACCCTCCCACTCCAAGTCTTGCATGCTGTCATTGAGGGTGAAGGACTCGCTGTCAGAAGGTGTCTCCAGCTCCTCCAGGTTGATGTCTAGATCATCGTCATCGGGAGACGGGGAAAGCGCCGCAGCCGTGAACTCGTCAGAAATTGCAGAGTCGCTGCGCTCCAGTGTCAGGCTGAGAGCTGGTGCCACCAGACGCCTTTTGCGTGTCCGGTTTCCTGACAGTGCCAAGCTGATGGGGGGACCTGCCATGACGACACCCATTAGCCAGTTTATAACAACATTTAGTACCAGTCAAAAGTCTGTACGTATCTGCTTTTAATGCATGTCTCCCTATTTTAGCTTCACCTTATAGTAAAAGGCCTGGAGGCAATGAAGTAGTACAAAATAAATTTTGTAACAACCAAAAGAAGTGTTCAACATCTCAAAATCTTCTCATATTTCAGACCCGTCAGATGCAGCCATCTGGAATGCTTCTCCAACAGGCCTGAAGGAGTTTCCACAAGTTTTTGGCACAAGTTGGCACCTTATTCTTACTTGTTGATCCAAGTTATCCCAAACCAGCTCTGTAAGGTTTAAGTTGGGGGATTGTGAGGGGCAGGTTGTCGGTCACAGAACTCCATCACTTTCCTTATTTACAAGATAATACAGCACTTCCATAACCTCGAGGTGCACTTAGTATTGTTATCTTCAGTAGATGTGTCCAGACTTTTGACTGGTACTGTATGAGTTACGGCTAAAATGAGGCTTTTCCCAAACCACATGAAGACTAACGTTAAGACATTTAATTTCCTTCTGCACAGCAACAAAATCAGTGAGACTGTTGTGATTAAACAAGCTGTATAAACGGTGACCCTTCATAGAACTTTGAGCACTTAGTACCAGGCCTGTCGCCATCAGATGTCGGACTTTCCACTTCATCTGGGCTCTGGAAGGAACTCTCTGGAAGGGGCCTAAAATACATTTCACAATGTGAACAATGTCAAGTTCAATTTCATTCGAAGGACATAAACTGCTCCTACAATCAAGTGAAAAGGACACCTGTATATCTTTTGTTTTATTATGAACACATTTTTAAACGTTTAACTGAAAATAGACATAAAAAAATTAGGACGTAGGTATGAAGAGAAGAATGACGGGGCAGTGGTACATTACGGTTTGGGACATTTAGAGCAGCTGTCCACAGTGCCGTACAGAGGCTGGACAAACTACCTGAAACTAGTCATGGATGAGAAAGCCAGCGGACTGCACTTATGCTGACTGTTTTATGAGTTAAGTGTTAAGTTACACCTCCATCTAGTGGAGAACTTATGTTTTGCTACAGTTGAGTGGAAAATCAAATATAATCCATCCACCCATTTTCTTTATGGTAGAAAAATTAGTTGTTTTTCAAAGAAAATACCCGGATTATGCTAATTTAAATACAGTTGCCAATGTGCATTTATTGTGAACTGATCTGCTACTGACCAATGGATTAAACCCTTAAACATTTATGGCATAAAGTTATTAGGTGACTGAATGCACAGATTAACCACACAACAGAGAGACATATAGCAAGATATGTAACATGTAAACCAAATTTTAACACTATATTTGAACACTATAGTATAGTGCCACTGGGGTCACACCATGAGAATCACTGGAACACTGTCATATTAAGAGGGGTAGCTTGTGGCTCCATGGGCTAACCCTGTGTGCCTGTAATCACAAGGTTATTGGTTCAAACCCAGCCTCAGCACATCTGCTTGTCTTAAGATCCTTAACACCCCCCTCCCCCCCCCCAGCTCCCTGGGTGGTTACCCTTCATGGAGAATTTACTGTACAAAGAGCAAGTTGCGGGAGGTGTAAAGACAATTTCCCCATGGGGATTAATAAAGTATCTATTATTATCAGTATTATATGATGTAACAGGACTGCTTCAGCTGTGGTGAGCGACCTCACCTGGGAAGTTCATCGTCTTGCCATTCCTCTCTGAGCTCCATGTCAGGGATGTTAGGCTGCCCATTTGAGTCTTGGGAGCTCCTAGGAGATGAAAAGGAAATATGATGCATGAACAGCAGGCGCTAAGGAGCTGACACTTTTCCCTACTAGATCCAGTCAGTTCTGAGCCTGGAGGAGAACTTCCAGAAAACTTCAAATTAACAGGAAGACCACAAGTGCAGGAGTGACAGTTTGGCACAACAGCAGTGGAAAAGGCGGTCCTATCTGGTAATACACAGGTGTATCTGACTAACTGGCCAGTGAGTGTGCATTGTATATTTATATATGAAGGCCATGATGCGTTTGTGATGTGAATGAGCTGCTCTGCAAAGGGGCTCAGCAGGCTGCACCGTGGCCAACAACGTCCAGACAGGGGTACCACTAAAGATTTTGGGCCTGGCATATCATACCGGCCCCCAACCCAAACCAATTATGTTCCAAAATTCCCTGTCACTCGGGTCCTTGGAATTGTCCTAATTCCCTGCCCCCCCACACCCCACCCCACCTTACAGCACCCCTGCCACCAGCATTGGGAGTTTGAATCTTTCCACCACTATGTGTTTGCAGTGAGTTTGCACGCAGTGTTACAGTGATTTCCTTCTGCTCCAAGTCCAAAGACATGCAGTTAGGCCAACTGCCATCTTTAAATTCTCTACTGATTGCCAGTGCATGTGAACGTGTGAATGTGTGCACGTGTACGTGCCCTTCAATGGACTGGCATCCTCACCAGATGGTTCTCCAGCCTTGTTCCCTATGCTATGTGGAATAGGTTCCAGGTGAGCAGAATCAGGGGTTAGAGGTTGGATGGGAATATGAATTAGAAAGAAGGCAGGAGAATGGACATGTATTGGTAGACATATAAGTCAGCAGAGACTTGTTCAAACATAAATATGTATGTAAATACGTGACAACGAAAGAGGGTAATAAATAAGAGGGTTTATAAAATATTACCCTTCTTTCCAACAGCAAAACTTTAAAGGTGTATGTTTTATGCTTTTTTTCTTGTAGGGTTCATGTTTTCTTATGTTCTTAGTTTAGTTATGTTCTTACTCGTTTTATGTACTTGCAATTTTGTTTAGTTTGTTTTGTTCTACAAAAACAAAACTGCACCATTTTCATGTCCCAAACCCTGTTTGTACCTGACCTTTACACACGTCACTCAGCTCCAGAAATTCAAGTTTAGTTTTGTGCGAAAGCTCATTTCAACGACACTCCCAGACGCACTGAGACACTGCTCAGTTTTCATTTACGATTACAGGTACACTGGAATACAGGTGACAGAGAAGCCCAGTGTCACACCAACGTGTCACACACCCCCATAACGATACTAATAATAACAAAAAAGAAAAGTGGAAAGAGAAAAAAAAGAATCAGACTAACATCTGATCTTTGACAGTTTTTCACACTCAGGCACCCTCCAGGCACGTGTTATTATTATTATTGTTATTATTTTATCTCCAGCAGATTCACCTGAAATTACTTTCGGAGGCAATTAGTCCTGGCCCGTAGTCAGCAAGCACTGTGGTAAAACTGAGTAAATTAAGATCTCAGGTAGAGTGAAAAGCGGGAGCTTGTGGCTTGTGTCTCGTTATAATACTGCATTTCTGAAATTCTGTATCACAAATGAAAAATCAAGGATGGAGTCACGCAAACAATTCAAAGATGCTACACCCTGCTATTCAGATGTACTGAGGCAGTAAACCATTTCTGTCTACACACCTCAGTGCAGACGGTACCACGTTCTTCTTAGATCACATAACCATATGCCTGCATCATCACTCAACACCACACAATATAATGCATGTTCTACTGGGGACAGGTCAGACAACGCATAAAATCATTAAATGTGTCATTTTATTTTGTCCTGCAGCCGAAAACAGAACTGAGACAATACAATGACCGGCCTGTTTATTTCACAAAGAGGCAATTAGCATTCCTGACAGCACCTAGTCGGAGAGCCGCATTCATAGAAACCAGCTACACTATGCTAACGAGCTAGTGGGACAGCCCATTACTCACACACCTGTGGTCCTGCGTGGCTGTGGAATGTTAAATAAAGTGGGAGTCATGATGAGACAAGACCGTAGGTCCGCACACCCAACCAACACACACAAAGGCGCAGTGAGCATCAAGGGAAGATAAATGTGCTTTATATAGTCGGCCACGACACTCTAGACACAACACACAGCAAGAGCAGCAACACAGACACCTGAGGTAATTTGTCATTAAATCTGAAATCATCTGGTATCTATATGAGGTTTATCTTTAAATTGAAATAAAAAAAATCATAGGCAACAGGTATAAATTACAGATTGAAAAGTGGGTGCCACTTTACAATAAGGCTACCCATATAAAGGGTTTATGAATGCTTTATAATCTGGCTATTAATTAGGCTATAACACTTTGTAAATTATTAATACATTTTAAAGTGGTACTGAAAAGTGTTTCTAACACCTGACTCATGCATCCTCCACTCGCACAGAATTTACAAATGTGGACCCGCATAACTAGTAGAGAGGACAGTAATTCCCCAAGAGAAAATAACACCAGGAGAGGGTTTCAATAAAGCCTTAATTCAGCCTGACATTCACACTGAAGAAGTTTGTGATAGATCGCAATTTCCTGAAGCCCGGTCATATGGGTTTAACATGCAGATCAAATAGGGGGCCGATTATCTCCTATGGGAGGGGCCTCAAACACCAGCCCAAAAAGTGACGGGGCTTCTTAATGCACCGACGGTCCAGCCCATCTTTCAAAGCTTCACCTACAAAGGCTGAGCTCAGACCAAACGGCACTACGGCGAATTGTGCAAGAAAGAATCAGACTAAACTCATGCTTAACTACTGTGGTTTTTTTTTAATACTACGGATATGGAGAAATACCGACATCAGGGTCGGCAACTAAACATGGCACCCAGAGGCAGCGGATAGCAATGTGGGTCAACAGCCTGGACCCCTCACAAAGAGGTTGTTGGTTCCTATCTCAGTCGAAGCAGAACTAGTTTCCATTAACAAAAGATACCTTAACAAGAACTGCTTGTTAATCCCTCTCTATAAAAGGTATGTAAGATATCTATGTTTAGTTTTTATATGTACATTTGAGCATGACACTGTAACTGCTATTACCAAAACCATTACCAATACCAATAATAGCATGGGACATCCCTAAGGGTGAAACACCATAGTACACAAATACTGATGTTTATTTCATATGGTCAGAGGAGCAATGGGCCATCAACAGTGACAACAGGTACCAATGAATGGATGACTACAGTCAGACTGACTAGAGGGTTAGCTGTGATATTATTGCGCAGACAGGCTACAGGAAGTCAGTGAGCTGGCACTTCCTGACGGGATCATGTCTTGTAATAGTACTGATTCAGTTGCACAACAGCAAGATGTTATTTTGTGCTTCTCCTTTCAGCAACTACTGGAACAAAAGAACGTAAAAGTGAAAGGGGCTAATAAAAAATATAATACATCTTGAAGAATCACCCGCATGCCATTTAACTTAAGGAGACGAGGGCTGTGAGGTGCAAAAGTGAATGACAGACACTCCATTACCATCAGCTCTGCGGCTGCCTTGCTCAGCTCAAGCAGACGCAGCCCAGTCTCAACATGTCAAAACGCAATCAGATGGACTCACCCATTGAGCTTGAGCTGGTCCTTCAGGTCCAGATGTGTTCCCATTGCACCGACCTCAAGAGAACAGCAAGAGGTCTGCCAGAGAAGTGAACTTTAGAAAACAAGTTTCAGTTTAACCAAATAAGACGCAACAGACTGATCTGGTAGTATAGCCTCTCCCTGAGTGATCTACGTGCCTCTTTCGGCTCAACCTCCCTGTCTGTACAGGTTTTTCTGCATTTTGTTGCAACCTGCCAGAGCGACACCCCATTGGTTCAGCTCACCTGGGCAGCCCTGTTCTCCCACAGGCATCACATCGTTCAGCAAGGGAGGAAGGAGAGAAGGTGCCTTAGCAGCAGGGAGCCTCATGGTCCTAAAGCCTGCCTGTTTACTAAGGCATATTCGTGACCATTATGAATTAATTAAATCCAGAAATGCCTGACAAGCAGAAAGGTATAAGCTGAAGCCTAATCTTATTATGCCCACCCTGTATTTTCAAAGCAAAATTACAATTTGATCCCTTTGTAAAAAACAGCAGCTTAAAATACAAAAGTCAAAATGCAAAAAAGAGAAATACATAGCAAATTGCAATCATTTGTAATCAATACCTTTTGTAGAGGTAAAACATGACTACAGTCAGTCTCCAGGTTCCATAAATCCAGTTTAAGCCAAATTTGTAAGTAACTCAGAACAACAATGATAATAATAATAATAATAATAATAATGCAGAAATAATAGCAGTAGGGGGGTGCAGTGGTTAGCACTGTTGTCTCACACCTCAGGGTTCGAATCTCCGCCTGGGCCACATGGTCACGTGTGTGGAGTTTGCATGTTCTCCCCGTGTCGTCGTGGGGTTTCCTCCAGATACTGTAGTTTACCCCCACAGTCCAAAGACATGCTGAGGCTGATTGGAGTTACTAAATTGTGCATGTGTGACTGAATGGTGTGTGAGTGTGCCCTGTGATGGGCTTTCCCCCCCATCCTGGGTTGTTCCCTGCCTTGTGCCTGTAGCTTCCACAATAGGCTCTGGACCCCCCTGACCCAGAAGAATAAGTGGTTTGGAATGGATGGATGAATAATAGAAGTAGCTACATATGGCAGTGCGCCGCGCCTCTAGCCAATGAACTGCTACATATGGCAGTGTGTCGCGCCTCTAGCCAATGAACTGCTACATATGGCAGTGTG
>JABFEA020000138.1:15318789-15340348 GCA_019775915.2 Cyphomyrus plagiostoma | reverse complement strand
ATGTGACTGGTTGATTAGATAATTGCATTAATGAGAAATTGAACAGGTGTTCCTAATAATCCTTTAGGTGAGTGTATGTACCCAGCTATGGTAAACTTTGGAGCAATAATGGTATGCATATATATTCTGTACTATTTGGCACAGATCATTTTTGGCTCTGAACGCACAGTGAAACTAATGCATACTTTTATCGTAAAGAGCGGAACCTAAATTCACAAGTAGGCATTCAGCATGGAATACATGCTAATTGCAGCCGTGAGTTGGTTACAGTTAATGGAGATTAGCTGGTCATAATCGGTGGTTTGGGAACATTTTGGCTTCCCAGTAAATTGCACCGGCACTGGAGAGTGTAACAGGTAAGAAAGACTGTTTCTCAGCTGTTACACTGAATTTGGATATTTTGCAGGAAACACATCCAATGTGCCAACTCATATTTTTATTTATGTTAGTCATTCGAAATATTTATATTTACTACCTGCCTCGTATGTCAGGCTGCAATTACATAGAAGTACTTATTTCTATGCCTATTTTTTGTAAGTTCTCATTTCTTCATATTTATCTTTTCTTTTATCACACTAAAAACTGAGTGGCAGCACCCCTAGTTTTGCTGTGTATTTAGTATACAAGGACAGCAAAGCTTCTATTCTTCAAATTGCAGAAACAGCCTAAGTTACTCTCCCCATAGTACAAGGCAGTACTGCCAGGAAAGTAAAATTGGGCAAAAAAAATCGTATAATTACAAATGTAAGGGTGTTTGTCGCTACAGACATGTGATTTAGCTCATTATGATTATGATATTTTTGATTTTTAAGTTTGTTTATTTTTACAGTGCAGATTTAATTTAATGTGTTAATGAGACAGATTGCCTTTGGTTTCGGGTTGCGTTTGCAGTTTTAATAATAACTTCAGAACAAATTAATTTCCCTGCTGTACCAAAACCGCACCAAATCCTGAACCAAAACCAAGCTTTGTACCAAACGGTGAATTTTGTGCGTGTTAGATCTCCAGTTAAGCGGTTATTTCCTTTGGGATTAATGAAGCATCTCCCTATCTAGGAAGACCTCACCTGGACCTTGGGGCCTCCGCCGGACACTTTGGAGATGTAGCTCATGATATACTTCGCGGCCACCGTCTTCCCAGCTCCACTCTCTCCACTGGGGTGACAAAGACCAAGAAAAACCACAGAGCTCAGGCCGTCGACACGGACGATGGCAAACCCCGCAAAAAGAAAAACCAAAAGTGACCAGTTATGCCAGGGGTAGGGAACCTGACCCATGGAGGGCCGGTACGGGTCTTCGGGATGACCTCTTATTCAGCCAATAAAGCAGAGGTTCTCAATTCCAGTCCTGTTATTGGCCGATTGAGAAATCATCACAAAAGTCCGCACCAACAGTGGCTCTCCACGGATCAGGGTTCCCCCACCCCTGCGTTACGCCAAACCCTGAGCATAGAGAGTGACAAATTGCTTTCCTGTAGCATAAATCATCACCCACTTTACGTGAGGTTTGGCCCGAGGCTCTGGGTGGACTCACCTAATAATGACACACTGATTCTCCGAGTCGATCATCATGTTGCGGTACATGCTGTCTGCCAGGGCGTAGATGTGAGGGGGGTTCTCATATTGGGCCTGAGGAAGAAATCAACACCACCCTTCATCATTGTCAGAGTAACAGTCACTACTAACTTTAACAGCAGACCTATCAGGCTGATGCTGAGTACAGTATCATGTTTGTTTAGAACCAAAAGTGAACTGTAACAGCTAAAATGACCTAATCATCATCTTATTTGGAGCCAGTTTAAACTTAATAGCACTATTAAAACTAACTGATTGATTATAAATTTAAATTTAGTGCTCAGTTTAGCATGGGCATTCCCAGCATTGAGGACACCACGGTCAAGTCCTCAGTATGTTTTCTACAACTCCAATAGCCATGATTAATTACGGGGCTCACCAAGGAAGGACTAACACTAACACAGCATTTTAAAAATCCTGGACACTCCCCTGACTGAGCAAAAACTTGTGGAAACCACCCCCCCAATCTGTGCTGTTGGTCGGTTGCACTGTAGTCCAGAAGGAAAACGATTTCATGCCACTATATATTAGAATATGGATTGTATGATAATAAAGCCCACTTCAGACTTCACTATCTGCATCACCCTCATTTATTCTTGAAAAGCAGTTAGGAGACAGAAAAATGAAGTTACGGCTGCATGATGTATCGTTTCAGCATTATCATCACCATGTGCTCATGCACAATAATCCAACTGCATCTGTAGGCCCTGCTTTGTGCCCATTGACAACTGTTGGGACCAACGTATTTGACAGATTATTGGTAGATAAGTTCTATTTGGCTATAGTGTATTTTGGGTAATTTCATTTCCTTTCCTGTTTTATAAACATCTGAACTGAAAGTGATTAATTGTCATTGCCGACACCACAGCGCACAACCACGGAATGTGTCATTTACATTTAACCCATATGTGACATAGCGGTGTGCAGCTAATTCAGCGCCCAGGGAGCCGTGCTTGGGAGCAGTGCCTTGCTGGCTGGGGATTCGAACCAAAAACCTTCTGATCACAAGTGCACTTTCCCTAATCATTAGGCTACCCATGGCCTGTTAAGACTGCTTAACACTGTTCTCAGAAACTTCACATGTTGTATGATGTTGTGCAGCTCTATATCGAATCAAATGTGGTGAAAATGCTGGAGAGAATCATAAGGTAAAGGAATAAGTAACAGGCAGAGAGGAGCACAGAGGCAGGCTGAGGTCAGCAACTGGGGTTAATCAGTGACTGCTGGCAATGCAAAATCCATTCAGCAAGCTACTGGCTGAGGCATGGAGAAGAACTAAAGTAAACAGGCAGACAGGCATCTCATAATGCCATATACATCTCAATACTGACGGTTCATGCTGTTCTTTAAGTCAAACTTCCATCCATTTCCCATAATCCCTTATGGAATACAGGCTCCCAGCGATATTTTACATGCTACTGCGTTAATCAGCGAGGCTACAAAAAAAATGACCACGTTTGCAGATGCAGTGCACAGCTCGTCCACCTTGCTGCATGTGCCCACCAATGTTTAAAATTTGCAAGTTTGTGCACGTGCGGAGAAGCACCCATCAAGGGTGATAAATGCAAAACGTAGTGAAAAGTAAACAAAGAATCGGTATTGTTGGGAAAACAGGTAGCTGTGACAGCGCTGGAGAGCTGCAGGCCAGTGGAGGAAGGAGGACAGTGTGAGAGACATGCAGAGAGCACCGGCGGGTCCACACTTGCTAAAGCACAGCCTTGCGGCTTTTGCTCTGACTAATCGCTGGCCTATGCCTGCAGCTGTTGGTTTAAAGTTCCTGCCAATCAGACAGCAATCTAAGATCCTTACAATACACAGCCCAAACACTGATATAACAAAAAAGCATTCAGCATAGCACTTGGCATGAAAAAGTTCCAAGTAATTCTAAGTCATAATATGGTCAACGAGGCCTACAGATTTTCATGGGTGTTGCTGTGCTCTGTAGATGTTGAAGGACCAGTCACCTTGCTCATTGATCTTATTCTGAGTTTCTCCATTTCCTTCACTCACTGTACTCTCCGTGGGAGTCTGACAAATTTGAAGATATCGGCATATTATGACAAATGTCACACCTACGAACAGCATTTAAGAAAGATGCATCTCACTCTTCTACAAGTCGGAGACAGAGTGCTGGAAAATAAAGAGAATGTCTTCTGTTATCTAGAAAGTTACTGATATCTTGTTGGATGGTTAGAACACCGCTTCAGTTCCCAATGCTCTCTTCAGGGGGACCTCAGCCATTACATGTAATTGTTTAATATTACCACTAGCTCACTTAACTTCCTGATGTATTATGGTATAAGCCATACGAAGTGTGCTATGGATTGATTTCAGCCTATATATATGGGCATGTTTGATGGTTACAGTGAATTCTGGGATCAGAAGAAGCTTTGAAATATTTGGCTTAGCTAATACTTTGACAGACATATCAGTAATCACCAATATAAAGAAAATAATTTTCTCTGATCGCCTATGACTTCTGCGCAATTCTGTACACACTCTAGCAGAGTTAAGCAGCCCACATTCTGCATTCAGGGCTTTCATGTTAATTACACGTCGAGGTTCCAGAATCTCCAACCCGGCGGGCAGTTTAAAAAGCCACACCCACTTACTGCCCCTTGGTACATTTCCACCTCCCGGTCTGTGAAGTATGGCAGTTGTTTAAAGGGATTGACTGAGATCAGTACTGGACCTATGTAGGTCTGTTACGACAGTGTCAAGGAAGTAGATTATCATTTGTGATATTTGCAATTCTATGGCTTCCAGAAACATTTAGACATTTGCACACCCTCAGCTTAATGTTTCAAGTGGTTAATCATAATCAAAAAAAGTCTTCACGGATGTCATTGCAATTCACACTACTAATGGATTAGTCCTATATTTATTTACTTAGGCACTTTAAAGCACCAAGCAAGTGGCAAAGAGACCACTAGACATAAACCCAGCTAGGCTGAACTTTTTATTGTAAAGAAGGTTCTGTAGAAGAATCTTTATGAGGAAAGTGAAGGCATTTAATAATCAATGAAAAGAAAGTAGACACAGAGCAAGCGAAGGTAGCTAAACAATGGCACTTAAGGTGGTTTCAGTTACACGCCTGCTCAGCGTGCTGCACTGGGCAAACAAAAAGGATACAAAAATGAAGTCATCCATGTATCTCTTCTTAAGGTTGTCTGTGATGGCGTCTTCGTTAATCTTGGAGAGCAGGACCATGTCGTCCACGCCGCTCACCTTCACATTCTGGGTCTGCCAGTGATAACGCTCTTTACTCCCCTGGGAAACCAAAAGTCATAGGACAGGGAAAAGATTAAGGAAACGGGAAGATGGAGAGTTATTGAGGATTATTCCTCTCATTACCAGCATTCGGGTTAAATCATCCAGAAACGAAACAAAACTGAGGAAACACAGAGTAGTAAGAGGTGATGCCACAATCAGGCAGATTTATCTCCCAGTGTATTAAATTATGACTCAAACCACAGACAGAGCGTGATACGAAAATAAACCACCGGAAACAAGTCATCATCTTAGATTTTTGCTAAAAGAAAAAATATGAATTCCACATTATTAAATACATTGTGGAGCATTGCAGAATCACAGCTTAAGAAAAAAAAAAACCACAGAAGTATTAAGTTTGCCTTAAAGGACAGACGTTAAGAAACACAGGGAGAACAGGTTATGAGCCTGGGTGGAATTTGGTTAGCATTTAAATGGATAAATCCCACCTACACCTACGCATATTGTAAATTGTAAAAGAATGCCTTTATGTCTTTTACAAGTTACTTCATCATTAATGAATCCCTACAGGAAATAACCCTTCTACAGGAAGTAAGAATAGTTACGCAACAAAACAAAGCGCAATTTATAAACCCAACAAATAGATACATTTACTCTGCAGTGATGACTTAATGCCAGTGATCACATAAATAAATATAGCAAAATTCTTCCTGCATTTTTTTCCCCCATCGTACTTAGAATTACGTTCAATGCAATAATACAAAGGTATGTACAATGGGTCACTTCCCTGTGGGCTAGTATAGCTACTTATAGAAATGTCCATGCTAGTTTCTTCAAAGCTCTTCCTTTTTGCCAAATTATCCAGCCAAATGCTCTCATAAGGCAACCTGCAAATGTCTGTGTGCAAAACGTTTGCAATCATGATGCCACTTCATATTACCAAATGATGACATCATTGCTAATTATAATGGCATCTAGGATACCGTATGACTAAATCCACTTCTCACAATTCATACGATAAAAAAAAAAAAATTGAGAGTCTATGCAATATAACTACACAAAGACAGCCTACCTAAACTGTCGCTCTGAAGTTGTGAAGCATAATATTCTATTATAAAACTTCGCCTCCATGAACAGTCCATTTGTCATTTTAAAGACTGATACTGCTAGTGAAATGTAACTTTTTCCATTCATAAAGTCTGTTTTTCTAAAGTGAATGGAGTCCAGACCAAGTGATTTGCAGGAGTGCTAATAATATTCCATGCGGACAATAGCAATATAAAGCTGCTCATGGATAATAAATAGGGGATAATTTCATTGCATGAATACATTCATGTTAACAATAAAACTTCTTCAAAGGTCCACTGGGAGACATACAGTGTATCGCACCACATGGCAGATACAAACGCATGAACTGGGATGTGAGATCGTTACAACAAACATCGGTTTGCGTCTGGTGAAAAGAGGAATGGTGCACATTCCGACACAGAGGCGCAAGATTTCCAAAGCAATGCATCAACTGAGAATGATTTTACTGATGTCACTGAATTACATCCTAAACATATCAACAGAAGTCCTTTCAGAGTGAAGTCGACTTATCCTAAAGAATTATGTAAATAATACCCAATCACACTGATCATTCTACCTATTCCTTATCTATTGCATTACATGTAAGGAAAACCTTACATGTAATGCAATAAAACCAATATTGAGGCTTAGACAGGCAACACTACTGTGAAACTTGTTAAAATGTGTGTACTCCATCACAGAACTGGAAAAAAAGCACAAATAGATTTCCGTTCATAGTCCTGTGACAAGCCATCTTATTTGAGAAAACACTACAATGTATATCATTTTCTCTTCAGTGATCAACATCTTTCAATAATAAGTGTGAATGAAAATGGAGACTAAGTAACATCTGTAATATTCCCAGCAAGTCCTGCTTATTCTGATCAACGAACATGACCTTCTGCACCCATGCAACTTTTAAAAAAAATATGCCTTAAACTCGCTTCCTCCGCCACGTTCCTCATTTCTCTGCACCTTGAAACGACACCAGGAAGAGCTGCGTGATGCAGACAAGAGCGCCATTGCTCAGATTTGTACGCATGCAGCTAAACTGCAGAAAGAAAATCAGATTCGTTTGTGCGCTGGTTCTTACCAGCTTGTTTTGCTACACATCCATCAAACCACCAGCACAGTTTCTCACTACTGCTGTGTAACCGGATCACCTAATTCCACCTTTAGGGATTGGAACAGAACTTCCAGTGACAGAGTCCTGTATTTACTTATATAAAAAAAAAATACTACCACGCTCCGCATTCCTCCTCTCATCAGGAAGCATGCCAGAGCTGCGTGGTCCTGTACGGGCACGCTGGTGTCAAACTGGAGATCGTAACTAGATCCGCGCAGATAACTGACAGCAGCTTGCTGCCTAAATATTCCCTACCTTATACAGTTCTACATTTAAGTCTATTAAGAAACTGCCACACCTGAGTTTTCCGTAATCTGTGCCGCGCCACTCTGTTCAATTCCCCATACTAGGATCCTTAGGGTCAGAGAGTTTACAAGGGTGGGGATTTGCGGACACAATGCAAATATAGAAAATTACATCTGATTTTAATACTGTCATGTTAAAATGTATCTAAAACGCAGGGTCAGAATTGAAGTCATATTATGAATGAGCAAGGCAGACATATACCGGCACAAGTATACTCGACAGAAAGTGAATAATCCCAATACGCGTTAAACTACGGCTTCCGCGAGCTCACCTGCACTCCGCCCTGCAAATGCACATACAAACACACACAGGTTTAAACCTTCGGCCTAAATTTTCGACACAGCGTTATTTTTAAAGCATTATTTCCTTAAACTGTCATAAATATACCAACGATATAATACAATCTTTAAAACGTCTGGACAAAACGCCCTTTCCGGTTTTGGTTTCTTGGATATTTCAATCCTGGAAAGATTTAGAAAGTTTTAACCTCGGACCCCCTCGCGAATACACATATATGTTGACTTACAAAGAAAGATCTTAACCTGGCGCACTTACCATTGTGGTTTTTGCAACTTTCTTGACACAACCGACGAAACTGTATCACTTTTACGCCGTGGAAAAGGAAAACCACACTCGTTTTTCAGGATGTGTTAAGGTAGAAAATTGGTGCTTGATATCAACGGCGACTAATTAAAACGCAGAAATGTCCAGGCAAAATCATCTGTACCCCAGGACAATATTTCTAACTACATCAGCAGTTAGTTTCCCAAGAAAGATTAGAAAGGAAGAGCGCACATGCTGCGTGAGACTATTTTAATGTTTTTTTTTTTTTCCTTAAGTGCTGCTGCAACAGGTAGGTACGGTAGTAATTCCTTGCTGTCTAATTGAATTGTGGGTATCTGAACCGCAGTACTTTCCAATACACAATAGCGCCACCCTGCGTGAGTTAAATAGAAGTACAAACGCCTGGAATTAAGGTGTTTAGATGTAACGCAGGGTAAACGAGGATTTACATGTTACATGTCATACACTACTCCTTGGATAAAGAAATAAGTAAACCAACGAAAAGGAGTTTGGACTTTGACGTGAAACTACGTATTCGTATTTTGGAAGTGAAATTTACACGATGAATTCGTGAATGTTTTTACAATTCCAACTGCCTGTCCGTTTTAAAACCAGCCAGTGAACAGCTCGTACTTACATTAAGCAGTACCAGAGCATAATTGTACTCTCCAATGAGTTATTTATTTATAATTCACTGACAACTGTGGATAAAAAGCGATGGAACCACAAGCATGGCCTTTGATTGCACCCATTCTCTTGAGTTTGACTGGACAATATTATTCTAATTAAGATACTACCATATGTCCCAATCTACAACTTTTCTCAATTAAATGTAATTATATGTTACAGATACAACTCAATAACAAACACTTTGTTGTACTTCGATTTCTTTTAGGTGGCTTAAAATATTAGTAAAACTACTGAATTTAATGAAATACCACTTTTGCAGAAGCTACAAAAAATACATTATTTAATGTACCAAATATAAGTTCCAAAATATATTAAACTTTATTGCAGCTTTCCCTCAAAGATGTCACAAAAAAAAAGACAATCATAATCCGCTCTCGTAGCAATTAAGTCATATCACACTGGAAAACAGTGACCTTGTACAGGTGACCTTGCTCGAGGCGGTCTCATCGTTACCTAAATCTCTTACTTTTAAAATGGGGCTAGTTTAGCCACATTGTCGGAGGGTGGTATTGGACAAACATATAGAGGAACAATGAATGCTAATCTGAAACACTGGTGGTATTCAGTTGTGTGTTGGTAATTGATGTTCTGTATTCTTGTACACCTGTTTAACCATGTTAGTTAAGAAGGGCTTGGTTATTTCAAACACTCGCGTGACGTGTAGAACTGGATCCTACAGAAACTTGCCCCTCAGGACAACAAAAGTCCTATTCACTAGAAAGGCAGTATGTAAACTAAGCTTCAAAGAATCTACTACGTGTTGAACATTTGTGCACGGCTGTATATGTTGAACGTAGACAGACGAGAAAATGTCTTTTATTGTACAAAGAAACATTCACAAGTTAAGGGTCATTCACATGATCATGTGAGATGGTCCATTACAACAATTAAAGGAGATAGAACAGTCCACAAAATTAAACTTGAGATAATTCATTGAGACTAATAGCTGTATCTCCTATTTCCACAAGCCTAACAAAAACGCTGACGTGAGATATCACCCGCAGACACAATATAAGAACTGAACTGCAGGGGGCGAAAATGAGCAGAATGATGAACAGCGGTGTTTTTGGAGGAGGCGGCAGAAAGCAGTCTGGCGCTTTCCTAGCACAGACTATTTTCCATCCTTAATCATACTCCTCAACTAAATCAGTTTCCCTATATGAAATGTTCCTTAAAGCTGTCGGGAGAAAATAAAAAACAAGGAAAAAAAACCTCAGTCAAACTCCTTTTTGTAAACCTCAATTCCAGATAATTTTGTTTCAAGTATGTGGACCTCTAAATATGTGCAGAGAAAAGGGTTAAAACCACAGAACATTTTTCTTGTTTAAACTCCCTGAACCCACGAAGTCTTTCTTTAGTGGCTTAGGCATCAAAACAGTCCTTTTCACATCTCATACTTCCTCCATAGGGGGCAATGGGACATCCAGGCGATAAAACGGAAAACGGTGAACAAATTTTTCATTTAGTCCAAAGATTCGCCTTCAAAAATCCTGCATTCTGCTTGGTGTCACGTCAACTGACACAAAAAAAAAAAAAAATCACTCTCGCAGTCATCTGCACGAACAACGTTTTTTTCTGATCCTCCCGACATTTCGCAAAGAACACTCTGCCTGTGTTTGTGTGGCGTGTCGCATGTCTTAAGAATACCTGGTCAGGTCCCCCCCCCCCCACTTCTACAGCACGTCAGAGTGCGCCCATGCACTCCAGGGAACTTGGGGTCGGGGGGGACCCCTGCTGTGTCTGCCGCAGTAGGTAAGCGTGAGGACTCTGCTTCAATGCTGCATCATAAACATGCGCAACAAGTTGCAATCAGATCCACAGCAGGTGGGGATACTAGGCCTGCTAGTAAGAGTTCTCTGGCCACACGGCCGATGTTGTAAAACAGGGAAGGAACCATTTGCTTTGGTGGAGTCTGGTGGACTGCAGGTTTGTAACTTTACAGAAAAACGCATCAGCTCCTAGGAGGGGGCTGCTGTACACATACAAAGCAAGGCTGTAGCTGAAGTCGGACATCTGTAGTACTGTACAATTTCCACTAACTTATCTACACTTCAGAATTCCTTAGGGATAATAGTTTGAAGCTCTATCTAAAACGCATTTTTAAAACAATCCACAGTAAAACCAGACTTTTTACCAAGAACAATAAAAAGTCATTAAATCAGTTTACTGCTGTGAATGCCATATTATGTAACAAAACTGAGGTTTTAAGCATCACATTAAATCAAAGATGGCATTTGTTTCTGCATTCCATCCCCTGAGATATAGGATCACACTCAAAATTGAACCTCAACACACATCAAGGAGAAGTAACAACTTTCCTTGTATAAAACAAGGTACCAAATATTCATTCCTAACAGATGGTTAAAGAACAGGCTGTCGGGATGCAGCAGTCACAGATGCAGAGATCCTCTGAAGATCAAGGTGAGGCTGGTGATCTGGCACATCTCCCATCACCATGGCTCAGGTTATCATGCCTCCGCTTCTCGCCTACTGCAGAGGAACTGATTTACGCCTAAGAGTGATGTATCTTACAACACACGGCAAGTACATCACTTACCATGAATTTAATAAGCTTAAGGAGTACCATTCAAGAAATTGCACCAATGTGAGGGGGGAAAAAGGTGATCCGAAGCAGCAGGTGGTGCAGCTTATAGGAATTCAGGAACATCACAAAACGAGAGAAGGTGACAGGAGGGATAAGAGAACTGGTGCACTAAATTGAATAGAGATGCAGAGAAGGTGAAGGGAAGGGGGAAAAGAAGGAACCAGAAATGACATCTGAACTCTCAGTCGTCATTGTATAAAAAAATTGAAGAACTAGCCCAAGAGTGTCCATCCAGTAGGAGAGAATTCATACATGGGATACTTCCGGGAAAGGATGTGGAAAGAGAGACGGACCCCAAGTCTGCCAATGTTCTTCCACGAGTCTCTTTTTGCGCCTCCAAGCAGGATCACATGATGCCGTTGGTGAGGTACTGGAAGCCGTCATAGAGCTTGGTGGTGAGTGAGCGCATGGACCCATCGACCATCTGCTCCACCAGCACCTGCAGCTGCTCCTCAGTCAGGTTCATGTGAAAACGCTCCTTTAGGTTCCGGATGGTGCTGGAGCCATGAAAGCAGGGCAGCTGCGAGCCTGGGGAGGGACGATGGAGAGTACTGTGGTCAGATGCCGTGGTAGGTGGCTAACAAAAGCTTACAGGTCAACAGCATTTAGGAGTATGCTTTGACAACAATACCAAGAACAATTCAATGAAGAACACTGATTGTGCTTCAATTGAACAAGGCACCAAATACATGTGACGTAGGGGTCACATGTTATCTGATTCACAAGACAATAATTTGATATCAATCCAAAAGGAATGAGATATGACATACTATATCGCAACTTTCTATATTTGGAGAGATGTCATGGGGTAAAGGCATAAATTGAACGGATCAATCTTGAGATTTTGTGAATCGATATCGAATAGTCAAAGTAGGAATCATGATTAATCATAAAATTGATATTTTTCTCCCCACCCCTCATGGTAAGAACAATGGTATCAGTTCTGAGCAGCTAATGTTATTAGCCTCTTTAGCAGTGTGGCGGTAGATGACTACCTTGCTGCATGATCTCCACAATCTGGACCACTTTATCCATGTGCTTCCGTGCAGCAATCAGGCCCTGCAGCATCAGCATCTTGTAGTAGTTGAACATGTCACCATCCTGTCCCCCCATCACCTGAAACAGACGACAAACAAATGCAGCCAAACATTAATCCACATTGGAGAAAAACTTTATGTTATACCATGGATGAGACTTCCGACTAACATCAGACTACAGGATTAGTGGAAGAGATTCAAGGGATTATATAAGAAGAATACTACAAATTATTATTCGATGATTAGTTCAGAGAAAAAAAACGCTGTGTGTGCATATCAGAGTCAAGTTATGTTACGAAATCGAACCCCTCTAGCAATATGGGCAAGAGTTTGCATTATTGCATTAATGTCCCAACTCGTGACTCACATCCACAAACTCGCTGGTGAGTTTGAAGGCAGAGGTTTCGAAACCCAAGTTACGGGGGGAGCTGGACAGAATGAAGCCAAAGTCTATGTGGATGATGTGGCCCTCAGCGTCCAGCAGGATGTTGCCATTGTGCCTAGGAACAAGGACACAGCAGTTGCAATAAAAGTGGAGAGATACTTTTGATCCAATTGCGCTTGCTGATAGATGAGTAGCGATGAGACAGGAAGATGGGAGAGATGGAAGGACATGGGTTAGGGCAGTGTTTCCCAACCTAGTCCTCAGGGAACCCCTTACAGTCCACGTTTTTGCTTCGTCTCAGCTCCCAGAGAAACTGTACCAGGTATTTGGTATTCCTGATTGGCTGGGTGTTGGGAGGGAGCAAAAACGTGGACTGTATGGGGTTCCCCAAGGACTGGGTTGGGAAACACTGGGTTAGGAGAATGAGAACAGGAATGAGCCATCAACAAGGACAAGAGTAAGAGAAAACATGAGTGAGATGAAACGAAGGTAAACTGATGAAACTGAAGGCTGGCAGAAAAGCCAGACTTGGCCAGACCACAGTGACGCATCGCGGGAAGGCTAGTGGGCGGGAGCCCGGGCCTCACCTGTCCTTAACCTGCAGCAGGTAGCAGATGAGGCAGTAGCCGGCGCAGCTCTGCACAAAGTTGCGCTGCGCGCTGAGGAAGGCCTCGGTCGTGTAGTTTCCATGTTCCTGCAGGAAGTAGTCCAACAGCGACAGCTGGCTCTGCTTCTTCACCTGGTGGATGGACACGGCGTTCACCACAGGCTCAATCATGCCGCTGTCCGAGGAGATGACCAAGATCTTGTATGGCTTTATCCACAGGGGCACCCGCTCCTGCTCCCAGATTGACTGGGGAGAGAGAAAGAGAGTGAGTCAGCTGTGGCTTCTGGTGGATTAATAAACAACAAAGTCTCTGCCGCAGTAACAGGGGGCAAAAAAAACAGCAGCTGTGGAACATTCTGACCTACACGCCTCAGCAAGTTCTACTGCTGAGTTTATGTCAAGCTGAGATTATTATTACTGTGGCGCAATACGACTGGCACAACTGTGTGTGTGACCTTGCAGGACTTCCGGGGCGAAGAATGAAGAGAGGAGGTTGGTTCTGCAACATACCTTCAGCTGACTCAGCACCTGGAAAGCGAGCAGCTCTTGTCGGAGGTCGTCCCCACACTTGACGATGACCGAGAGCAGTCGCCAGTTGGGCAGGTGGCCGTAAGGGGATCCCTCTCTTATTCGCCTGCATCAGACACATGACCAAATACTCAAATACTCATTTCAGGCTCAGATTTTAGTGACTCTGGTTAATAGGAAACCAATTTCGCCATTGGGATCAATAAAGAGTATCTACATTTACGGGCCTCACCGAACTTTCTCCTGCCAAGGCTCTTTCAGGGCCACGGCAGAGGGGTCCTCTGGATCTCTTCTAAACGTCGTGGGCGTGTGGGCCAGCTGCTCAGAAAGCCTTCGCCTGGTTGGTCAGACCGAAAAGGCAACCCCATGGAGACAGCTGACCCTCTCAGATCACATCCGATTTATGGCCACCATTAATGCCAAAGAGAAATTAATCTCTCTTATAGTGAAGTTAAAAACAAACAGAACAGGAGTGACATTATACATCTGCTCCAGCAGCAGATCCCTACCGGATGTCCCCGGCTGCGATGAAGACGGGCTCCTTGCTCTCCTGGCTGGTGATACTGTCCACCGAGAACTGCGAGATGTTGTCGGAGCTGTTGGTGTGGATCTCTGGGAGCTGGAAGTGCAAGAAGATCCCACAGCGGATGAGAGCCAAAAACCACAAAGGTTAACCAGGAAATTCCTGTCAACCTTTCAGAAAGCAACTGATTTAGATACCTTATGTAAAAAACGGACAAACCATAACGCACAACATTATGCGGACATGAGGAGATGGAATGGGAGAGGAACACTGAAGGAGACCAGAGAGGCAAAGCTGAAGGTGCAGTTGAATACTGAGCCGAAATCGCACCATTTAAGAGTCTGGGAAGGCAGATCTGAACGTGCGGCCAATGGATTTAGGGAAGTAACACGGACAGGAAATCGAAAGTAGCACTTTGGGTAAGGCTATTGGGTAAGGCAACACCAGGAAGCATTTCACCCTCCACTGCTTCAGTTAAGAAACATCTATCTTAAGAAGCGGCAAGTGAAATAATAAGCATATTACTACTGTAATTACAGGATTATCGATAAACTACCATCATTTTGAGAAAATGTGGATTACTAAGGGATGCCGTATGACAGTTTTACAGTACACCCCGGTATTTAGAAATCCCGAAGGTATTAATTTTAATAGCACTAAAAATATAGACGTTCCTCATTCCATTTTAACGGCTATGGAGATGTTGTACGGAGATGTACTGTAGTGCGCAGCATGTGAAACCAGAGGTGAAGTGACTAGAAGCAGCAGCAATAACACAGGATTAGTAAAAAGAATAATAGTTGTGCCCAATCCGTTCATTTAATTTTAGATAACTATGTCCATTCTATGAGATTTTCATTCTACACTGAGAATATTTGTGAACATCGTGCATGTGGATTAAGTCATCTGATACACAGAAGCTGACACTATTTTTAACTGACAGAATATACAAATCTAAAATGAAATGAATTCATTATAACATAGGACTTAACCAGCAGAAGAATTATTCGGTAGTAGTAAAGAAACAAACTGCTTGTGGTGACCATTTGCACACAGAACTAATATTTAGTGAAATTCACAGCTTGTCTTTGTGCATTTACATTCAAACTACTGTTAGAGGACTGGTTAGCTTTGTTTCCCATATACCCTCGGGCAGGGGTGGGCAATCTTACCCAGAAAGGGCCGTCGGGTGTGCGGCTTTTTCCTGCGGCTCCCTAATTAGATCACTGATTAGAGGACTGATTGGCTAAAGAGTCCTCACACCTTGGTTTGAACAGCTGACCTAACTGTTATCCCAGGAATCTACAAACACCCTGGCCTTTTGTGGGTGAGACCGCCCATCCCTGCCCCAGGGGGTGGTTACCTGGTGTGTTCTGTGCCAACAAACACTTGGGCACTCTCAAAAAAAGGGCACCAATCTGTACCTTTGCTTGTCACTGGGGCTGTACCCTGAAGGGTCTGCCAATTGTACCCTTAGCTGTAGGTAACTGTACCTTTTAATGTACTGGAATGGAGTCTGAGGAACATTTTTGTACCATTGGGGGTATATAAATGTTGTTTGTACCTGGAGGATGTTCCTCAGAGTCTATTTCTGTACATTAAAAGGAAGACCCTTATGGTACAGCCCCAGTGACAAGCAAAGGTACAAACTTGTACCCTTTTTCTGATAGTGTGTCTTGCTGACTCCTTGACGGCATGTATGTTTGTAATTGTACCATTTGTTTAATTTGTTTTCACTTTGGACAAAAGCATCTGCTAAATCAAAATAAATCTAATTATTGGAAGTAGTTTTTTTCTTTATAAATATCAACCTGAAAAATAGAAAACATAAAAGGCAGATGACGGCTACTCTTAGAGACGAGGATTTAAGGAGCTACCTCCACCTGCAGCTCTCCGATGTCGTCCACGGACCAGGCCTCGTCGTCGTTGTCATAGTTGGGCACGGTGGTGAAGCTGGCGGCGCGCTGCTCGGCCGTGATGCCGCAGTCCGGCAGGTTCTCCACCGAGCGCGTGCTGCGGATGCGCGTCTCTGGGATCCGCACCGGCACACTGGACGTCTCAAAGTTCTCGCACTCCAGCACCTCCACGTAAATGAGGTACGGTGCCTGGCAAAGGGACGTGAAGGTCGGCCAGGTCAGTCACATGGTCCGTGAGCATCAGAAGAACATAAGGAATTTACAAACGAAAAGAGGCTATTCGGCCAATCCAGCTCGTTTGGGGAGAACTTAACTAATGGCTCAGAGTTGTTCAAATCTTATCTTGCTCTGATTTAAAGGAACCCAGGGTTTCAGCTACAAGAACAGGAAGACTATTCCATACTGTAAAGAAGTGTTTTCTCAAATTCAGTTTAAAATGTTCTCCTGCTAATTTCCATCATCATTGCGCTACATTTCAATTATCGCCAAAATACTTGTGAATAAGCAAAGGGAACTTTCGAAGAAGTGAAGAACTGGAGAAAGGACAATATACTTGAACATCATTAGCTAAGAGATCCACCTCTGTCCCGTAACATTTCATCATATCCCTCCCCAGCCCCAGGCCCAGCCCCAGGCCCAGCCCCAGGCCCAGCCCCAGGCCCAGCCCCAGGCCCAGGCCCAGGCCCAGGCCCAGGCCCAGGCCCAGGCCCAGGCCCAGCCTCGCCTACCTTGTCTTTGGAGTTGAGCACCACAGCCTGGGTGTGGGGCACGCGGACCACGTGGTGGTCGAACGCTGCCGTGGGCAGCCAGACGCGGGCAGGCAGCTTGTGGTTGAGCAGCGACAGCTCCGAGATGAGACGCTGGGTCTTCTGCTCCTTGGTGGGCAGCGTGGCCAGCCGCTTGCCGATGCCCATCAGGGACTTGATGAACTCTCGCTGGGGGGTCAGGCGTGCTGGCTGCAGACACACAAAGCTTGGTGAGCCTCTCCCGTTATTACGGGCCAAACACAACCGACAAGCATCAACACGGATCCCGAAAGAACGTGCAGCAATGAAACCGGTGCACATTCTGACAGAATTAAACCATCTCAAATAGATCCGAAGCATTTATAGTGTCAGAAAATAATGTCAAAAAAATTTAAAAACCAACGAAAGGCTCTGAAGCAAACATGCAGTACCAACAACATACAGCAGGTGGTAGTACTGTTAAAAAACTGGTTCTTTCTTGAAGCAAACATTTCAGAAATGTCAGACTTAACAAGCACACAATTCCTCTTTTGTTTCATTTTGCTGAGCAAAACCACCCACCGACATGAAATCACTAAAAAGAAATTTAAACAGCAGTTACAGTCTTGGTAGAGGACTCCATAGCAACCATACAGGTTCAGTTACAGCTAATAAACCTCAAGGAGAAATACTGTAAGTGACGCATTTAGTACTCAAAAAGGCAGGGGGGGGGGGGTCACTAGGGGTCACTGGGCGGAGGAGAGCACCAGCACCCTGATTCTGGACCATGAAATACAATGCAAGACTTGAAGGAATGCCAAGTAATGGCATCCAGAAAAAAAAACGCAGTTAGGGAGAATGAGAGGCATGCAAGGCATAATGAACATTATTCCAGAACACCACACTGGGGGCCACAAAGAATGGCTCACACATGACAGACAGGCCTGAACATTTTCCCATTGTCACACTGGAGTTTTATCTTATACTGAACCAAAACTCTGGGCAAAGTGTCACCAGAACCAGGATTTTAACACAAGCCAAAGTTCTGTTCAGTCACATTCACACGAAAAAAGATTACAGTATTTTTAACGACATTTTATGACTGGTCTATGGAGTGAAATTTGAGGCAAATTGATGTGCACGACTTCTCAACCTGCCAACACACAAAAAAATAGAAATGCAAGGCAGTTTCCTCCAACAAGCATTACACATGCAGAACTGTCACTGCAGCTTAAACTAAGAGTATCCATGAGCGGAAGCTGGGTCACACATTCTGCGGCGACGTGAAACATCAGGACCAAAGTCACTCCATACGCATTCAGAGGGAGGTCACTGAAGACAGTGCTTGGCCCTGTCGCCCGCAGCCCCAAAAAGCACCTTGGCAATAAGGAAGCAGCAACTTACTGTACCGGTCTCTAAGTCAAGGCTGCCAGCGCTGGAGGTCAGATCCTGAGAAAGGAGACCATTATAGCACAAGAGCAGGGGGGACAGGAAGGCGAGACAAAAAACACAAAGGGTCAGTCTCGACGGCTCCCGGTTTGCCACGCTGCCCGTAACCAAGCCACATCGGACATGCGTACTGCAGGAAAAAGTCTGGACACACCTACTGAAAATCACTTGTCCCTCAAAAGGATAAGGACCCAAAACACACTTCGAGGTTACATTGTAAGTATTAATTTGTGAGGAAAAAGGACAGATGACCTGCCCCCCACAACCTAAACCCTATAGAGCTATGTTTTAAAAACCTGTTGATGATAAAACAACAGATATACAGGTGTCCATTTCACCTGATTGTAGGAGCAATTTATGTCTTTCAGAATTAAATTAAACTTGACATTGTTCACACTGTGAAATGTATTTTAGGCCCCTTCCAGAGAGTTCCTTCCAGAGCCCAGATGAAGTGAAAAGTCCGACATCTGATGGCGACAGGCCTGGTACTGAGCGCTCCAAGTTCTATGAAAGGTCACCGTTTATATGGCTTGTTTAATCACAACAGTCTCATTGATTTTGTTGCTGTGCAGAAGGAAATTAAATGTCTTAACATTAGTCTTCATGTGGTTTGGGAAAAGCCTCAATTTGCCATAACTCATACAGTACCAGTCAAAAGTCTGGACACATCTACTGAAGATCACAAGGTAACAATACTAAGTGCACCTCGAGGTTATGGAAGTGCTGTATTATCTTGTAAATAAGGAAAGAGATGGAGTTCTGTGACAGACGACCTGACCCCCACAATCCCCCCAACTTTACAGAGCTGGTTTGGGATGACCTGGATCGAAGAGTAAGTGCAAGGCGCCAACTTGTGTCCAGAACTTGCGGAAACTCCTTCAGGACTGAAGCATTCCAGGTAGCTGCATCTGGGAGCTCACTGGAAGAATGTCAAGAATCTGTAATGCCGTCACCAAAGCAAAAAAGGGGCTATTTTGAAAAGTCTAAAGGTTGAGAAAATTTTGAGCTGTTAAACACTTCGCTTAGTTGCAGTGTTTCATATGTATTACTTCATTGCCTCAAGGCCTTTTATGGTAAGGTGCATAACATAATTAAAATAGAGACACTTGCATTAAAAGCAGGTATGTCCAGACTAGCAGCAGGTATGTCCAGACCAGTCCTGCACACAGTTTAAAACAATAGGTGCTGGCTGTAGCGAGTCCGAAAGGTAAGAATATGACAGGAGTACACATCACACCAAGCATATCAGCAATACTTAAGGTCAGGCCTTTAAAGATTAATAAACTGGTACTCATTTGATAACATATTTGAGAATAAGATTCAGATACAATCAAATTTTTAAATGTACTACAAAGATATTACTCCCATCTCACTAAATATTTACTAAAACTTATAAATGCTCCAATTCTAACTCATTTCTGAGTACGCTTACTAACCCATTGTTTTATATCTGTAAGCGATTTACAGGTTACAGTTACCAGGAGCAAGACATGACTGCAGTGCATTTCTAAATTTGGCGGTACAGGAATCTTTTTGTTTGCAAATATATTATCAAATAGTTAGTAACAATTTATTCATGGTGAAGGAGCAGAACTTAGAACTAAAGTCTTACCCGCATCACCGCTCTCCCGCCCAGCCCCAAGGGAAAACCGTATCGCGCTATTCTAAGTAACAGAGCGTCTAATAAGTAGGGCAATTCAGCAGCCTGGGAGGAGGCCTGCCATTACATACAATAGGAAGGAACCACAGGGTATCCTCTAGAACAAGCCTCGGTTGTAAGGAGGGGCAGACTCTGCAGGGTCTAGAGAGAGGACACCAAAAGACACAGACCACCTAGCTGCCTGTTCACTTCCTCATCCTGGATTTTCTGCTTAATCGCCGTAGCGAAGGAGCTGCCCGTCTAGGACTTCCTAAGCATTCTTTCCGTGACAACGGGCAGAACGAGATTAGGCGTGGCGCCATGGAGATGGGCGGGGCCTGTCCCAGGGAAGCCAGCCCTTCAGGAAGTGCGAGTGCTATTCAGCTACACCCACTGCGGTTCAACAGCCACTCGCATCTCAGCTGGCGGCTGCGTGCGATCGAAATGGGCGTCGTGAAAGATGAGTGGAAAATACCAGCCGACCCCTTAACAAGTAGGCAAGAGCATAGTCACAGCAGAATATGGCAAACAGCTCTTAGGGAATTTGGAGGTGGACGTTTCCATTTCCCAGTGATCCACAGAGCACGCGCACGCACACCTTAAACCAATTTCAATTTGACCATTTATTCAACATATTTTGCTTTATACCTTAAGAAACTAAAAATCACATACAGCCTAGGGTTTACTTTAGGATAAACTTCATACAGTCAGCAAATTCAACAAACGTCTTATGGTGAAATGAAAGGGAACAATGTCCCTACAAGACATTAAGCAACTTCTACGGCACAGGTTGAATTCCAACAGTATTACCCCACAGTCCAGTCAAACAACGGACAGCTCATCGTATCTTAAACCTGCCCCAAGATGCACTGCCGGTGCTTAGCGAGTCGATTTGCTTCGAGCAAACAGCTCTGTGTGGGACTTGCCGGGTTTTCCAGGGACAAGGGAGCAAAGGGAATAACAAGTCAGAGAGAACATGGTGTCACGAGAGCCAGCTTCAGGCAGGGGGACTAAAGTGCATTCTGATCTACACCAACACATGAAGCACCAAACCCCTGAGAGCAGGAGACAGACATGGAAAAGATCAACAAAGGGCAAATAAAAGCACAGACACAAGTGAATTAATTCGCAATTTGACCTTAGAGTGCAGAGGCTTTTTCCCAGGACAGCGACCATACTTTTCTGCATATGAACGTGTGGTGCGTTTAGAGAGCATAGAACACAGCTAATACAGATGTTATTAAAGCGTGTTAGTATTCCTCTTAAGAGAATGCCGCCAACCAGACATCCCACAGGACATCAATGAACAAAATAAATTCTTGTAACTTTGGGAAAATTCAGTAAACGGATTACAGCAGGGCGCTGTTCTGCTTCACAAGACAGGGTGAATGGCCCCATTTCTGCATAGATCTGACTATTCCAGCGTAAACATACTACAACTAGCACCTTTCATCTGAAGAGGCAGCAATTCCTTAAACAGAGTACTAATATAATGTTGAAGAGGATCTAGAGAAAGTCAGTACTGAACAATAACGATGGCAGGAACATTAATCTGCAAACACTAATGTCAACAATTACATTTATATC
>JABFEA020000138.1:15306432-15318689 GCA_019775915.2 Cyphomyrus plagiostoma | reverse complement strand
AAAGTTGTCAGGGCTGCAGTGAGATACCCACTGATCAAAGATGCAGCTCCTTAATGTGAGACATGATAATGTGAGGAATGAAAATTGTGGCTGAATGTAAACTGTAACAAATTCATCAACAAACACCGGGCTTTTGGGTAGAACCCAAGAGAATACAGGGGTGACTGTTACTATGACAATAGGGAAAGGAACATTTATGTCATGCTTCAGAGAAGGAGAGTGATTAAAGTTACTCTTAGGGCAACAGGGATATTGGAGACAGTGTACATAAACAGATGGGCTCAGGCTGTGCTGCATGATACACAGTGTAGGGAATTAAACACACACACTCACACAAATTGATTGCTGCAAGTTCAACACTTTAGGATTTTTCCATAAACAAATGGAGACAGACCTTCCTGCAGACTACTGGGGATTTGCAAATCCATTTTGCAATTATGGTTGCCAGGTCAAGACTTCAGATTTTTGCATTATACAGATATACTACAATCTGCAGTACGTAGATACTGGCAGTTTTACTGATTTTCACCACCCTACCCAAATACACCCCAAAGACAGTTAGGATGACTCTTCAAAACACCTTTTGAATCACCAAACTTTTGTGTTTACTCTTCTTTCCATGTCCTCTTTCTCTTAGTTAATGAAGTGGGGCAGAAGCAGATACACCTCACCCACGTCAAAAAAAAGGTTCGCTACACCCCCACCACACTCTGCAGCAGTTTTCCCCCCAGGCTATCAGAGTTCTCCACTCACACCTACCTCATAAACATTGACAGAAAAAATCTCCACTTACATATTTGCATTAAAATGATATTCTATTGTCTACATACATTACCATCTATCTACTATGTTTTGCACATACAGTTTACCTGCATTGACTCATAGTTGTGTACTGTTGTGTATATTTTTTATATGCAGTATTTATAAGTATTCAATCGTTCTTTGTCGAGCATTCAACTGCACTGTGTTCTAGTTATCCGATGCACTGAAGAGACCATTTGTATGAAATGACAGCAAAGCAACTTGACTAGATATAGAACACAGTTCATTCCATGATGAGGACCGGTTCCTTACTGCACTGGCTTGCAGCAACAGTTTGGGAGAAAACCATGCTAAGGTCACCAAGGTTACTGCATGTGGGCTTCATGTGGTGACAGTAATCACCGTTATCCCCCCAAAGCCTAAACCTAGAGCACATGGCTCTATATCACTAGTCTGTGGGGGAGGAGGTCAGCAGAATAGGAGGAAGGAGTCAAACAGATAAGATACCAAAGGAGATTACAGGTAAATGGAGCAGATGTGGCCCAGCAGGACAGTAAAATGATGGAAGAGTATAGGGCAGGAAGAGGGGGGAGGGCAACCAAGGCCATAGATTCATGACAGGAAAGCTGAAGTAAAAGGGGAAAAGAAAAAACAGCAACAGGAAACCAGGCCTGCAGGGGGTGGGGAGAAGGGCTTCTTGATATTGGCACGCGTGAGTTGACCACGATTCCAAAGGTAGAGTAGCTGCATCCCCATGTTTGTGACCCGTTGTAGCTCCTCTCAGAAGAGTTGATTTTAACAAGGGGAGGAAACCCCCCTGAAACCAGGCCGTGGACAGGAACGTGCAAGAGTCCAGTGATCTATACGCTGGCACGCCCCAAAGGGGCCCCAGCTGCAGACACACCGTGAGAACATGCTGGCTGTAGCCTGTTGTTACCGAGGAAAGAAACGAGGGACAGCTGCTCCACAGAGGACAGTGTCACAGGTGATGGCCCATGCAAACCCAGCCAATGTCGTTTCTCTCAGACCGTGTTTACGACCGGTACAGTCACCAGAACCACTCCTACATGACGCCTTCAGCTGGTGCCAGCATGCTTCAGTGACCAAAGAGCCAAGTGACACAGCCATGTCACTAAGTCAACTCCCGAGCACTAAACTCTACTCATCGTTTACTGATAAGATCACCAGGCCACTTCTAAAACAGTGGACTGAACTTTAACATGAAAAGGACTAAAGATGCAGTGAGGACAGGAAGATGTCGATCAACCAACAAAAAGTCAATCAACCCTGTGCCAAAATGACCTTAAATCAACTAGGTTCTACATTATCATATTATACACATTTGTATGGCAAAATTTACAAGCATACACCTTCAACTACAATATGCAAATGAGTCCCAAGCACCATGCCTCAAAGTGAAAACAGCAGGGCCTTACCCAGGACTCTACAAATAATCCTTTACAGGGCTCTTCGTGAAACCATTACTTAAAGAGACAGATCCCATTCTGCCCCTCACACTGGACTGTGCATAGGCACGGCTGGCATCTGTCACCAGCATCCCATGTCTTGTTTGTTGGAGCGCAAGTTCTGCCACATGCCCGTAACCCACTTAGCTGGGAGGCTGTGGGGGAGAGGGGGAGCTTCTAGAAGCAGCCCGATAATGCGAGACGTGCTCAACATTCAGGGTCATTTCAGCTGCACATGTAGGCCGTCACTGAGAAACGCCACACTGAAGGCAGCCCACCCAAAAAACATCTCCTAAGTGAACTTGAGGCCTGACTTTACAACTTATCCTAGACTGGAAGAAGACCAGGAAACAAAAAAGTAGTTTTTGACAGGTTAATGTCAAAGCACTTAAATGAAATGAAAACGTATTTGGGTAAACAAAAATCAATTCTAGAATTTCTTAAAGAGATTTTAAGTTTTACAGTAAATCTGTTTCACAAAGGGGATTGCATAAGGAGGTAAGGTACGGCATGACGAATCCTGCACAAGACCGTAAAATGCAAGGCATGTCATTACCGGGCTCTTCACTCTCACCGAACAGTCAAACCAGACCACCGAAGGAGAAAAAGCAGAAGCCACACTCACCTCATCCTGGCTACTCTCCACCTTGGGGTTGCTGGCTGTCCTCTTCAGGTTGCTGCTGAGGCTGATGCTGACTGTAGCATCAGATTTGGAGCGCTGGTGTGTGCGCTTGGAAGGTGAGAGTCCATGCTCGGGGTGGGCATGGCTAAGGATGGGGGGCGGGCATGAAGGTGGTGCCAGCTCTCTCCTGCCACGTTGGCCGGCGGGCTTGAGCTCATCAGAAAGGATAACTTTGCGGAGTTTGGTGCCCCGAGAGTGACGCTGCGTTGAAATGTGCATGTCAGAAGAGTAGGCACCCAAAAGCCAGGCACACTGCAGCGAGAAGTTGATGCTCTGTCGGCAGCGGTGCACCACGTAAGGTTTGATGGCATCTCCAACGTCCTCGTCCATGTGAATGTACATGTTGAGTAGCTGCGGCAGATAGAAGTCCACATCTTCATTGGGGAAACTGAAGAGACGGTTGCCGATGTAGGCCTGTACACCAGGCTCTTTGGAGTTGTACAGGTAGGAGATGGCCATGGAGACATCAAAGAGCTTGGATTCGAAGAGCCGCAGGAGCCATGACTGCTTCGAAGAGTTGTACTTCTGCCGCCGCCGGGCGCTCTTCACTGTGCCAGGGAGGGGGTCCTCCTCTTCCTCTCTAATCTTGGGAGGGTCCACATGGGTGCCCCCATTGACGAGGCCATCTGCGCTGCCTTTCAGCAATTTCACCTTCTGCAGGACCTCCTGGCAAGCTTTCTTGGCCACCTCTGGGTCGATCACCAAGGTGAGCTCCCCCACACCCTCTGAGATGACATCCAGAGGTGGACTAACACCCCGAGTGCTGTCGCTGCTGCTGGGGCTGAGGGACTGCTGGTGGTGGCCGGCGGAAGGAGAGGATGGAGACGAGGTGCTGGACGTGGAGGAAACAGAAGTGCTCCGCTGCAGTTCCTCCACCTGGGCAGGAGAGGGCTCCACTTCTGCATCACCCATGGCCAATCCTACACGGGCCACTGCATGGGAAAGAATCCAAGTAGGATGGTTATTCAGGAAAAGTGAACTACCCCTATCAAGTGGTCAAAGCTCTGATTACGTTAACTCTCCCACCCTCCCCCGCATCATATGATCAAGATCAGAAAAGTAATAAACCTTGTCCAAGGGACACTACAAGACACAACTAGAGATCTATTTCATGCGGCATTCAACACGAATCATGTACGATCTTAAAACAAGCCACGTATATCATGGCACATACCTGATATGCTACTTTCTATACACCAAAAAACAGTCCAGACAATTCATCTAGACAATTCAAGAGAAAGACTTCCATGACCTAAAAATGAAAACAGGTCATCTCTCCTTTGAAATGCTATACTGTTGTTAGGTACCACGACAATCAAGTTCTAAAAATTTAAGCTGTCCTTCTCCTATATCAGAAGATTGTCTTTCAGCCTGGACCGCTCTCATAAATAGGACGGCGTCTATGTGACACCTCAACTCGGATGTACCTCCAACAGTAGGGCGCTGTTCCGCTTCACAAGACAGGGTGAATGGCCCCATTTCTGCATAGATCTGACTATTCCAGCGTAAACATACTACAACTTGTACCTTTCATCTGAAGAGGCAGCAATTCCTTAAATTTGCAGCCAAGGATTTCAAGAGGTCAGTCTTCTCCAGATGAAGACACTAAAACAACATGACATGGGAACTACCTGGTGATGTTGGAGGAGGTGAATCTGCTGAATTCTGTTAAATGTTATGCCAAGGCCACTGGAAAAGTGAGGAATAAGTTACTTGAATAATAATGTGACCTTTGGGTTCAATGCCAGTCACCATGACCAAACTGCACTTTGGAATCAAATGCAAGCAGAGGTTAAGCAGCCAGGCCTTGGTGACAAGTGGAAAGGCCTGCTCTTGTCCTCATCCCGTTGGCCAAGAGATGCCAACCTCCTCCTGTGAGACAAAAGCCAGGGTATAATCTCCTGTAGCTCAATCAGTCACACAGCAGAGGAGCCAAGCCCCACTAGTAGCTCCAGAAGGTATATGGTACGAGGTAGGAAAACCAGATGGGACGCTAGTCCATAGCAGTGAGCACACACACAAAATGGGCAAAAGAGGAGGACCCTGAGAAACCATACTCCACATGCAAGCAAACACCACATACACACACATCATATATGTCATTGTAGGGACCTTCCATTCATAACTATGGGCAAAACCCTAATCCTAACTATGATAACCCTAACCCCTACCCAGCCCTGACCTTAACCATCAGTAACCAACCAACATACAAGACTTTTGACTATTTTAGTTGTTTTGAATGCATTTACAAATTTTTATAAAATTGCGGTTCATATTGCAGGGATGTGAAAAAAGTCCCCACACACCAAAAAGTAAGAGGTTTTAACACATTGTTTTGGGTGATAATAGCCTCATTGTTAACTTATGAGGCCTTCTCTGAGGTTCATGTAAAAAATTTAAATTTCAGGCTATGTATACCTAGAAAGCAATCCTAGCAGGTCTGCATCATTTAATCACTCTAATTGTCATACTGTAGTCCAGCTGCCACGATCAATCGAAGTAGTTGATGACGTACACACTGAAAATGGTGAACATCAATATTTTAAATCGACGCATCATTTTAAAAAAATCTTATTTTAATAAAATTACCATTATGATTTAATCATAACAAATGTTTTCCTTATCACTACATAATTATGGGAGTAGTTAAAATTATCACAAAACAAAATGGTGGTTTTACGCTGTGCAAAGTTCGATGGCGTACTGCAGGAGCCCGAGCGCCTGAAGACAAAAACACCCAGGCACTAGTCTGGACTGCCAGAATAAGCAAAACCACCCTAAGTGCTGTCTAGTCATGTCTATTAAATTAACATTAGTACAGAGAGCTTTTTAATATTTTTTATCCTCAAAGTCGTGAAGTCATCTGCCTGCTATCTTAGAATTTCCATTGTATAAAGCAATCAAGAAAACACTTGGGCTAAAATCTGGGTTTATTCTGCTTGGATTGACGGTGCCAGTGTGTGTCTGTTGGGACCAATTTGATTATCGTAAGCTAAAACTGAAACGAAAAAGGACACAAAATAAAAGAAGTAGTTTTCTCCTCTTTTAAAAGATGTTGTGGCTGCTGAACTTTCTCGATTTCGGTGCTTATCACTTGCACAACTTAAAGGGTCTACTTGATTTTCTGGAGGGAAAATAATCATTTAGCTTAATTGACCAATCGGTAAAATAAACGACAGATCAATCGATAGAAAAATAATCATTAGTAGCAGCCCTATACCATAGACATTTTATATCAGCTTTGACCTAAGCAGCGGAACAAAGATTCTTCAAATTGGAATGGGGTACAACTTGTGATCACAAGAAGGCTTGCTTGACTATTAAACAGGAAACGTTATGTGCCACTTCGAGAAACACAACAGCCCCGCCCACTTAAAGGGGAACAACCCTTTCAATTGTCTTCAGGCATCTGTGTAGAAGGCCTCACTCGTCTAATTGTGGCCTTATAAGATGACTAGGTTTTGAAACTCCCAATTTCTTATTTACTTTGGAAGTGAACCTTTGCAGATATGGAAACAGACACCAAATAACACAGGAAATTACACTGTCATATATACAAAAAATAAACCTCAAATCTGGGAAAAAAAACAATAAAACAATACCAAGTTACTACAACATTTCACAAAGAAAGCTACAGTCATACGGATTTGTTGGCTCAACCAATTTTTCTGCTTATGACTTGTACATCAGTCAATAACTGGATGCTGTGGCCGTAACATCTAAGCATTATAACTGGACATTAAGTCCAATCACATCTGAATGACAGGACAGACTCCTGCCTGCACATATGCCAGATTCAACTGACTGGTTAGCACAGTCTCTTTGACAACATTGCCCGGCACAGGGATCCCATGCTGCCGGCTGCCTCAAAACTCACAAAGCGCAGTGACCATAATACAGATAGAGAGCAGAACAAAGCTGATGTGTACAAATGTCACAGAAACACAGGAAAGAAAATGTGCACATTTCTCACTGGTTGATCTCTCTCACCCTCATTTCCAGATTCTGGTACTGAACTGCGGCACTATTCATTAGACAGAGACCAGTATATAAATTAGCTGCAATAGATTTCATATAGACTCAAGTGTCATCGTGATGCAAAATGGCAGTCTTCATCTTATGTACAACTGACTGTTAATTTACAAACAACCATGACAGAAATGTATGTGTGCAATCACAAAAAAGAAAAAAAATCACAAAGTCCCTGATTTAATAGCATTTCACCATAAATTACTATGTAAAGAGGCACCGGGAGAGAAATCAGTTTTTTCCTAGGCCCATAACATGAAGTCTTGTTCTGTGACAGCTCAGTGGCAGAGACCACCACGGATCTGAATGACGGAACTGGCTTTTAGCAAAGATGGACCCCGCAGGCTGCCTGTAGTGCCACACAATGGCCCCTTCAGCAGTGCCAAACAATCATCTGGGGCACTGTTACACAGGAGGGTGAAGGCTTTGCGAGAACCCTGCCTGGCCTCAGAGATGGGATTAAACCCACTGTAATAAAAGATTAAATAATGCTTAAAATCTGAGCAGTCATGCTTAATTCCTTTTATTTCCAGGTCAGTCATAAAATCAACTATAGATTATCCAAAGAGTCAAAAATCATTTTAGAGCATCAGAACATTTCATCACCACTCTTCATTATACTGTATCTTAAGGTGCAGATGGGGCACATGAATTAAAATCCAAGTTACATCACAAATTAAGCAAAAGAGTCTGGAAGTGTTTATCAATATCTTATTTCAAAATAAAGCTTTGTCACGGCATACACTTGTCAAAAAGAAACTTGTTTGGTTTCATAACGCGTGTGCCTTGATGGAAAGTGAGATTTTGAAAGCAGGCAGCCAGGAGAGCAGTCAGTCAACATCAGTGAGGGATCAGAGCAGTAGAGTAGATCAATGTGCCGTCCAGCTCAAAGGAGCAAGGATGGGTAGGAATCTCAGATGGGATAACGACGGCCTCCCCATCTCAAACGTCACTAACATCTATATCAAACTCCATAGGGCAGTTCAGTACTGACACAAAAACAAGAAAAAGTCAATATCTACCTCGGCGAACGTTTATAGAGGAGACGGCAGCATTGAGTAAATTATTGCTGGATTGACGGCAGAACTTGTTTCAAGGGCGTCTTAGGTCCTCATCCCATTCCTCACATTTAACAACATGTAACTCAAAGTAACAGCATAACTTCTTATCGCTGCATAACGTCTGATCAGTGGAAACTATTCATTCTGGGTAGCATAAACTAGCTATCCGATCACTGAAACAGAGCCGGCTCTTGATTATCAGAGCAGATTTCCAGCGCACTATCTTTGTATATAGCTAGTTATTTTTACAGCGACAAATCTAACGAGCTAGCTATAAGCTTACGAGAAACAGTGACACGGGTTGCCTACACAATAACTTGCTTTGGGAGGCTGATGTTTCCCCCGCGATCAATAAAATATACAGCGAAGACATTCGTCCCCTAAATCGACATGGTGAACAATGAAACGTTTAAAAAGACAATGAGCTGATGCTACGCCTATAGTGCAGTGCTGGGGATTTAAACTCCAGCCGAGTTGTCTGCAGCGGCGGCTAACTAGCTAGCCAGATAATGGAGTACCGTTAGCTTGCTAGTCTGATCAATCAGTAAAACATATCGCTCCATGTGATAGCTAGACTAAATCGTATGGACTGTATATTTTAATCGTTCATGTTTAGTTACTCCAAGTGTTGTGCCTTTGCCTGGTCCTCAGTTTAATAGCGGTATAATTTTTAAGCTGTAAATCATCTTCAGTTTACTTATTAAAATGAGACGCGTGCCGTGTACCTGCTCGGTAGATGGTGGGATTGTGGTTTTTTTGCTAGTCTATCTGCAGTTTCGCAGCTCCATTAGGATGGCGATCCGACTTCCCCCGCTACTCGGCTCCGGAGTTGCACCGTTTGCTCCGCGAGTTGGGGGGAACTGACAGGCCTGCCCGTGTCGGTGCCTGCGTCTGTGTCTGACCGGGCACGGCGCCTGCTCGCACTGATCACGGGCTAGGAAACTGCACTCCTTCGCCGGCCATCTTGGTTGTATTTCCGTTTGAATAGTAACGTCAGCACGTGAGCCCGTCCGGCGTCGGGGTCTTGTTCGATCCGAAATGGGGTTATCCTTCCAACACAAATGTCGCGTTTGCAGCCCGCTAAGCAGAATTGTGCATATTAATGAACGTTTGCACAAAAGTACGCACACAAGTAACACGATTTCACGTTGCTTGGTTATTTCTCTTTTGTTGTTTATTAAAATGTTATTTCGCAGTGGAACTTGTTTAAATAGCTGTCCTTAATGTGCCTGAAAAAAAAACATTAAAAATGCTTAGTGAATATTTTTCAAGCACATCCATTTGTACTTGACAAAAATTCAATATTGGCTTTTTTATGACGTACCTGTCAGCTAAATAAATTTCATTATTACGTAATTGTGTGAACCATAATATAAAACATGAATTTAAGCTATGAAAAAATTTAATTTACTAGTTATAACTTATCTTCTTCAGTTTCACTATGAGGTTCACTCTCCTGAAAGCAGCTGAAACTATCTACAAAATAAAATGTTCTTTTCCAATAAAGTGGTAATAAGGCCAGTGCTCCCTGGCAGCCTTGCCCCAGTACCACGAAGCATGGAAACTTTGCTACGTAAAGGCTAGTACCAGAGACAGAAAAAGACAGCGGTTATTAGAAGCAACCCAACCACACGATGGCGCCAAACTCCACCTTATACTACGTGGCCTCCACATCTATCTATATTGGCAAAAAGTATTAATATGTGACGCTGTCTCCATTGAAACTGAGTTTAGCCGCTGATATAATGATGAAAGCATTTTATATTATTAAGCGTTATAACGTACTAAATCACTTACTCCTTTGTTGGAAACAGTATTAGAACTTTTTGAGGCAGATATTTATGGGTAAAATTAATTTATCAGATTAATGGTTTTACAATTTAAATTTAATATACTTTACACTACTGACACTGCAAAAAAATGTGAGCCTAATTACTGAATACATTTAATTCTGAATGCCGTATTTTTCCTGTTCAGACCAGATTCATGTGCATTGTAAAGCTTTCTTCGGAACGCTTGATGCCTCAGGAAGTCAGTTAATGGTTTGTAGCTGAGAATATTATTCCCCTTTGATAGCCTGAAGTTGTCTGGTTTTATGGTACACAATTCACTGCTGTTCAATAGCTATACTGGACAGCTGGCAACTAGTTGAATCATAAATTAAACTGACTCCATATAAGTAGCTGAGAAATGAGTAAAAATCATAAAACTCTGGGAATAATCTGTCACTTCGACTAAAACCATCTATTAAAATTGTAACTGGTACACAGTCAGACAACATTTAAATAACCATACTTTCCTCAATACTTTTGACTGCATCAGACTAATGTACCAGAGCATTTATTTTAACTCTGAAAAAGGATTATTTACAAGAATATAAGCACTGATATAGAGATGCGAAAATAGGCTTAGACATGCTCACTCCCACAGCTGGCTCTTCATCAGATGTCACCCTCCAGTTACTGAAATAAGCACAACCCTATGAAATGTTCCCCTTAGAACAACGGCAAAAAATATTATATTTAATATTATATTCTTAAAACCACTAAATAGTATTATGATAAAGTCCCCCAGGCCAGTCTTCATGCAAACCACGATTTAATGAAAGCATCTTCATACCAAAATTCAGTGGACTAAAAATTTTTCTCTTGTATCCAAAGCAAAGTACAGTTGAGAAAGTGGGGTTAGTCTGTCCCTGGAGCAGTTGGGGGTTAAGGGCCTCACTCAGGGGCCCAACAGTGACATCACTCTGCTGACCCTGGAGCAGTTGGGAGTTAGGGGCCTCACTCAGGGGCCCAACAGTGATATCACTCTGATGTCCCTGGAATACGAACCGGCAGCCTTACAATCACTCAGCATTTATCAGTCATACAGTTACTCATTAATTTGCAAAAAGGTTAACATTTTATTTTTTTATATGAAAAAGTACTTCAAAAATTCATCAACATACAGCTTCAGTGTGTCATAAAAATTGGATAGGTAAAGCACTGAAATTTCATATATATTATCTAGCAACAGAAACAGACTGAAGATCATTAGAGTCACAACCATTATGTAGGGTGTGTTTTTATGATTAGTCTGACAGCAATAATAATAATGTCAGCGTGTCCTTAGAAGGGTTCAAAACACGTGAAGCTCCACCCCTTTACGTTATAACCAGATGTCGGAGGTGCAGTCCCCACCAGGGTACCGCACTTCATGGGCCAGCGCCGGTCCATCCGGTTCTTTTCCAAAATCAACCAGGAAGGACCGATTGAGGGTGAGTCCACCGCTCACAGTGTCCACGTCAACCTGCATCATCACCGAACCCTCCCTGGTGAGTGGCAGAGAAGCGACAGAGACGTCCATCACACCTGTCCACCACAACCATCAGGTAGACAGCTTGAATAAAAATTGATAGATACGAGCGATTTGCAATGAGACATAATTAAATAATAGCCCACAATTTTGGGCAGGTTTCCTACATACTAAAAAACACACACATACATCTACATAAATGGACAGAATTTAGCCATATCTACACTGATCCTGGAACAGACATGTGAAATACATACTAGATGGGTATGTGGCAACATTTATATTTACAGGGAAAAAACTGAGCAACTTACTTTTTTAGGACAAAAGTGTTATTCAGTAGATTTCTATTGTTATTGTTTTGTGTAATATGTTGTTGTATAAACTCCTAGCTATTTATAATCCTATCAATGGGATTCTTTATCTAAGCATAGGAAATGTGAGAATGTGATCGTCGGAGGTGAGTAACTGTTGATGATAACCAGAGGCACATTAACATGGTCACAGGGAGAGGCACTGGTCAAGGTGAAAGTTGTTGACCCGATTAAAATTTCTGAGGCCCCTCTTCAGCAAAGACCCCTGGGCTTCAGCCTGGGTATCCCTGAGCATTCAAGTGTCTCTAATACTAACCTCTGATAACAATTGTTTACTTTGTGAAGTGAGGCAGATGATGGGTTGGAGGAGGGAAGGAAAAAAGTTTGACTAAACAAATGAAAATCATGACATCCCGCAGCTGTTCAAGTCAGATGTTTGCCAGACTGGTGCTGGATTCCAGAATCACTTTGCAGCCCAAAAAGAATTTAATGACAACAATTTAATGAATGGGGGGCGGCACGGTGGTGCAGTGGTTAGCGCTGTTGCCTCGAACCTCTGGGACCAGGGTTCCAGTCTCCGCCTGGGTCACATGTGTGTGGAGTTTGCATGTTCTCCCCATGTCGTCGTGGGGTTTCCTCCGGGTACTCC
>JABFEA020000138.1:15280582-15297971 GCA_019775915.2 Cyphomyrus plagiostoma | reverse complement strand
ACAAACTGAAACGCGGACTTAATACAGAGGACTAATGACAACAACTAGAAACAGCTGATCACATGGGGATCCCACACAAGGTAAACGAGGGGGCGTGGCACACGGAAGGAGTGGACAATCGGGGCAGGACAGGGGTAATGTTGGGATAAGATCTTTGTCGTTTTGGAAGCCATTAAGAAAAAAATGCTCTTCTTGTTATATCCTGTTCACTTTTGTTTAAATGGTAAAAAAAAAAAAAAAAAAAACATATTTAGGTGTAATTTTGGGGGCCCAGGAACCAATTAATTGGTTTTCCATTATTTCTTATGGGAAAAATTCGATCAGAACTCTAACTTTTTAGGATTTGATTCGTTGTCCGGAACGGATTAAGTTCGAGAACCGAGGTACTACTGTATTTCGAATGCGGCTACTTCTTAAAAAATAAGACAATAACTACTTTAAAATATATCCACAGTAAAATAGAAAATAAAATCTTTTTAAGGAAAAATCTCTTTTTAAAGATATGTCTTTTGCTTTACAAATCATCATATGCATACTTTTCACTGTGCCTGCCAATGGTTAAAAACTGTCTACAGAGGATTCCACTTTTAATTTAAAGAAACATCAAGGTAAATGACGCTTTCAAGTTGTAACTCAACCTAGCCAGGGATACACATCCATTCAGAAGCGACCCGAACTCACACTATGCTTTCTTTCAACCCTATTCCAATGTGAATATAATGAAGACAAAACTATGGCGAACTCGCTATTTTCCAAAAATTATTCCTTCGTGCATCCTTTGGGTAAGTAAAACATACATCTAAAAGAGAACTTCATCATTTATGATAAGACAAAAAAAAACACCCAGAAGTATTTCAAAAAGAAAAACAATATCATACAGCTGTTATACAAAGGCCATTTTTATTATATAAGCCTATTCTAAATGTAATCTTAAAGTCTTCTGAATATGTTACTTTTATGTAGGTCCACTGTAATGGAATACATTTCCACTAATTAATATAATAATTCACAATAATTCTAAGGTTATATATTCAGTATTAAGCCATCAATACTTTTTCCAAAGTATTTAGCCCAATGATGTACAAATACTACTTTCACATGGCAAAAACCACGATAGTCAGCCTGGTTAAGATAAGTTACGCTAAAACATTTTCACTGTGTCACAGGGAACAAACTTGGTAAGTCTTGCAATTTTAATGATAATTTGAAGAAATGGGGTACATCATTTAAAAAAAAAAAAAAAACCTACGTTTGCTCGTTTTGTATGAGCTCTGCATGTGCTCTTCGAGCCAATCATATAATCATTTTTCTCCATGCTGTCAGATGCACTCACAGACAGTGTGGCACGTTTGTGAGATATTAATTAAAGACTAACAAAAACTAGTCACCGAAAGATTATATATAAGATTATATATATAATCACTTGCAAAAGCAAGTGATTTGTCAGCACTGCTTTGTGTCTGTTGACAACTTGCAGCAACACCACCAACTTATTGACACACTGTATTGGAAGAGATAACTTTAGTTTATTCCAAGTAAATTTCACCTCCTTTTGTTTTATAATATCGCGCACCCCTACCATTGATCCTCACAAGGGCCCCTGGGCCACATACAGAAAATTATTATTATTATTATTATTATTATTAATAAATAATAATAATAATAATAATAATAATAATATACCACATTGAGGGAAAGTTTATTTTTACATTGCTCATTTTATAATATTTTTTTCTTTCTTCGAGGTTGCCAATAATTCTGGAGTTCACAGTATTTTCAAATTTTTCAAATGAATAAAAAATCAATTTCAAATTATGTCATTCATATCATATTCATATTAAAATGGATAATACTGATAGTAATGAATAATAGCATAGATAAATATTCATTTTAGTCTTACTCAGGAACTTGAAATTTGAAGAAGAAAAAAAGACAAATTGGGACTGATAAACATGAGTTGAAGTGCAAGATTTGTCCTTTTCTGATATTCAGGAAATTGTGCATAAACCGTGCAGTACAGCACGATGTGAAAATGTCAAAAGAAACAGCTTGAGCCACATTGTAAGCACTAAGGTTCAAAGCCCTGTGTTGATGACCGCGTGTCCATTTCCATAGTAACAGAGTATCAGGATCTCTTTGAAAAAGAATCAAATAGTAGAATTTTTGTCTTCTCGTTGCTCTAACAAAGTGTTTCTTCCACAGAAGCAAAAATGTGGTCTGTGCATCCTTGAAGACTGGATTGGGAAACACTGCTCTAACACACAGAACTGGAAAATGTAAAAGTGTAACCAGCACTCTCTCTTTAGACAACAAAACATACAACCTTTGGTATTGTGAGGAATTTGAAAAATTGTGGATTTTATACCAATTTTCAGCTTCAAATATAAAGTACTCCACAAAAATTTCTAATCATGCGTATATTGTGAAATAGGCTTTTGAAATATAGCAAAAGGGTAATTTCATTTTCATTTCAGTTCACAAATAACTATTATCTGTTTAGTAACACTTTTGCTTCTGTTTACGATAATAACACTGGTCCCCACAAGCCCAACACGCACGAATACACAGCGGCACCGCTAATCAACTAAGAATAAGCCCAGATTCTAGCCTGAACATTTTCTCAAACACTTATTCAATGGAAAGTTTAAGGTACCAGGCAAATAACTTTATGACTTTAATGATGAGTGTATTTAGCAGCTACCAGGACAAGATGAATTAAAAAGCTCTCCATACTGTACTGCTGAGGTACTGGCGGGCGGTGTGGCAGGTTGGACAGTAAATACTTCTCGCATGTATTGTAATGTAACAGTGCTGTGTTATGCTAAGTGTAGTGTTAATCATTGTATATAACATGTCTGTGTGTGTGTGCCCACCGTGCGTGTTACAATACTAACGGCAATTTAATAAACGAACAAAATAGAAACTATATTTGCAAGAGCAAATGTCAGACTTTATACTGCAAAAAGTAATCGCCACACTTCAGTCCTTTTAACTTGTTTATCCACAATATCACTTCTATTAAAAGTTATCTTGGCTGCTGAGCTGTCCCATTCTTCACCACGACTTCAGTGCCTACCGCTTCCATGGTGTAACAAAACAGTCACATGTGGAACACTCAGCTCAGTATAAGGATACGCTGAATTTATACATACAACTAACTTTTGGGCATCACAATACACCTCTTGTTAATATTTTAAGCTTACTACTATTGCGCTTATCGAACTGTGGGAGTAAATAACGTCAGTATATTGCCAAAAAGCCAGAATCTATTATCTAAAGCCCTACAGTACAGTTTGTTGTTGTCGTCAATAGAAAATTAACTTTAATGAAGGAAAATTAATCATCCAATCTGTAAAATATTTGATAGATTAATAGATACAAAAATAGTAGTTAGTGGCAGCCCTAGTTTAATATTAAATATCAGTAGAATATTGCAGATTTATTGCCACGATAAAAATCACATTACTGATTTTAAAAAATTAAATCACATTAGAAACAATCGAGTGTTTTAAGTAAAAGATTCAAGTAATAAGAAATTGAAACCAAAATTATAACTCTAAAAAAGATGTTCACTGTCAAGCAGTCTCATTAGGCGTAACACCTTTGCTATAAAATACAACACAAAAGATGTGCTTAGTATCACTAAGAGCCAGTGAAATAGCAAAATGGCAGGAACAAAACTGAAAGAGTCAATCCAAAATATTATGATAGAAAGAAAATGTCTGTGCGGAAGATATATGCAGATATATTAAGTATTGCTTGTCAATTAACTTTATTAAACTAATTTGTAACATTTTTACCGAATTAAGCAATCGTCAAAGTTGCAAATGCAATACATTCCATAACAAAGAAGGTATGAATGTCGGACAGTTCTCAAACTGGGTGCTTTTATATGAAATCAGAAGACTCAAAATTACGTTTATTCCATTATTACGTTTATAATTTATGTTACTATAATGATTTGGAAGACAAAATGAAGGGTCTTGTATTTATTCACAATTTCTTCACTTTAATAAGTTATTCACGTCCAAAAAGGTAAAGAGTGATAATTTAGCCTTTGCTCTCATGCTTGTTTGAATGTGACTGATATATACGGTGAATGGGTAAGCATATCTGATTTGATTTTAGTTTAAAAGCTTGTTGAGGTGGGTCACATGCCTAAAGTCAAGACATTTTGAGCGATTAATTTAGTTGCTGTTTGGGTTATTCTACCAGCCGATGACAATTACATGCATGTACGATGAGTATTTAACCACACGTACTACTAAATCTATTCGCTGGGTATATTATGTTAACATTCAAACTGAACACGCCAACGATTAACATCTAACTTCACTTACAAACACGAAATGTGAACTGGTTTCGATCCAAGCTACAGACCACTTTAAAAGCAAAACACGTACGACCTGTTTAACAGAGGAGACGCAAAAAAAAGTGTTCCAGTGCACTGCTCATTTAAAAGTACCGTGTGGTGAAAAATATGTTTAGGGATAAAGATATTTACGCGGCATTTCATTAAAGCGTCATCGTGCTTTTACTAAATTTAATCTCGAGAATTGTAATCATTTTCTTAATTACAGTGGGAATATTTCGCTATGAAGCAATAGACAAGGAAACCTCATTCGGCGATAGTAATAGGCACCCTAATGGATGTTACTCTTTGCTCATTGTCCTACACAGTTACACAGTATTGACAGTATTGCATTTCTTCTAATAAAAATTAGAGATAGAGTAGATTAATTACTGGAAATTGAATTTGCCTAAATACGAATTTGCAAAAAAAAAAACAACACCAAAAACTAAGAAAACGAAAGAATGTGTTTTAAACAAAAGCATTGTATGTATGCATGTAACATTTTTCTAGCAGAAAAGTATACAATATATTACTTAAAGTAGTCTGACGTTAAACTACTACAGTTAGATATAGGTTATGCAGTGAAGGGCACCCAACTTTCGAGCATTAAAGACATAAACGATCGGTATTCTCTATTTATGGAATAAATGCTTTGACGCTAGAACAAAGTAAAAAGTACCATACCCATCGCTCTGGATGAACAATTTTCGCTAATTCGTAAGGCGACCGTCCTTCCCCTCCTGCTTTTTTTTTTTTTTTTTCTGCCCCTCCTGCTTCTCGCTTGTGTTATAAGCGGCGGACGGCCGTCTAAGGTCACCTGCGTGACTGGGGGAGGGGGTGGGAGCGCGTGGCTGCGCGCGGTCAAAGCGTATTTATCCACCGGTCTGTCCTTACAACACCTATTTGGGGCTACAGATGTCTGGAGATTTGCCCCGTTACTACGCCATCGTACTTTATGTCAACATATTTCTGATATTTAGCTCAAATATTTCCGTTTTTAACTTCGAAAGACTGCCTTACTATTCTACAAGTGACGTTAACAAACGAGGTAAATATCTAGTGTAGGCCTAAAAAAACTCCAGGATTTGAGGATGCTTTTCTCGTTTATTGTTGGAAATTAAACTTGTAATAAAGAATAATTTTGCTCTTCAGAACAGGAACGAAACGAAGGTAAAGTTTGAACCGCTTCTGATAGCGGAGACGAAAGTTAGCCAAGCCATTTTCTCTTTCGTCGTAACATACGAAGTTGCTTTAAAACTCTTTTACTGTGACATCTGCCTGAAGGAGGTTGTGCTTAAATCTGCAAAACAAGTATTAAACATGGTGCTCGATATCAGGAAGTTACGTGCTTTGTATTTATATATGACGTATTAAACAAGGGAAGGAGGGGCTAACAAGTTGTGGTCCAAAGTACAGCAGCTGCTGGTGGTGAGGAAACGTACTTTGATATGGTCCTGAAAACAGATACTGAGCTGCGGTGGTACTCGTGAAACAAAATACATCCATCTGAAATCACCTAGCCTAGTCAGGATCAGTTGGAGCATAAGGCTACACCCCAGAGAGAATGTGCACCCATGACAGAACACTTCTTGAAATGGAGTTTAAGAGAGAACCTGCACAAATCAAGGACATGAACTAGCAATGCTGATGCTTTAAGGCAACAGTGCTGTACACTGAGCTGCCCTGACATTAATGTTATTCTTAGGTATTGTCAAATCAATGTCAGCTTTTGCCAACCATGTTTCTTCCATAGGTCTCTTCTACAAGTTCCATCTTCTATTGCAATCTTCAGAAACATTCATTGGTGTTATCCTTAAACAAGTGCTATGCTTTACCATATACACTATATGCTGGACACAGAACAAGCTTTATTCAGTCTTTACCCACCAGAAACTATACCAACATTGCCCTCTTATCTGATAGCTTAGTGCTTTTATATACAGCTGGTTAAATTATTTCAATGTTTTTCCCCATATACAAGTTTGTTTAATTTGCCACACAATTCATCACTGAAAGGACCAAGTGGAATCACCATCTTACCTGTTTAATTTCTGGATTCCCGCTAAATTCAGATACTGCCTGGGACAGCAGAATATTGGTATTTTAAGATCCAAGACCCTGAATGATGTCTCAGGGTCTATATCCAAACCAAGCTGAAACTACACAGTTAAATTTTTTTCCAAAATCAAAAATACTTGAATGTTTCATATTAAGACCAGCAGCATTTCATCCTTTGTGTACATAGATGCTAAATTTCAAATAAATAGCAAATGATGCTCTGTGATCAGTGGTTTTCAGATTTGCTAATAAAGGTTTCTTATGTGATATTGTAATATACTCAAATGATATATACATGGTTTTGACAAAGCGCAGTAAATATATGATAGTCTGGTGGTTTAAGAGTACTTGTAGCTTTTTCTGTTAAAAACGTAGAATATCTGTTTTGATAATAAACCCGTATTATCAAAGTTATCATTAAGTTTTTCATGGAAAACTTAAGTAATCGAATTAAAAGCAATTATCAGGCAGACATTTTCTTGCTTCCTTTATTTCAGAAATCAAGACATTTTTTGGAAAAAAAAACTGGCTGAGAATGAAAGAGAGTACAAAAACCTGCCAACTTAGAAAATAACCCAACTGCTGTACTTTGTCTTTAAACCTCATTAAAAAGTTACACAGATCCACTGAGGAATGAGTCTGAAGTGTAAAGACGTTACAAATACACATTTTATGCTCCATATCTTTGACAAGCATCTCAGTTTAATATGAATCAGTTCTTTACATGACGAAGAACAGCACTTCACCAAGCCTGCTTATCATCTGCGGAAGATCTGGATGGGTCTCATGATGAAGGTCCTTGACCACATCATCATGGAACCTCAGTTCCATCTGGTTTTGGGGGCAATAGAGCCATTTCGTACCATGGATATACTCTTGAGGTAGCCAGCACTTGCACATCAATTCTGAGAGATAAATTCCCTCTATATTCATCAATTTCCAGACTGGTGCAAAAAGACTCTGTCACACTCTGACATCTCTCAGACCAACTTAAGCAATGATATGTACAGGAAACATTCTTTCTCACAAAGAATTTTTCAGTTACACTAAAAATGCAGAAATAAGTTATCCTATAAGCTGCCAAAAAACTGGCAGAGTCAATGTATTTTTAAAAATGTTTCCATCTTTAACGCTATACTTAGCTTTGCAAAACACCACACTCGATATAGGTCTGTTCGTCACAAATGCTGTTCGTTTAAATTAGTGCAAGGCCAACACCAATGAATAATTATTCATGCAGTCACTCTGCAATATTATACTAATCACACGTTACCAAAAAGAAACAAGCTGCCAGTCAATTTGTCAATGTTTGTGCCTGGCTATAAACTGCTCGATTCAGTTACAAAACGCAAGCTCTCCTTCACACTCCACAACATAATTTTTCTTTCCATCAATGGTGCTGAAATTAGTCAAACAACATACTGATCAAATGCAACATAAATAAACCCTAAACCACAATCACAGTATATGCGACCAGAGCTTTTTTCTTCATATTCAATGAGAAACAGCTACATCTGTACAGCATGGCAGCACCCAACCACCCCAAGACAAGCCTCCTGCAGCAAACTAAATTGCTAGAATAAATAAAACATTTTCAAAACTATATAGAAACATTGGTCTACAAACTTAGAATGGACAGTTTAGCTTTTCTAAGGACCTGAAAGACAGTCACTAAAAACCAGCATCATACTATGATACAACTGCAGTTCACATCTGAAAAACTCAATTTTAGTAATAACGTAACATAAGAAAGATTATTACACATCATACCTTTAATGTGTACAGCAGAAGTCTGCAAAAAACATTGCATTTCTTTTAAAAGCTTCTTGCCCTTAAATGCCAAAGACCAAAACACCGATAAAGACAAACGAATGTGGTTCATGTTCCCCTCAGCCCTCGTGTTGCTTTACTAGAGACTCAGCAAAGCCAGAGTTTTTCATTCTTAAGGCTTGTCATTCAGGGACTGGTGCAATAACCAGCCTGTTCCAGTCTGTCCCTGCTTTAAGTTTCCTGTAAGCTGTATTGTTGAGGCAAAGTTGAGGCCAATGTGGCGTCCATGTTGTTAAACAGGTGACGAGGCATCTTCAGGTTCCTGCTCAAGGCCAAATTCAGTTTCATCGAACCCATGGAAGGACTCAGCATCACTGTCCTTTTCAAATATCCGTTGCAACACCTGCGGATTGGCTGGGAGAAGGGAGCTGGGAGGCGAAACCGCAGCAAGTTCTTCATATTTGTTCAAATGCTCCTCATTCATTTGAACCTCTGTCACTTCCATTCCAACCTCTCCTGCTGCCTTCTGCTTTTTGTCCACTTCCCTTCCATCCTCTTCTTCCTCAGCATGCAATTTGCTCTCATTCGCTGTACCTAAATTTGTCTCCGACTCCCTGGGTGCCGCCGGTGTTGTCCTGACTGCTTCAGGACCCAGGAGGGCCTCTGTCAGCTTGCACACCAGCTCCCTCTGTTCCTCCACTGGAGCAGCATCACCGGTCATCCCTGGGAGGACCCGGGCCACATGAAAGGAACGCCGAAGAAGATCCGGCAAGCTTCTCAGGCACGTTAGTGCCTCCACCAGCCAGGCCATCAACAACTGGATGAGGTCTTTGCCACTAGCACCTGCAGCCCCACCCTGGGCAACTAGCTGAGTCCAGCGGGCCTGCAGGAACCCCTGCAAGACGGGCCACACACACATTTCCAGAGGCTGGAGGCGGCAGGTACAGCCCTCTGGAATGACAGTCGGCAAAGTGTTGGCGGCACTGAAGGAGGCCAAGGGCACGTCTGATAAGTGGCTACGGAATGGGTCCATGATGAGCATGGCCTTGCTCTCTCCCTGCGAGTTCATGTACTTCTGCCACACCCGAGAGATCCAAAGCTCTAGTTCTTCTTCCTCTGTGAAGCCCTCCACTTTGGCCTCGAACAGGATGGATTCAGGCAGGTTGGTACGCAGCCTCCCCGGGAGCTGGCCCTTGAAGAAGACTATGCTTGGCAGCAGTCTTCCATCAGCTAGCATGGCCAAGAAGATGTCGCACAGAGACTCGCCGGTCCCTACTAGCTGGAAAGCGGCCTCTTTTCCCATGGTGACAGGGTTTCCCAAGAGATCCAGGTCCACGAAGACCGAGAGTTCATCCATGGCACAGATGACGGAGGGGGAAAAATTCTGGACCTGGATCTGCTTGTGGACGAACTTGGTAAAGCCCTGGGCATTATCCTCCATGCTCAAAGGCAGGCGACGGGCCACCATGTCTGCGGGTCTCAGGCCGAGGTCATTCTGGAGCATGAAGCCCACGGCCCACTCGTAGGAGATACGGAAAGAGCTGCTGGGGTTGGCATGCCTATGGATCTCCGAGGCCTTCTGGAAGAGACTTTTCTCAGTGACGGGGAGCTGTTGCTCCCTTTGAGCCAACACCCACTCCACCAGGCGATCCACAGCCTCACCGCCCCCCCCAGAACTGGGTCGGCCATCTCGCTGAAGCTGGCGTTCTTTCTCTAACAGCCAGGTCTCAATAAGCTGCGGACGAGTGCTAAAATGTTCAGCTGCTTGGGGGATGCCGCAGCAGAGAGCAAAGAGTACGATTCTCAGCTGACGCACTGAGAGGCTCTCCTCACGCTCTTTTGTCCCAGCTACATCTACTGCAGGCTTGACAGGGGTTACAGTAGACGCAGAAGACACTGGCTTAAGGCCCTTGCTGTGAGAGGCATCAGTTGTATTCTTTGAGCTTGCTTCTTGCTTGTTTGTCGGCAATGCCTCCTTCCTTGCCACGTATTTCATGCTTACATCCAAGTGCTTCCCCTGAGCTGTTTCCTGGTCTAGATCTTTGCCCACGTTTGTGGGGAAATGCAGGGAAGGGTTTGCGGGAGGAATCGTGTGTAATGCTGGCCTCACACTTGGCTGGCTGCTGCTGCTGTTGTTATTCTGGGGCAATGGGTGCCTAGAAAACACACAAAAACAAATGCAAAATTACAAGAACAGAAGAGTCGCATTTCAACGATTCTGATTCATTCAAGGGCAGGGTTGAGTGTGTGATTACACTTCACTTACATTTGCTTAAAAAATCTATTATTTCATAATTAAATCAACCATGTTTCTACTTGACATTACTTTTCCCTCCATATTCAGGTTTTGTTTTGGTTTAAAATCAAATGCATGTCTTTCAAAACCTCAGGAACTTAAAAGTAATTCATAAAAAATATTTTTTTATGAATATTAAATGAGTCAAGGCGGCCAATAAGAGTGGCAATGAGCATCAGTATTTAGGGCCGCAGGGATGCTGCATGGGTTATATCTCTGGGTCATGTATGGAAAATGTATGGAAAATGTCCATTATAAATAATAGTATAATATTCTAGTATAACAACTCATGCACCTAGAGCAATGCTCTTAACTATTACAGTCAACTGCCAATTTTACATCCTTCGACAACACTCATCTTAATTTAAAAAAACCTTTGTATTTTATAAAATCGTAAAATGTAAATACTCTGAGGTACCCAAACAAGGGTAAACCACTAAAGAATCATACTTTGGTTATGAGATTGATGCGAATTGCAATGGTATCATGTAAAACTACATACAAGCAAACTCATTTGAAACTGTTAGGGTTTTAGGTCGTACACTGGAGCAGAGGATCGTTCAGTAAGGGGAGTGCAGGACACTTGGATTAAACTAGGAAAGGAACATGAGAGCATGGCTAAACTAATAATCATGATATCTGTTTTATATGCACATATTTGAGTCTAAAGCAAGGCCATTAAGTACGTATGCGCTTTAAAGAAACTATTCAATTTGTTTTGTTATTTAACCATATATCTGTATTCATACAAAATATACTACATCAGAGTCATTATTTTAGTACCGAAAATGATCTATGAATGACAGCGTTCTTGAATGAGCAAAAAAATATAATTAATATTTTGCGAGAGAGTTAAAAATTTTGTTTGCAACATTCACTGAATACGGATTCATATGCAGGGTGATTGCTATGCTGTGCATTAATGAGTACTACCATCTAAAATACTGGTAGCCAGGGAGCCAAACAGCACTCTGTTGGGGTACGGGCAGGTAGATGTCTATACTGACATTGGTTGTCTTCACTGTCAAACGATTATTAAAATTATCCACACAGAAGGTTCCATAACTTAGAACAGCAATTTTAATGCAAATATATGAACAAATTTTTCTCACTCTTCACCATAACATATATCTCATACACTTCCAAAACGAGGCAGGTTTATAAAATTACCATGTTTTACAGTAAGAAAACTACACTGCTCTGGTGATAAGCAAAGTGGAACAGTGCAGAACATAAATTCTATACAATGTATTTAACACTGTATTACTGTAAAAGACAAGGGGGGGCAAACCATTTTAACCATTATCCTGAATTAAATGATATGAGCCTGTACAGCTTAATGCTTTGTCAGTAGTATGTGTGCTGGAAAGACCATCTAAACCCCCCCCCCCCCATCTAAACAGTAAGCCTTTAGCAAAAGGTTTTATATAGAATAGTACCTCTGCCTTTCCATAACATATCCAAGCTTTGGGGATCCTGAAAAAGAAAATGAAAAAAGATAAAATGAAGAAAAAAAAAAGTTGGCACCAAAAAAAGAATATAAGGGTTACTGTTCTAACACGTTCTCCCCCATACCACATAAATTAACAAGTACTTTAGTCCTTTAAGTGCAGTCACTTGATACAGAACAAAATCAAACACACTTGCATTTCACTCAAGAATTGCAAATCTGCATAGATAATTTTAGCCCTTTCCTTTTCCATTGCAACACAGGCACTATTTACACCCATGCTGGGGTGTGGGGGGGGCTTGCGTGGGTGGTACTCTCACTGGCATTCACGCATGTGACGGAGCGTCTGTGCGGAGGGACCTTTTTTGCGGGCCGCGAGGCTGTGGTACTCCCGGAAGCAGCGGCCGCCCTTGCACAGGTTCACGCCGCACGCCGAGCAGCCGAACACGCTCTCGTGACGCAAGTTCTTCAGGCTGCAGTTTTTGCACCGCTTGGTCTTCAGCGAGACCTTGACCAGCCTGTGGCCCGGGGGGGGCGATGGCGCCCGCCTGGCAGCGTCGCAGTGGAGTCGGGCCGCGCGCTGGGCACACTTGGCCAGCTGGGAGCCCAGGCGCTTGCGGTAACGGGCCTGCGAGAAGTGGCCGTCCTCCAGCCACCAGGGGGGGCTCTCCTTCAGGGTCTCCCGGAGGATGATGAAGGAGTTGATCACGGCCAGGTTCAGGAGGAACCAGAGGAGGCAGCGCCACCGGGTGTCCCAGGTTAGGCCCCCCACGGGGTTACATGCCTGCAGCTGGTTGCAGATGTCCACACCTCGCATGTTCTCCTGCAGAAGCTGGAAGGCCTGCGGGCGCCCGATGGGCTCCAACTCGCCCGCCTTGGCACGGGACTTCCTCCACACGGTGTCGGGCAGCCCCGGCACCGCATTAGTGGAAAGGCAGCACACCTCCTTGCTGTCCTTCCAGCGCGTGGCCAGCAGGGGGCCGCACTGAAACTGGAGGAATTCCCCTGGATTATTCAGCTTGGCCAGCGCCCACAGGCCGGTGGGCAATATGGAACTTTCCGGGGGGAGGGAGCTGCTGCAGTAGGTACCGCGCTCCAGCAACCGCAGCACGAGGGGAACAGTGGTGAGGGAGCTGGCCAGGAACACCTGATGGTGTCTGCCCTGGAGCCCTTCCAGCAGGGGCAGCACCACCCTGAAGCCCAACTCCTTACTCTTCTTTTGCCCGCAACGTTCATTCCGGACAATCAAGCGATGGCAGTACCCAGACTTAGAGTCACACAGCAGCCACACCTGCGGCTGACCCATGCTCCGCTTGGCACCGTCAGTCTCCAGACATGGCAGCAGCGCCCTGTCGATGGTGAGACACTTCTTAGGCTTGCAGGCCTCCCACATAGTGGAGTCCAGAACCTCCAGAATGGGCCTGATCAAGCGCAGCTTGTCCGGATACTCCTGCTGGTCCTCGCTGTAGCCAGCCACGCGGAAGTGCGTGCAGATCTGCCGGAACCGCTCAGCTGTCATCGTCTTGAGGAACGTCTGCCAGTTATCATGGTGCTGTCCGGACCAGTACATTTCCATTTCCGGGAGGCTCTTCAGACCCATCAGGATACTGAGGCCCAAAAACCCTTGGATGTCGCTCACGGTGACCGGGACCCAATCAGGATCGCCCTGACCCATCACCTGGCTGTACGCGGCGAAGGCATTTGTCTCCTTGGCGATAACGTCCAGGAAGGACGCAGGAAAGAGCAAATGGAAGAAGTCTATAGCGTCAGCGTTCTTAGCCAGTGAGTGGGCGGGGCCATGTTCGCCCGCGAACTCCTGCACTGCAGCGCCCTCTTCTGGCTTGCCCCAGCTGTCCACGGCTGACCAGTCTGGCTTGCCCCCACCTCCACTCCCTGCTTCCCCTCCCGGTTCCTCCTCATCATCATCCTCCTCAACCTCGGAACATTCAATATCCGACTCCAGACGTTCTGTGGGGAGGGAGGGAGGGGGGGTCAGAGGAACAACACAGTTAGGCCTCTCCTCCGCCGGGGCTCTTTTCTCTTTCCATTTTCTCTTTAGATTGATATTCCTCCTTTGTTCATAAGCGTTGTGTTTTTTTTTTCTTTTTCTACTTTTTCCTGCCTCCATCTGCTTAGGATTTGAATGCTGAGATTCACTTTGTGTCCAGAGAGCCCTCACAAACACTCATCCGTCATTCCTGTGAAGTGTAATCATGGGGAAAGGCGAGGCGTAATGCAAAAAGCCACACTCCAATGGCTCTTACCATTCTGCCATAGCAGCCACATGTACCCAGATGTCCCAGTTACACATGGATACCCATTTAGACAGCCGAAAAATACCAGTGCGTCGTAATTTTAGGTAATCCGTTTTCACTATGGCACTATGGCGGTCCGACAGACACCAAGGTTAATGATATGATATGATCCAGGTATATGCAATTTCAGGGCAAGGGAAGGTGATGATTAAAGTTCACCAGTGCATTCTGGGTACAGGATATAGAAACCGCAACTCAAACAAACAGCAAAACTGCAAGGGGCCAACAGGAAGGATCCACCATAATTACAAATGAAATGCAAGCAGAAGCAGGAGAAACGTTGCACACAATCACTCATTTTTTAAATAGCTGACTGGAGTTTTTATATATGGTCAGAGCAGACCCAGTATACATGCAGATCTCCCCCAGTGGCTGCATACCAACACCCACCTTTCAAGGAGCAGAGGCTGTAGCTGTGGCTGGGGTACTGGACCAGGTGCTTGGCCATCATGTCACCCAGCAGAGTGGAGTAACTGCAGGAGCTGCAGGTCAGCTTCGCCCAGCTGGTGGAGAGCAGACAACAGTGTCAAGAAACGGGGGCGAGGGTGGATGAAGACGGCGGGAGACATCTGTGACGGACGCCTGTTACCTTGGGACCGGTTTCCGGTATAAGGCCAGGTACTTGGTGCTCTTGCGAGGTACGTGATTGCTGTTAAAATAAAAAATGAATCACTGGACGCCCTTGGGACCCTGAGCAGGACAAGCAGCCATACCTTATATTATAGCAATGAAATACAGTACAGTTTAACATTTCGTTAAAATAAAAATAAGAACTACTAACAACAATTATTCCTGTGCTCCAAAAATCAAGAGTATTCCCAAATATTTCATATAATAGCATATAATTAACATTAGTACCATCAAAACGGTTGAAGTAAAAATAGCAGTGTGTATATAGAATATTATAGGCCATTTCTGGGAGGGGAAGTTAACTATCACTCACTGACACTTAGAATGCAGCTGAAACAGACTTGGTATGGAAGAAAGGTTTTATGGCATTGGTGTAAAGCAATTAGAATGCGTATTTATGGCCATTTATACACTCAAGCGATTTCGAATAATACGCTGCCTCCTCTAAGCTGTATGTTGACTGAAAACCACAAATAAACTTCCATTCCAGTCACGTGACAAAGTGGTTTACACAATCTCCAGCCAGACAGAACCAATCAACCGGCACAGATTCCTCCGCTATGGAATTCCCTCATGGCTGAAGTACCGCGACTCCCGCGCGAGTGTGGCGCTCGTTCTCCTGCTGTGGGGCGACATCCGCACCTGCGGGGCCAACAAGCCGTGACTCACTTGATCATGTGGTTGGCGTAGGCGCGGGAGCAGCAGGTGCTGTAGCGGCAGATCGAGCAATGCACGTAGGTGGGGAAGTGGTTGGCGAAGTCGGGGATGTCGTAGTTACATTCCAGGCACGTCTGTTGGCCCAGCACCTCCCTGGAGGTCACATGACAAACAGCCCTAACATATCACGGATGTTGCTAAGAAGTACTGCGGTGGGAGGGGAGAAAAAAAAACATTATAAAACGGAGAAAAACATTCAGGGAGCACGGGGAGTGTCGATATCACTGACCGCTGCTCCTGGAATTTGGTGAGAAGCTCCAGCATCTTACTGACAGACTTCCTTTTGACGGGGGGGTGAGGACACTGCTGCTTCTGGTGGCCCTCAGAGTTCACAGGAGATGGGGCGTCTCTAACCTCGGGGGGCGGGGGGGGCGGCAGGGGCACTGGGGGGAGGCCAGGGGTGGCCTTATTCTGTGCGGCGTATGCCCTGATGGTGACCTGGGGTGCGGCGAGCAGATCGACACACAGAACAGTCAAAAAACTAACATTACGAGGGATATGAACCACCAAAGATGCTCATAGAGAGATAAGTGTTTCTGGGACGTGACACGCCATCGCTGGCCACCTTGGTGCCTGGCAGGAGCCCCTCCAGCTGCTTGGGCTTGCGGAAGGTCTTATGGTGGTTGACCTTGTGATCCATCTTGTCTTTGGTGAAGAGGAACTGCAGCCGGCACTTGTTGCAGTAACACACGGTTTTCTTCTGCAGGGGCGACAAAACAGCACTAGATAAATAAACCAAGTAAACAATCAGACCTCTATAAAATCATCAGGCAGACAGTGCAAAGAAATCCACAGCGGAAAATCAGGACATCGCCTCCCCACGTCGTACACTGCTTAGTTTGTAATGTACGTTCAGCGTGTACAGTTCATGGAGAATCGGGCGACATGAGTGGCCGGCCGAGGTCCTCAGACCCACAGAGGTGCTACCTGGTGGCGAATGTAGTGCTGCTGGTAGGAGTTGCTGTTCTTGAACACCTTGAGGCAGTACAGACATAGCAGGTTCTTGGTGTCCTCATGGCAGGTACGGAAGTGGTTGTACACATCGGAGTAGTAGGAGGAGCGGTACTCGCACACCTGTAGGAGGGTGAGCTGTTGTATAATGCACGCTGGTGTAAATCTACTCAACACCTAGTCCGTCTACTCACTGCTTCGCCTGAAAACGATTTTCGTCACCCAAAGTGACACTTCACTCAGTAAGTTTAGGACCTCTGACATTGTCCTAAAGACTGTAAGTGCAAGACCCTTAACCCAACTGCTCCAAGGGTACCAGAAAAATGGCTAACCTTGAAATTCTCATGGAAAGAAGTATAGGGTACATGAAAACTGAATAATTCCTATGTGTCTTGGATGAGGAGTAAATTAATCTTGTCAAAGCTTCCAATACACGTAGGACGTATTGCCCGTGATTTTTAACCCTGCCACTAGGGCGGGGCTGATCTGCCTGAAGACTGCAGAAGATCACCTGGCAGATGTAGGGCATCTCTCCAGGTTTGTGTGTGTTCTTCATGTGCTGCAGGAACGCCGGCTCACTCTCGAAGGCCCACTCGCAGATTCTACACGTGGCTGTGCAGAGACAGAGGGAAGAGCACCGGTCACCTCAGCTGGGTAGGCACCTCAGTGCTTTTTGAGCAACGGAGAAGTAAGTGCTGGCCTATGTGCATTATGGGAAATGTAGTCTAGGGTCCCGGCTACCAAAAGGACAGCTTACAGGGCGGAGCTAGGAAACATTTCAAACTGGATTTAAGGAAGCACTTCTTTACGCAGCGTGTAGTTAGAGTATGGAATAGTCTTCCTGATAA
>JABFEA020000138.1:15262097-15280482 GCA_019775915.2 Cyphomyrus plagiostoma | reverse complement strand
ATTAGTTAAGTTCTCCCCAAGCGAACTTGATGGGCCGAATGGCCTCCTCTCGTTTGTATAGTTCTTATGTTCTTATGAAACAGCCACATACTGGAGGACTCGTAGTTGCTGTGGACGCCCTCCAGGTGGCACTGCAGCTGGAAGGGTGTGGGGAACTGGCGATAGCAGTGTTGGCAGTACGTGTGGGTGTCCACCTCTCCATTCTGCTGCTCTAGCTCCATGTGGTGCTTCATGTGGTTCATCAGCCTATGGAAGGAAAGAGGGGCCCGCGTGAGAAGCTGTGATTGGGTAGGCGTGAGCTGTCTCCCCCTAGGAGGCGGTGCCGGCCTCCAACCTAATGTTGTTCTTGAGCTTCTTGGAGCAGCTGAGGCACTTGAACTGCACGGACTCCTGGGTGATGTCCTGGGGGGCGTGGCCTCGTTTGCCTTCATAAGAGCCGTAGTAGAATTCATCCACCAGCATGATCAGCCTGCTTTGGGGATCCGTGTCACCGGCCGGGCTGCTCACGCTGAGCTGGCTGGCCGGGGCGGAGGGGTTCTCAGGTGGGATGGGTTTAGTTTGGGGGGCCGGCGGCAGGGTGGGACGCACGACAGCAGGGGCGTCAACCCCCGAGGACATGGGGCTCTCCGTGGAGCTCAGTTTCTGGGGACAGCAGAACTGTCGAGGGAACAAAGCAAATTTCACATCAACAGCACTGCTCACACTGATGTCTGTTCTGCCTGTAATCAAACACTGATCAGATCAGATCAGATTTATTGGTCAGAACTAACTGTTGTACAACGCGCATTATTTGCATTACACAGTGTCCTGTGAAAACAGATGCTTAAAAAAGGTATTTAGAATTCTGTTCTCAAACACTGCAGGCCTTATGGACTAAAAGGGCATGTTCGCATCCTGACCAGAGAAGACAAAAAGGACACTCACACACATCCTGAAGTGGGCTCCACAGCGAGGGCACAGCCGGGAGCCGGGGACAGAGGTAGGGGGGGGCGCTGCAGAGCAGGGACACATACAGGGGATCAGAATGCTTCCCCCAGAAAGGAGGTACGGACACAGCCGCTCACTGAAAACCACAGAAAAAAAGAGGAAGGGATGCAAACTGACTGACTGAGAGAATCGACTGCGGCCTTGAGCACCAGTATTCAAGTGACTATACATAAATAAAAGAGTATTCGATTAACTCCCAAATGAAATCAGTAGATTACTTGATAACTGGCATCACTGATAGTGACGGCTCTACCCATGTGTCAAACTTTGATTATCACCAGTGAGAAGAACTAAAATGCTAAACCATTAGAAAAACTAAAACAAATTGTCAGATATATAAAATAAAAACAACACTTCCCTAACTGCACGCAAGTCAGAGAGAAACAAGAAAGGCACCATTAGCATTGGCATAATTTGAAAAAGCATTTAACTGCATGTCAAAAAACAGATATTTCTAGCCGACTCGTTCGGTATCATTTATCATAATGAAACAAAACACTCCCACCACACTTGAATATAGCTATGAAAGACCCAACTCTACACCCCAGTCACCGAGCAACATCCCTAAGCAAAACAGGCTGAATCTGCCATTCCCCATCCACCCAGTTCAAGCGTGCTTTTTAAAACGAGAACCACTGCCATTCCCTAATACAACCTGAAACTGACAGTGAGCTAGAAAATGCAGTTTGCAAGATCAGAAAAATTTTGTTTAGGACAATCATACACCCAAATGTTCAATCAAAATGTTCTACAATTCACCCAGAACATCAGTCATCATCAAGGGAATCGCACCCAAGAGACTTTGTACTACAGTGAGGGACTAGACATTAATGTCCATAACTATTAGGGTTATTTATAGAACCTCTAGCCACAGCTATACAAGGGGGATCAATATATCACAGATCTCGGAACCATGAATTCCAAACATAAGGTCAGTTTATATGATTGATTCTATAGTTGAAGGTACATTTTGCATTTCAAAAAATTAAGAAAAAAAACTTTCACAACCTACCTATTTTTCTTACTTTTATTCTGAAAAACAGATTAGGCAATATGTGGATATAACAATAAATCCCAGTAGGATTGATCATTCATGTTCCATTAAACAAATAGTCCTATCACACCAGCACCTCAAATCAAGATAATATTTCACCCAAGCATAGCATAAAAATAAAAAAAAAATGGAAAAAAATGTTTTAATCTTCACAGAACCATTCACACAGGAAACATGTACGACATGTATATATAATATCCAGTAAAAATATAACTGTTCTTAAAATATTATAAGGGAGAAAAAGTACATCAATAATGTGTATGAAATTAAAAACAATTTCGTTATTTTACTTGTGAAAATAATTCATAAACCATCACTGCCAGCATATAGGTGTAACACGTTAAAGGAGTCAGAGCTGTCTCAAAATCATATCCCTTATGGAATAATCAATTATTTTTCAAATTCATATCTGAACTTGAGAGTCCAGAGTGCGTTATTATGAACAGCTGCTGTGGTGGTTTATCCTGATTTAGGAGTCTTATGACCAAACGAAAGAAGCTCCTCTTGAGCCTCTGTTGTTGCCCATAAGACTCCTGAAGCATTTGCCTGATTTAAGCAGATTGAATCGACAGTTACTGGAGTGAAATGAGTCTTTGACGATCCAGGTTGCTCTGGTCCTGCATCTCCTGATGTAAGAGACTTTGGATTCAATCTGGTGCAGCAGACCTTTAATGTCCTGGTCACAACTGTTACCAAACCAGGAGGTGATGTTCTGGATTAAGACACTTTCCACAGCACCAGTCTTTTGGGTCACCGGAGAGACGGGTCAGCCGTCTCAGGTGGTAGAGATGCAGCCTTTGACAGGCCTTGTGTATGTACAGTCCACGTCAGATCCTCAGAGATGCAAACGCACAGATATTTGCTCACCCTCTCCACTGCAGCCCCATTGATGTTGAGGGGGGTGTAGGACCGCTGTTGGCTCCTTCTGAAGACCACCACCAGCTTCTTGGTATTGCTGACATTCAGCTAGAAGGCAGTTCTTTTGACGCCACAATGTCAGGTTCTCCACCTCCTCCAAGTAAGCCATCTCATCGTTGTTGAGGCCCAGAACTGCCGCGTTATCAGCAAATTTGACGATGGAGTTGGAGCTGCGTGTAGCCACGCAGTCATGGGGATAGAGAGCGTAGAACAGAGGGCTAAGTACACAGCCTTGAAGTGCTCCTGTATTGAGTGCAATGATGTTGGAGACACGATCACCAACCCTCACCACCTGTGATCTGCCTGTGAGGGAGCTAGAAACCCAGGCACATAGGATGGCTATTCAATTCCAGGTCCCTCACCTTGGAGAACAGTCTATGAGGGACTATAGTATTGCCTGCTGCCTACAGTCAATGAACAGCAATCTTACATAGTTCCCTGTTTGTTGTCCACGTAGCCGAGAGCGTAGTGGAGCACACGACAGATGCCGTCATCCATCGATTTGGCGAACTCGAGAGGCGAGAGGCGAACTGTAGTGGGTCTGTGGAGCTGGGGAAGAAGCACGTGATGAAGACCTTAATGAGTCTCTCAAACACCTCCATGATTACCGACGTTAGTGCAACTGGCTGGTAATCATTCAGGCATGAAGGCTTATTGTTTTTTGGTGCCGGGACAATTGTGGATCTTTCAAAGTGTGTGGGGACCACAGACTGAGCCAGAGGCTTGTTGAAGATGGAGGTAAAGACTCTGGTCAGCTGGTCAGTGCAGCAGCGTAGCAGGTGCCTGGAGATGCCGTCCGGCCCTGGCACTTTACTGATGTAGCGCCTTGCACAAGTCACACTCCGTAATGACATCACCGTGTTCACAATTAGCTGCAGTGGATTCACCTTCAAAGTCCATGGTTGTGTGCAATCCGTGCCACATTCAGTCCATGTCGCCCAGGTGGAAGTGAGACTCCATGCGCACTATGGTACCGGCGTTCTGCGTTTTGTAAAGTACGCCGAACTCCCTGAGAAGCAGCCTTGTAAGAGCTCATTTGGCCGGTGAGGAGTCCTGTGTTATACGCGGCGGCACGGGCATTCACTGCCTCAAGGATACTTCTTTCCAACTCCTTGTTGCGTCTCCATCTTTCCCTGTCTTTTGCTAAGTTCTCCTCTCTTCTGTCTGGGTTGGCATCACGCCTTGCCCGATACCTCCTCTGCTTCTCAGCAGCTGATAGTGGCATATCTAAAGCAGAAATGCAGGCTACACTGAACATTGCATTGTGATTTAGTCAATAATGTTACTGGCTGTCAAAATTGTTACTCTACTTTGGTAACAGCGTTTGACGGTAACAGAATTGACAATTTTAAACTTTTAAAACAAAAACTCCACTTGCTAGCATAAATGCTAACAGCACATGGCACTAATATAATCAAATCATAGATAAGACTTAAATAAACATCTGGATGCGTTTTCCAAAATCTTCTTAACGCTACATTGTTCGTAAGTTCTACCTTAAGTTGTCTCTTAATGCTGCAACATGTTTCCCGAAATGTTCTTAGTTAAGCAGCATTCACATTAGGCCTATATGCAAATGCGTATTTATTTTATGTGCAAGAAATCACTGCATGTGCAGAAGTACAAATTAGCCACGTAAATAGTGTCATAATAGCGGGAATGCACATAATTTGCGCTGCTACAAGTGTGTCGCTTTACTGCGAATGCATACTTTTGTACCAGTTATATGTGCTCCTTTTCGTATTACACCAAAGCAATGGGATCAGAAATAGATGGAGAAGTAACATACATTTCTGTAGGTCTTTGTCCTATTGACATAATACACTGACGAGGCTCCAGCAAAATAGTGGCGTGTACAGTCGTCCCACCATAAAGACACACATAAACACGCACTCAGACACAAGTGCAGATGCTATGCAGAACTTTCATTTAAACAGGCAGAGAACACAAAGAATCCAAAACCAGAATATCTTGCTGATATTTTGGGCTGATGGAGATCGCTCACGAGCAGCCAGCCCATAAAATGAATAACAACGGTATCAAGCAGGAAAATGGAAATATTGTGAAACGAAGTGGTACAAATCGGGCACCGTCGTAAAATTTGCCATGAAGTGTAGTGCTGCGCATGTGCAGATGTGCGAGGTACAAATACGGCGGGAGGTATGGATTGGTTCAGAAACGCAATGATGATGTCATTAAATGAGCACCAGCCAAACATCACACGGTACAGAACGATGTGGAAATAGTGATACAAATATGATGGTTTTGTCTCATCCAGCTGTTTTTATACTGATGTACACGATTCTAGCGATTATGCAAAAATGATCATGGTCAGTCCAAATAATTGCGATCAGGCAATTACGTAATAATTGTGACAGGCCTCTTGCCGATTAATTTCTCAGCAATAATTAATTCATATTTTCATTATAACCTTCAATAAATACACAGGGACATGGCATAACCTCAGAACATCTTAACAGACAAGGTACCACTTGTAGACATTATGCTATACATCTGCACAAATCAGTAATCTTTAACCTTCACAACCTGAGCCAAAAACGTGTCACTTACTTGTGACAGTGCGACAATTAACAATGACCCTAAAACCACACTTATTGAAGGAAACAATGAAATGGGCAGCTGAAAGAAAAAATTCTTTACAATTTATACACTCTTTTAACAAATCAGGGACATGGCCATGCAATAAAACAATGGCCTTTAACCCCCCCCGGAAATGTTTTTATTACTGTTCATTGATGTAGCCAAGTAATACATTTGAGTACATTTGAACCCTGCTCAACCCGCCACATCTGTCTACTGATTCATAAATGGAAAATGGAAGATTAGTACCATGCTGAAATAGTGATCTACAAGTAATCCAGTCATTTACAAGTAATCCAGTAAATTCAATCTCAAAACATTTCACAAACCCCCAGTGATGGGATTTACTAACATATGTACACACCACTGGCTACTGGAACAATCTCTGCATGCGTGCTCCTGTCCACAAGCCAGACTGATGGCACACTAAAAAGAACTATTTACGAAGGGACTGAAGTCACATGTCTCGCTCCCGCCATGTTTTAACGACAGTAACAGCTTATAAATTTGAGAAAATGAACCACAGGCTAACATCACAGTTAGCTGGATCCCTGCATGACATCAACAATCTTTCACGGTCATTATTGTTCTCAGCATCTCTATGTGAGACTGCAGTGAGAATGAACGTATAGCTGGCAGCTGTGCGGCTGCGGACTTCCAACACACCTCTCATGTTGGCGTAGGCCGATGGCGAGGACCCGGCCAGGGCAGCGGCGGTGGTCCGCCCATCACTCGCCATTTTGGCCAGGATGCCCGGAGGGGCCTGTAGCGGTGTGCCAGCCAGGGCGCTGACAGCGGGCGCCGCGTTGGGTGGCCTCTGCACCTTGGTGCCGTCCCCGTGCCTCACTGCGGCCACACCGCACGGGATCACTGCGGGACAGGAGACGGGGACTGGCGCGGGACGTTGTGGCATCGGGGACACACAGCCAGTAGCGGGTGGGCATTCCCAAATAAGCAGCCAAGAATTTAATTAATGAGTATTATCCGGGGGGGGCCTTTTTGCAGTTTTAGCGTGTGTGTGTGTGTGTGGGGGGGGGGTGTTCTTTCTATCACAATCTGCTCTGCACCTGAGGAAGAGTATCTTCTAGTACCTACCTTCAGAGCCTAACGCACCAGGCCACACACCAATGCCTACTACTGCAGTCAGCCCTTCTGCATCGCTGCTGTCCCCATCGCCATGTTCATATATGGTGGGGTTTGCATAAAAAATCACATGCAGTTTTTGGGGGTTGTGTGAAAGCCACAGATGCCACATAAAAAGCTTCCTAACTCACAAATACATTAGACGTATGTAAGCGCTGTTAACAGCAGCCTCTCACGTGACCTCGCAGTGACCTTGAAGTGACCTCACAGTGACATCACAGTGACCTTGAAGTGACCTCTGTATCCTGTATTTCTCATGCCAAAGAGACCGAAAAAATTTGACGCAACAATTCCGGATCACGTGGAGCCCTGAACCCCTGAGCCCCTGAACCCCTGAGCCCCTGAGCCCCGCAATGTGGAAGGGTTAGCTGTACTTTTACCACCACAAGACAAAAGAAAAAGGAGGGTAATGGGAGAAAATCTACAGGTGGGACAGTCAAAGGAGGAGAAAGACACTGGCAATTCTCTTTAACAGCTTTTGATATGTGATTTTTTTTTCTTCAGGACAACTGCAACTCAAACATCCCTCTTTTTAAGAAAATGACCAACAGAGCTTATAGATTATAGCCGGTAAATACAAGTGTGGCCAAAAATATTGGCACCTCTGTGGTTTTTTCCAGAAAACACACCAATTCTTTCACAAAGATGTTAACATTTCAAATGATTTGGTGGTTATATATGCATTTCCTTTACTTGCAGTAATACCAGTGTTTTTGGTCGCAACTGTATTACAAGAATAAGACTTGTGGCGGAGACCTTACCGGTTTTGGACTGGGAGTTCTGGGTCAGCACAGAAGAGTGGACAGGCTGGGTGGCAGCAGAGGTCACCACGGTGGAGAGACCCGGCGCCCCCGGGTGGCTGAGGGGGGTATTACTGCGGATGGTGAGGGTGGCTGGGATCTGGACTGTGGTGTAAGTGGTGGAAGTCGGCCGACCAGCTATGGGAGTCCCAGGCCGTACTGGGGCAGGCTGGGACACAACCTGAGGCACCCCCACCGCCGGCTTGAAGAACTGCGTGCCTGAGGTTGGGGACAAATTAGCAAAATTGTATTATTCTCCTCAAACTCACAGGCTCACCATGACCGGCTGGCTGCAATGTCACGCTACCTGACACCAATGTGATCGGTCGGACGGTCTGACCCGGCTGCACGTTCAACACGATCCCCAGGGGATTAACGGGGTTCCGCACAGGCCTCACATTCTGGACAGGGAACCCCTGTGCGATCGACACAGACCCAGTGATAAAGGTTGATGCAACATGGCCCACGACTACCTGTGTCTTAAGACACACAAGCTTGTCATTCACATACTGCAGTCAGCTTCAACAATGACTTTGACCAATGTTATGCACTTGCTCCAAGTTCAACAAAAGAAACACATACATAGCACCTTTAGTAAACTAAAGGTCTTCTCTTTAATATCACAAAAGTCAACCCCTCAGAGCCAACTGGCAAAGACTCCAGACACTACTTTCAAAGGAAAATTTGAAATTCGGGATCAAGTACGCGCATTTCAGGAAGGAATCTTTAGAGAGCTTTCAGAGAGCATTGAGTCTCATTCAGCTCACAGTCAAGTAGAAGCACCAACTATCTGTACTCATGCTTCATGGTTTCCTATAAAGAAAGGCCAGATTAGATGCTGCCCAGTCTTCATGAGTGCGTGGGCCTCGTACCTGTGTGGTGAAGTAGATGGGCTGGTTGGTGGCTGCACTGGATCCAGGTGCAGGACCCTGCATGACCTGCATAGGCTGCAGAACGTGAGACATAGCCACAGTGCCCAGCCCTCCGGGACTCTGCGTCAGGATCAGCTGCTGGCCAGGGGCAGGCTTTGGTAACCCTTGGGTCACTAACGACGGCACTGTGGGCTGGCCGACAGCAGGGGGCAGTACCGACGATAAGGAGCCTGGGCAGTTTTAGGACAGGATTATAAACAGGAAAATGCTCACAAGGACAACAATACCATGCAAAATCTTGACTCCTGCCACATAATTTAAAGAAAAACATACTTGAGTGTATCTGGTAATTTAAAAAAAAAAAAAAAATGTATTCTGCACTTATAATTCTGAGCCAACGCCGGTGTAACAGTCTGTTGTTAAACAACGTTTTACATAAATTACCAGAAAATATAAAACATAAACAAGATGGACTGAACAACAGCCCCACTTACATGTTGAATTTGAGTGGATCTGTACAGTGGGACTGGGGGTGGCACTGGACACCATCATCTGGGTGGCCATGGAAACGGAGAGTGATCCAGAGGACGCTGTAGAAGGTACTGTGGCCAGGGAGGTGGTTCCGGCAGTCACGCTGTCCGGCACTTTAATAAAGAGTGCAGTGAGGGACTCATTTACTTGGCAACATAATAGCCAAATTATTCAAGCACTCAGAACAAAATGTACAAATGTAAATGTAATCATGGCGTCCAGCACTCAACTGCACAGAGACTATAACGATGGTTGTGTTTGGGCAAATTATATTATAAACTCCATTTTTTACTCAACACAGACCAGTATGGCTGATACCTCCCCAAAAGACTGACTGGTTAGATAAATTACACCGATGAGGGCGCAGAGCATCTTTACAAAGCTACAGTATTTACAGACCGATAAATCCTTAGCGACACATGGTTCACACGGTTAAGGTCACAGCAGTATTACTACACAAAAAAATCTTCTAGGGCTATCACTATCGATTATATCTATAATCGAGTAATCACCCAATTAATATGACAATTCATCAAGTAATATAATATAATATAATCATTGAAATTGGCGCAAGGCAGGAACCAACCACACTCAGTCACACATACAGTCAATTTAGGCACTCCAGTTCACTTACATTTAATGTTTTTGTACAGTATAAGGAAATCGGCAGATCTGCCGAAGAAAGGCCCCCCACATACAGGGTGAACGTCAAACTCCAGCGGCAGTGTGTGTCGACAGCAGTACCCAGTGCGCCTCTGTGCCGCCCTCGGTAGGCACGCACGATGTGCGATGTTAATATCGACATGCCATTTTATGCACATGGAGTTGTCATATCGCAAGGACCACGACAGTCTGCTGGATTGAAACCGTCAATGAATTGCGCTAAAATCTTAAGTGGAAATAAAATTCAGCAAGCTTTGCAATTTTCACGACGTTGTCTTTTCAACATTATCTTTGTATATGTTTCTTTAAAAGAATCAGTCCGGTTTACTGCTGCTGCTTTTGCATGAGCTGTGCACGTCCTCTCTGATAAATCATTCCCCTCCTTGCTGTTGCACTCACTCATAGATCTTGTCGCGCATTTATGAGAAATTAAACAAAAATAAGCTAAAAGGAGATTAGTGACACGAACTGGTCACAAAAAGACATTCATCTTCCGCTGTATGCAAATACATAGAACGCACATTGCATAGAAACGAAATTGAGCTGAAACAAATTTTATCGGCACTGCTTTTTCTGCTGGCACACCTCACCGACTCAGAGATAACTTCTATTTGCCTATATAGTTCATTTTAAATTCCTAAATTAAATATATAGATGTGAAAATGTGAACTTCTTCCAGTATCCTTAAGCCCTACCACACAATACGTTAAAAAAAATAATTAACTATACTTGGTTGTGTATGCTGTATTATGTACAAGGAACCTTTGTTTGAGTAGCGACTGCTTTGACTGAAATCGTAGAAAGCAAATGAAGCAAAACAATTTAAGCGAAAGTAATAATGAAAACAGGCTAGACTACTCTGACAAGATAAATAGCACATCGGTGGCTAACCACACTTTACTGGGTGAGTCTGTCAAACCCAGAAGTCTTCTTTAAGATGCATTTGCATTGCTGTGATGACACTGAGGTTCCGCTTTGCAATACTGACAACTGCACTCTCATTCACTTTTCACGTGAAGTGCTCCCACGTAAATTATGCTTTCTCTGTTTATTTGGATCCTCATTCTCTAAGCATCGTCTTCCGTCCCCCATATTTCTGAGTAATCGAAAAGGATCATTTTAACTGACACCTTTTAATACGAGTTTAATCAAGTAATCGTGACAGCAATAAACATTTCCCAGTTCTGAAAACGCACCAAGTTATAGATTCAGCACATAATTACAATTATTAATATAAAATCAACGCTGAATTTATATTTGTCTAATTTTATTATTGTATTACTGTTTTAATCCTTTGTTCATGCTGGATGCAATGTAGTTCATATGAAAGCTATAACAAGAAAACTACTATTTTAAAATTACATTTACTTATAGCTAACCCAAAGCCAAAAAAAATGGCTGAACTGCTGTTATGCTTTAAAACCTTCGCGTATTATATTTAGATTTAAAAATCAGTAAGTCAGTATATAGTTCTCTGATACAAACAGTATATCAAGCAACTTCTTAGCGAAAGGCTCCAAGATGACCAGCCAGTCTGACCACTCAAACCTGCCTTTTTGACATCCAAGCACAAGGGCAGAATAGTGGTAGACGTTTGGTAAGGAATAATATACTGGAAAAAAGACATAAAGGAACAACTTCACAATGCATTACGCGCTGCCTCAATTCAAATCAGGGGCTGAAATGTTAACAAGGATCTGTTTAATGCACAGTGATAAGCTATTCCAGCTTGCAGTCCCGTTTACAAACACATAGATGCAGCTGGACGATTTATGGAATGGACAGGCTGTAGCTCTGGTCCTTTGAGTCTTGTATGGACTGAACGCAGGAATCCAAAGTAAGGTTCAGGAAATCAAATTATATCAGGCTACTACACCATAAGCACACATGATCTTGTTACAACAAAAAAGTACTTCATTTTTCACTGTAAAAAGATCAAGTTTCCTATCAACGGTGATAAAAAAGACAACTGTAAAGAGTCCTGTAATTAATTATAACTACATTAGGAATCCAGCAGATAAAAATACAATTAAAGACCCATTAATTCTTGGAAATTTTTATCTAAATTCTATTATTCCAGCATAGATTCTGTGTAATCCCCCTAAATCTACAGACACTATTCTATTACATAAAATCTCACATGAAATATAATTTATACACATGCCTGTCTTTACCTCAGTTCAGCTTCCTTCCAACAGCTTGGTCACAATAAAAAAATTGCACACTAACAACAGCAGGGAATCATGTTCACAACCGCCAATAAATACACAGTTAAAACTGCCAGTTGGGGGTGTGCTATCTGACGCCGCAGACGCCCCCTTGCAGAGCAGCCCAGTTCGCCCCAAAACACAGGCACCCTGCCCGGGGCAGCCGCTTACCTGAGGTGGCCTTGCTCTCTACCGTGCCGACTTCTTCATCCTCGACATCATCGTTCATCTTCTGCCATGGCTCCAGCTCCTCCTCCTCACACTCCATAAACAGATCGGCATCTGCCATGTTTCTGAAGACCAGAACAAACAGCATATACGCATACATTCTCACATGCATTTACATTTGCGTCATCACCCTGATTTAAACCTGGCAAGGCAAATTAAAATTTTAAGATCGATAAAGTGAAGCTGGTCTATTCATGATTTTTTTAGGGTAATACACAACCACTGTGTCTTGTGGCATTACTACTAAAATTTGTTTGAAAATACCAGCATACAGAAAACTGGCAAAAATCCAACATGGTGCATCCCTGCTGTTTGCATGTAACTGGCAGCAGTAATTTAATTAAATCATACATATGTGTAAGATCATAACAGCTTTTGTTCTAAATGTACTTGATGAATAAGCCTTGTTTGGATTTAATCAGATCGGGTTTGATGCAATCAACAACCTATGATCAGATCACATTAAATGTATTCTGGTCAACTTAATGGTTAACCCTTAATGGTGAACAAAAAATAATTTCACAAAAATGAAGTATTTATATAGTGAACTATTTATATAGCATTCATGATGCATAATAAACAAGGCTATAATGTGTTAAGTCTTTTTATAAATAGTTATAGCTGTGTGCATATAACACATTATGAATGCATTATAATGCATTATGAAGGTATCTATAACGCATTATACATGGGTGCTTAGGTTAAGTGTAACTGTGAGCTTTATCTAGTACAGTTGAGGTGAGGGATACTCAATACACACAATACATTCACAAAAAACAATTAATATAATATTAATATATTATTATAAAAAATTATTATAATATTATATACTGAAAAATGGATTATGAAAGATGATGCAGCTAAGTGATAGGGCTGGCCTTCAAGTCAGCTGCAATTATCTTGAGGTAAGAAGTTAATTAAGCAAAACAATTTAAGGCAAGGTAATGACAAAGACAGGCTAGGCTACACCAAGGGGTTGAAGGGCACCTAGCATATAGTTATCGATAGCTAACCTTGCATTATTCAGAGAGTAATGCATATAGTTATCGATGGCTAACCTTGCATTATTCAGCGAGTCCGTCAAACACATAAGCTTTCTGAATGTCTGCATTTTCTTTCACTTTTAATTTGTAGTTGTGCCACACAAGGCTTTTGCTATTTTAGAGCAATTTCCTCCGGGATCAATAAAGTGTTTCTGATTCTGCTTCTATTTACTTGGACCATGATTGGGTATGCTCCATCTTCCTTTGGCATACTGTTGAGTAACTGAGAAGGCAAATTTTAATTGATGCGTCTTCAAAATCAAGTAATTGAGTTTAATTGAGTAATCATGACAGTTGTAGTTTTATTTATTGAAACAGTAGTCTAGTTCAAATGGAAGCCTAGTTGAAACATTTCTTCAAATGTTGATTAGCTGATATCAATATCACACTGAATTACCAACACTGAAAAGCACTGTTAATCTTTATATAATATTAATACATTAAAGCTGCTCAAAAAACAACAAAAAACATAAAAATCTAACACTGCAACAATATTAAAATATTAATTCACAGTTGTGATCAGGTGCCAAAATTGGAACATTTATTGTGGAAACAGATTATGCAGGTAAGGGTGAGTTCAAAAACTAATTAATGAAATAATATTTATTTCTGAAAATGCCATTAAAACCTACTATTTAAGATCCAAGGATATCTCACATCTTCACCTTCAAGTTCAGCATGGTGTGGAATATTTTATTTCTAAAATTCTCAGTAATACAGCACCTGTCTACTTAGTATGTAATTCAAAACAATTAATTTATACAATGTAATGCACATTAACAAATGAATTGGATATTATTAAGATTTAAAACTAAATACTAGTTCTTACTTATTAATAGATGTATCAAGTTTCCAGCAAATGTGTTTTCCACATAAAATTTCATGTGGAAAGTAATTTCATATAGTTTGGGCAGTGCTTTTGTTAAAAAGAGTAAAAACCTTTTGAGAAAAAAATGAAAAATGAGTACAATTATGAAACGAGCATAATTGTTTAGTGTTATGAGTATCAATTGAGTACGTTGTATCCAGCCAGTATACTAGTGGCAGTAATTAATAATCGTGGTGTTGATACGGCACAATCTATAACCACTTCATCTGACAAGCAAGCTGCTTATGAATGTTAAAAATGTAATAAATACCCTGATCCACATTGCCAGCTTAGCACCTATTATAACGCAGCAACCATTTCATTAAATCTTTCATTAATATAAAAACAACCAAAGTCGCTATGTTTTAGAACATTAACATATACTACACCATTTATTGAGAATCCAGATCATAACAGAACATGCATTTCTGTCAAATGAAATGTAGACCAAATCAATATTTCCGTGGTAACCACTGATCAATTAAGCCTGGACTTGCATGCGAGGTGGAGAGAAAATAGTCCCTTTACCAGTAAGTATGCGATTTTTATGTACGTATTTCAAAGCTCTCCCAGTTTCTAAAGAGTATATGAAACTAAGATTAAAAACAAACCTTGTATCTAAAAAGTTTTATTTGACACCATCCGACTAAGTTGAACGGTCAGACGACATTTTTTAAAAATCATGAAAAAAAAATTTCAACAGCGCAGTCTTACTGTTGAACCGTGTGGTGTCCTGCAGCCCGAGTGCCTGTTTGCAATGCGATGTTCTCTTTAGATGTTGTTTAGCTAGCTAAGACAATGAGACGTGCAACGTCATGTGAATAACCCTGCCCCTCCATATACAATGCCCCATTAAAATTAAAACTCACCTTTTCGTTACGCAAAACTGACAGCTAAAACATTTGGCATAAAAACAAAGATATGTGAAATTCTTCGCGGGCTTGCCACTCACTGTAAGAAATAACTGCGCTATGGGGGCAGATGCTTTCACCTTCCCTCTGGCTCGCACTGGTGGACGCGAACTCTGACGTCACTTCCAGTGTGGAAAACTGCACTCTAATTGGTAGCGATCTATGCAAAGCGGCAGAGTGGGGGAATGACTTCACAAAAGATGTCCTACTTATTTTTGCGAATCTTTCTTTTCTTTACAACAATAAAATACAAACAAAATACACACAATAAGTGTACTGCTGGAAACCAATTTTGAAAACAGAACATTTTCAGAATATTATATATAATCTAGTGTTACTGATTTTTTTTTTGTCTGATTGTAAAATGTCCGCAGGTCTGATTTTACCCCAACATACCCAGCTCCATTTTGTTTTATTTCCTGAATTGATTTTTAAAGTTATTACAAATTATTCTTGTGCGTTATATAAGATATATATAAGAAATTTTGTGAAATGTTCAAATTCCCTTTTCTGCTTCACTCAATACAATGATGATAAGCAATCCATTAAGCGTCTACTATAATTTTGATGCTTGGAATTTAATAAATAAATATTTCACCACAATTCAGGATTCTATGCCTTTCATTTATGTAGAGATTTGTGTGGGTAGTATTTCGTACATTGGATTGAAAACATTCATATATTCACTATAGGATGCTTAAAGAACAAATATATAGTGTTTCATTAAAAAAAAACACACACACACAAAGAACGAATTGAATGGAATTATTATGGAATACTCCCATTAATGAACCTTTCAATTTTATCATCAAAACAGAATACATCCTCCAGAAGACACATGGAGGAGTTGATTGTATACTGTTTCAGTAGTGAATGTGCCTCAGTTTATCCACATTGTTGAATATCAGATTTGTTGCGATTTGTTGAAAATTCATGAAGTACTGAAACCATAGGGGTTCGGCCTTTTAAGGTGCTAAAGCTGCAACACTTAACACTAGGATTAGGGTTTCAAGGTAAATAATACTCAAGAGGGAACTTCAAATTTTCGGAAGAGCGTTGCCAAAGGCATATTGTTGCCAAGGTCTTCTGTTCGAGACATAACACACTGTTAGATGGTACAGAAGTTATAGGCTGAGATTCTTAGAACAATGAACTGCTTATAAAATGCATTAAAGAACAGAGATGATACCATTTTTATGTGTTTGGTGGTATTCATGGAAATATGTTCTAGTGAAAATTAGGCTATGCTAATAATCTCAAATAAAAGGGTCAATGGGGGCATGTCGTAGAACTTTTCAAGTTTGCAGCAAAGATTCCAGTTGAATAGGGGCGTTATATATGTTACCTACGGTGGAATTTTCGAGGCATGCGTTTTACATACACCAGTTTTTCTCGACTGGTGGGTCGCGAGACCATTAATTTTCAGAGGTTCGGCATTTTTTTTTTTTACCTTTGCACCAATTTAGAACCACTAATACAGACTATCTTTGCTGCTCTTTTCATAATTTTTTTCTGTATCTGACCTCAAATGACTTATAGTGACTTAGGCTACTGCCTTCCTGTGACACATAGCGTGTCAATGACACCATCCATCTGCCACCTGTCTTTGACAAGTTCGCCGGCCGGGCAAAAGTAAAACCAGGAATTTACCGAAAATAAATGAGAGCATGTATTTTATTCCACAATAATTTTGTTTTATTTATCTATATATACATACATTTACCCACTTTAATGTATGGAATAAGCGTATAACATTTTGTCATGTTTAATGCTTTAATTCTCATTTTATTTAATTTCATATACAATGTCGAACTGACAGTTTAGCGTCCGAAATAAAAACGCAATTATTTAACTTTTCCTTCCTCATCAAGTAAAACAAAGCCTGATATTGTTTCGGGTTGGTGTATATTTTTCAGAAACATCCATATGTTGATTCTTTGATTATTGCATATGCTGTTTTAGACTATTTAAAATTGGCAGGGATCAGGTTTTAATAATTTGGACAATATTAGTATGAGCTTCACCTCTGGTGAACCCCATTTTTACCGTGTTTCATTAGTGAAGCGCATTGTCCATGAATGCAAAGGAATGAGATGGCATACATAATCCTTGTGTAAGCTTAAGGCGCAAAGATGAAAAGCTGTTCACAGTCATAGTTGTTGCTCTGGTTATTCTTATCGATAACTGCGAAATATTAACTCAGTCCGTCAAATTCATGGTCTTCCGACGCAGCAGTATCTGCTGAGATGGGGGAAGAGCTTCAGTCGTTCATTCCTCTCAGCTATGCAGCGGCAGCGATTGGTAGGTCATGACTTAACGTATAATCACGACTTTTGAAACGTCTTTTAAAGAGATTGTTGCATTGTATTATAGCTAGCTAAACAGGCGATTGGATCTTGTGAGAATTCAGATACATATTTTTAAGAATTTAAGACGTGCGTAGAGATAGATGCATGTATATGGATTTAGTGAATTATATTTGTTAACGTAAATGTATAGCTTTATTCGGGTATTATTTCAAACAAATAGCATTTAAGTCAATTAAGTAGGATTTCGCTGGACGTCTAACAAAAAATTGCTAGACGAATACCTGAATTCCAAAACATAACAGGAATAGAACAGGCCAAAGACAGAATGTAATACTTGCTTAACAATGTTTTTTGCTTTCATCTAATTTTTATTATTTTAAACCTGTTCAGTGTGATTAATTATTCTCTCCCATGACTTGTGATCCTGGTCTGTGGATTTATCGTCAGACTGGCTAGACTTAAACCGATTAAAAAGGCAGTCTGTCTGGTTCTTTTTCGGGAGGTTGGGACCGTTATGACGTAAGCATGGTATCACCTGTTTCTGGACACTACTGGTTTGTTGTCATTCAGGCCTGTTTCTGTTGAGAAAATGGATCGCAGGTGGGGTGTGCCATAGTAAAGTGCATCTGTCCGGTAAAACGGTTCTGATTACTGGGGCAAATAGCGGAACTGGCAAGGAGACGGCAAGGGACATGGCCCGTCGGGGTATGTTAAATAACGTCCCAAGAATATTGCTGTGATTAGCCATACTTGTGAAATGCATCGTAGAGTTAGATTTTGGTTTTTACTTCAGGTGCACGAGTGGTCATGGACTTGATTCGTGCGGAGAAAGCGGCCAATGAAATCCGTCGGTCCACTGGAAACTGCGATATCGTGGTTCGACAGCTTGACGTGGCTTTTCTGTACTCTGTAAAGCAGTTTGCGAAGGAGTAAAATGCTACTGAGGAGCGACTCGACATATTTATCAACAATGCCGGTAAGACCGACACTGATGCATCTAAATGAAACACAATCTTAAATTAACACACCATTGATAGATTTCCAAAATTCTCTACTGGGGCCCACAGAAACAGGGAGTTCATTGGAGGGTCGTCGGGCCCCATCGCAAAGAGCATCAAGAAGCTATTAATAAATTCATTTACATTAATTATGAAAGCATCTTACATTGCATTACTTTACTGTTTTCTCTCTATATGCTGCCATTAGGTAACATCATGAGAAAACATAATGTTAATTATCATTCCTATGCT
>JABFEA020000138.1:15251114-15261997 GCA_019775915.2 Cyphomyrus plagiostoma | reverse complement strand
AGGTAGTCCATATCCACAATGTCACCCCATTCTTGGGACTGGACTAGGACTCCAGCTCAGAAGGTGCCCACCCCGGGGACCATCCGGACATGTGGACGGATGATGTTAGTTGAGATGTTGCCAGAAGAGAGTCATGTGTAACATGTGTCCCAGTGACTGTACAGTTAAGGAAACTTCTCCAGAAGGAAAGGACAGCCAGACAGCATTGAGGCTATGGCAGGTAAGCGCTCAGATGTTCGCATGCACAGACGGGACCTGACCTGACACAACGCACTCAAACCCAGCTATACAGTTATACATTGCAGTTGTAAAGTTTCTGTATAATGTTATGGCATCCTCTGTTGCAACTTTGATTGGCATCACAGAAGGATGCTTTGATTATTTCAAAGATTTCTTAGCTAAGGGATCAGTTGAGAACCTCTATATCAGTGTTTCCTAACCTGGTCTTCAGGGACCCCAGAGAATACACATTTTTGCTCCCTCCTAGATCCCAGAAAAATGCGGACTGTCTGCAACAGAGCTTAAAGGGAGCAAACATGTGGAGTGTCTGTGGTTCCTCCTGCTCTGTATAACTGGAAATTCCAGACTAGGGAGCCTCCAAGTAGATTTTTGACTGAATCCGTTTACATGTATTTTCTCATCCAGGTCAATCAGCAGTATATAAAATGCATGGTGTTAAGTAAATAATATATTAACTGCCAGTAGTTGTACTGAATTACACACGTGTGTGAATTACACACATTTCTTGTCAAAATTGTGTCCTACTACCCTAATTCTACAATATTCATGTTCATCTGACTTCCTTTAATGCATTTTCAGCTGCCCACCTGCTACATTTTGTATATAGGTCTTAGATCTTTTATGTATTTATTTACATCTCATAAAACCCAAGGTTGCAGATATTTTTCCTACGCTGAACAATAGGGCTGAGCAATATAAATAATGATTTGTAGTCATATTCAATTTAAACAATGTATAAATGAGAAACTTCAATGAACTCTCAATAAACATTGCCTGATAGCACATAACCTATGCCCAGCAAACACAGCAAGGTTGATTGATTGAGCTTGGCACATGCTACTGTTACGTTAATATTATGGAAGAGATGCACACTCAAAGGGAACATCAGTGTTAGCAAAGAAGAAGACAATCAGCTGCCACAACATCTTATTACAAAGGAGATACTGTCGGCAATTTGAAGTCTGGCATGCAACAGGCTGGTGCTGTGTACTGTAAACTCAAACACTTTCAGCACTTAATTTGTGAGGTTATTTTCATTTGTGTCCAATAGGTATTCAAATGACAATTATTTAAAACCACTGTTTATATTGTAAATCCTTTACATTTCTTTTTTCATAGGAAAACAAGCATTCTGGATTTCAGTATAAAGATTTTTTTTCTGATCCATAACTCAAGATGATCTCCCAAGGTTAGCTGGCAGTAACATGGTGCCCTCTCACCTCTATTGTGGATTTGCATGTTTTCCATGTTTGTCTGTATGGTTTCTTCCTGAGTTTGAAAAGCTAACATCTGGGTGCATTATGATGGACTGGTATCCCGCTCAATGCAACCGCGGCCTCGCGCCATTTCAGGGGTAAGCGCCAAAGTCACTGTAACCCAGTGCTGGATAGTCATGGAGCATGAACAGTGGCTTGTATTACAAAGCGGGGTTACTGGCTTATCGGGCTAACTTGTCGGATTTAAGGTAGTCTTGGGGAAAATGTAAGTGAACAAATACGAAGTTCATTTAAACTGTGGTAGCTTAAATCCGACAAGTTACCCCCGATAAGCCAGTAACCGCGCTTCGTAGTACAGGCCACGGGTCTTAAATTAAAATGAAATGAAGCGAAACAAACTATTCTGTTTTAGTTAAACCTGGAACGTTCGTTTTTGGAATTTCTGACTTGTAATTTTTTTTTCCAACACTGTGGAATTATTTAAAATTACCAACAAGAAAAGACATGAACACTAATTTAGTAGATTTAAAGAATTCCATTTATCATGCACTAGGCATAGTCAGACTATAACCTGCAGCTAAATTAAAGGTGGTCAACTCCGCCATAATCAAAATATTTTAAGGAATAATAAAAAGCTATACTGGAAAATACTACAGAGATACTACAAATACAAACATAGTACAAATGAAGTGCGAGGTGCGTAAATATGAAGAAAACCGCATCCTGTGAGTCAGACTCTCGCCCACGAAAGAAATCTTACGGCAAATCTATATTATTCCATTATAAACCTAAAATTGGCTGCATCTAAGGCGTTGGGAGTAGTTTGCAGACCCTACAGACTATTCACAAGGTAATAAAACTGTTACTTATATACAAATGACTTGTTTCGAATCGAAAATCCCACGGCAGCTAGCTGACCAAAGTCAACAACTCTGGTTAAATTATAACCATCGGTTAAGTATTTAGAAAGCTGCTGATGGCCTGACAATGGAAGCTCCTTCTGAGCCTCTCAGTTCTCCCGCAGCAAAAGTGCCTTAGCTAGGTAGAGAGGTAGTTATTTGGGCGGGTGCTTTTCCATGTTTGGCGCTTAAAAGTATCCAGGTCTCCAGCTTGGGGTTTCTCAACCGCTTGGTTTGCGTACTAGGTAAATGCAATCTGGCCCGTAATGGGCCGCGGCTACCGGATCCCAGCCCCCCCGGTCGGCCGCCGACACGTAATGGTCAAGAACTTGGTCTTGTGGTTGGAAAGGTTCAAAATAACTTTTCTATTAGCCGATTAGTTGAACTAAGTTGAAATAAGTTTCCATTAATATTAAGTCGATTTCTTCCTTTATGGGAAAAAAAATATAAACATAGCAGAATGTTATCACCTAAAGACGACCTACAACACAACTGGCTTTTTAATCAATCTGCAACCCACCAAAAATCCTAAAACACACCTTAAAGCGCAAACAAACGGTATTCCACAGCATCACGATTAACGTTGTCGCGAGTTTCACATCAAGAGTATAAAAAGTAATGTTATAAAACTAACTAAATCCCTAAATTACAATGAAACGATTATTTAAGTCTTATTAAATCATACAGTACTGTGACACCCTCACTAGACACGGCTTCAAAGCGGACGGGTGCATTATGGGATGTATGCACGCGCAGACCCCGGAAGTTCATTGAGGGCTGCAGTTACGTCTTCGCTCTCGCCATGGTTTGACTGACGCATTTCAAAACGGACTTAACACATTTTTCCTTGGATTGCTTAATTTGAATTTTTGCTAGATTTTTTATTTGTCTTCAACGTCAACTTATAATAATTGTCAAAATGAATGTGACACTCGCTGTCAAGCAGTATGTCTCCAAAATGATAGAGAACAGCGGGCCCGGAATGAAGGTTTTGTTGATGGATAAAGAGACGGTGAGTGTTTTTTTTCTCTTCTTATGCCCGTTTATGTTATAATATTGAACTGCCAGTTATTGCCGCAATTCAGTCACCCCTTAGTGAAATATTTTTGAAAAGACACTGTCGGTGAAATGTAAATGGATACGCATAAACCATCATGCAATGAAAAACAATTTAATTCAGGGGTAAATAGCTACTGGAATACGTCGAAACATAATACTGTCACGTATGTTTGCGATTATAAATGTCAGAGAATTGCATTAAGAAAATGTTCATAAGCGCTAGGATGACAACGAATCCCTAACAGGTTGAAATTACCTGGAAAGCAAAACAAGTGACGGTCTTGTAGTGGTTAGATGCGACCAATAGGTTGCTGGCAGTTGATGTGTCGGAGCATCGAGTGTTCTTGGGGTTGGTTTGTCGCAACAGGAGATGCATTACAACACGAAACTTGCATGATCTGTAGCCCCCAGGAATGAATTATTTATCCTTTACGAAATATCTGAGCTGTGGTCTGGTGTGTTTTTCCCGGCAGACGAGCATCGTAAGCGTGGTTTACACACAGTCGGAGATCCTGCAGAAGGAGGTCTACCTCTTTGAGCGGCTTGACTCCCAGAACAGGGAAAATATGAAACACCTGAAGGCGATATGTTTCCTCCGCCCCACCAAGGTATGCCAATGAAGTTCGTGCAATCCATAGAGCTGTCTGTTTATTGGAAGGGCTACAACATGTAATGTGTCTGTTGTTTATTTACAGGAGAACGTCGAAAACTTGATTCAGGAACTTCATCGGCCGAAATACAGTGTTTACTTTATCTGTGAGTGCTGTCAACTGTAGTCAATCACTGTCAGCTGAAGCTTCATCTGAAAATCTTGTTTTTTTATTTTTCATTAATAATCGATATATTTCTCCCTACGTTATACAAATTATGGTTTGATTTCCTGTGTTTTCGTGTTTCCATAGTGTATAAAAAGGAAACAAAAATTGACAAAAGCAAATGTCAGATAAAGTGCACACACATGGCCTCCAAAACTGAACCACTGTGATATGAGAGATGTTTTCGATTTAAACACAAGTGTATATATACTCTGTCTGCTGAATCTTTTGACTTAACAGTATCTAGTATTACATACGCTCTCATTGGTGAAGATTTAAAGTTTTTCTGAAAATAAAGACAGATTATGATTGCATAACCTTCCTAAAAGGATGCATGTTGACCGTTCTCATCAGTTTAACGAAGTGTCCTTGTAGATTTTAGCAATGTCATCAGTAAGAGTGAAGTAAAGGCGCTGGCAGAGGCCGACGAGCAGGAAGTGGTGGCGGAAGTACAGGTGTGTGTGCCCATCCGATCTGTGTCCTCCACTCCCCGTCGCACACTTTTAGCAATTATAACTGCCGATTGTCAGAATGCCTGTTCTTATAGTCGGTCTTTGTGAACACCCTTTGCCATCTTTAAATACAGTATCATGTAAAAATCTTTGCTCCTGGTCTGAATTTAAAAAATATTAATTATGTGCTTACAGAATGTTAAACCAAATATTTTTTGAGGCAACTTCAACTTTAGTCACTTATAAAGTTATGCAACACCCATTGTCCATTTGGAAAGTATCTTGTGCTCATGTGCAATGAAAAGCCGATCCTGTACTTTCTGATTAATAGTGCCAGCAACTTGAAGGCATTTTGGCCCACTCCTGTTTGCAACACTGTTCCAGATTTTTCAAACGAGTTATGAGTTTATTTGTGTTTTTAGGGAACTTGGATCTCAGGTTTAGCTATTCTGTATGTAAATTCTCTTGTTCTTCAAGCAGCAATACCATGATCCCTTGTGATGTGTGGCTCAGCAGGCTAAGATGCTCTGCCTGTGATCGGAAGGTTGTCGGGTCGAGCCCAGCCTCGGCAGAATAGTCGCATGTGTGTGGCCCCTCGAACAAGGCCCTTAATATGCAGCCCCACAGGCACCACACGTGGCTGACCCCTCACTGTGTCCCACGAGCTTGTCTTCACCTCTATGTGGGTCTCAAGGTGAAAAGAGCAACCCCCCCATACATGGGGATTAAGAAAATATCACCATTAAATGACTTTACAGATGATAGGCCTGATGTTCTCCTTTAGAACCTTATGGAGTTGTAGCATTCATAGTTCTTTCAAGTTGTGGATGCTTTCCAGGATCAGGACACCAGTATTAATATGACATTCTTAGTAAGACATTCTTACCTTTTTCCATCTAAAAGAAAAAGAAACTACTTTCAGCTCCATTACTTATAGAAGACTATTTCACGCACCTTGAGGATCATACAGCTTGTTTTGCAGTAGTCCTTTCCACTTTGTTTTTCCAAAGGTCATAAACAGAAATTAAAAGCCTCTGTTGGCTACGCAGCAGACTGAGCCTGTAGTGTTTATATCCAAAGTGTGGGATTAATCTGTGTAACAGACACGCTGCTTCTTTTCATGGCCGCAGGAGTTTTACGGAGACTTCATTGCAGCAAATCCTCACCTTTTCTCCCTCAACTTGCTGGGGGTTGCCAGGGTAAGGAGGGTTTTGCAGATTCAGGGGTACTAGAGGGCTGTGCTGAATGATTACAAAGTGTACAGATACACATGTAGATAAAAGTAAATGAGTTTGCCTGAATAAATAGCATTCAATATTCTCAAGATGATTATTGCATGGAAATGTAACCCAAGTGCCGTGCTGGTGATTGCAGCGTCTTTTTCCGCCCTCAGGGTCGTAGCTGGGAACCCAGCCTGCTTCCACGCACCACCCAAGGTCTGACGTCAGTGCTTCTGGCTCTCAAAAAGTGTCCCATGATTCGATACCAGCTCTCTTCTGACATGGCCAAGAGGCTGGCAGAAAGCGTTAAGGTGGGTCGTCCAGACACCCCAGTCATTTATAGGGTGCACGTCGTCATGCCCGTATTCCCCATTCATAGTGGGCACCTTTTTCCGATATTCCCCATGCAGGGTGCAAATATACATACATATATCTGAAAACCAGACTGGATTCTGACTACTACTTAATTTCCTTGAATATTTAATGTTTAACTGAAACCATGCACCAGATGTTAAATATTTATCCTGTATTTTTTGGTTGGTGGTTTATTTTTATAGCTTCCATTAATCACTGCATGGTTTAAGGTGTTGTTGGTCGCTGTGACAGTTAAAACTGTAGTCGTGTGAGCCAATAACATCTACCAGTAACATACGAACCAATGGTGTCGGCCAGTAACAAATGAGCCAATGGCACTGAGCAATAATAAATAAGCCAATGACACTGACTGCTGTGTCATTTGTGTCTTTCAGCAAATCATCACTAAGGAGTATGAGCTTTTTGACTTCAGGAAGACAGAGGTGCCTCCCCTTCTGCTCATCCTGGATCGCAGTGACGATGCCATTACTCCTCTCCTCAACCAGGTCTGAATAAGACTGTGCACTGCTCAGGACATGCATGGATTCTAGCTTAATCTCGCTTCATTTTTACTTGTGTCAAGAGAGAAACTACTTCTGTCACTATTAATTTATAGTAGTTATTTGGTTGGTAAAACAATCCTATCATTCAATGTCTTTATAATACTAATTTATTTATTTAATGCTTTTACTAGTAAAGTTATATGTATATATGAAATAAAGCTTAAATGTATTTGTTGGATTGTAGCTTCAAACATAATAATTGTATATGGGTGCATTTTCTCTGAATTATTACCATTATTTATTCATTTTCTCTGCACCCCACCCATGCCAAAAAGTTTGCCTTTAGCCCATGGTCAGGGATAGTCAGTGAGTGCATCTCTGTAATTTACATTTCTGTCGTCCTCAGATAATGTGTAGTTTAGGCCACTAGAGGTCAGAATTATCAAGTGTGTCATTTCAGAGCTGAAATGGCCTGCATTTACACCTTACTGAGCTGGCCTTTGGGGCTTAGCCACGCTTCTGCGTTTATGCTCCCCACAGTGGACGTACCAGGCTATGGTGCACGAGCTCTTAGGCCTCAACAACAACCGCATTGACCTGTCCCGGGTTCCAGGCATCAACAAGGACCTGCGGGAGGTGGTACTGTCTGCTGAGAACGATGAGTTTTACTGCAACGTGAGTGAGGCCAGCAGAACCGCTGTGTTATTTCTCTCTAGCTACTAAGGAATGCAGTTAAATGGGATGGTGTCTTGAAATTGCCGGTATCGTGTCGTCTGCATGTGTGTAATCTGTACAAGATGTAACCCAGGTAATGAGCAAGTGGTTAGAAGATGGATGGGTGGTTGGTTTCAGAATACTGAAGTATATGAAAGCAGTGTCTGCTCCATGATTAGATCCTGCAGCATTTTCAGATCTAGATTTTTTTTTCAACCACCCAGCTGAGTACTCAGTGAATGTGACTCTTTTTACTCAACTGGTCGTCTGGACCCGAACCTTCCACCTGTGGCTGCTGGCACAGTCCGGTGATCAGAGCCACTCTGAGTGTGTCATTTGGGAATTACGTTAAAAAGGCACATGAATGAAACTCCCGATTCTGCTTACAGAACCTGTACCTGAACTTTGGGGAGATTGGGACAAATATCAAGAACCTAATGGAGGATTTTCAGAAGAAGAAACCAAAGGGACAACAGAAACTGGAGTCCATTTCAGACATGAAGGTGAGGGAGCTCTGCTACCATGACTGGGATGAGAGCAAGAATCCCACAGACATAACACCCATTAAACGTTACAGCTGATTGTATCAGGCCATTTGTGGTTTTTGCCCAAAGGCCATAAAAACAGGTGCCTATGTCAAGAGATTGCTGGAGTGTAGTACCACCATGATTGCATAGATCCATATTTATTTACTAGACATCCCAGACATGCATATAACATATGCCTGATGAATTACACTTGCAGTATTCTGGCCAAAACATCCGTATCCGTGCTGGTTTATTGCATGAAATATTAATATGCCTACCTCATTAGTCTAAAACCACCACAGGAAATGCAATGCTGAAGTAAGACTGATGCACCCTCTTTGTCTCCTGTAATGATAAACAGAGATTGTTTGATAAGTTCTGCATCTCTCTGGCCAGGCCTTTGTGGACAACTACCCACAGTTTAAGAAGATGTCAGGCACGGTCTCGAAGCACGTGACCGTGGTGGGTGAGCTGTCGCGGCTGGTTAGCGAGAGGCAGCTTATGGAGGTGTCAGAGGTGGAGCAGGAACTGGCCTGTCAGAACGACCACTCCAGCGCTCAGCAGGTTAGCGGTCGGCACGTCAGGCTGAGATCGCATGCTAAATGGCAGATCCTCGTGCGGGGAAATCTGCAGTGGTATGGCTACTGTCATGTTCAGATCTCACTCATCCACACAGAAATACTGTCCGTAGCATGCATGCGGATTTATCCACATGGGTGTGGAAAAGCTTTTAATATTTTCACTCCCACGTACACGCACACTGTTGGCACTGTCTTTGCAGCCTGGTTAGCCTCCCCTAGGGGAAGCTCGTGCGATTTTTCTCCACACATCCTTATTTGGGGAATGGGCAGAAACCGGAGACCGGCAGCATGCGGCCGTAACATCAGGCCGTGGAATCCCAAGAAGGAGCCTGCAGCCTCCCCTTTCAGCTGAAACAGGGTCTTGACCATGAGTGTTGGAGAGGCATTGGGTGCTAACAGAACATATGTACTGGAGACTGATATTTCTGCCCGTTCTCCCCTTCATGGGCAGTTGACACTCAATAGAGTGGAGAGCTCTTACAGTTAGTAGAGTGGAGCGCAGATGACTGAGCTCAGCTCAGGTCCTCCTCTGCCAGGGCCTCCTTTCACAGCACCTCTTCTGGAGACGGTGCGGCCCCCAGCTAATGGGGGGGAGGGGGGGCTGCCCCACAGCACAGAGCGTTTAAACAGGAAGACCAGCCACTGCTGCACATTCACTTTTCCGTCTGCTGTTCCCCTATCCAGCTTCATTAAACTGGAATTTCAGCGTGTTGCTTGCTCCTGTTTGTAAGACTTCACTGACACTATGCTGTCACATATACAGCAATTCACATTCAGTTTGTGTTGTTATCTTAGAATTATCACAGCTGGCTGACCGTTCAACTGTGTCAAATGGACACCAAACCTTTAAGGGATTCAACCTTCCTTCTACCTCTGTTACAATACAGGACAAAATAGGAATATTATTCTTTTTAGCAAAATACTTTTTCTGGGTGTAAATCTGTCAATACCTCAGACTGGATGTACTTGCATTTGCGCCATTGTTACCGGGGGGCGCTTCAGCATGAGGACAAAGTGCACAGTCTTCAGTGCCAGTAAAGGGGGTGGGGGGAGCTTAAGGTTATGACTTGTACGAACGTAAATGGGACTAGTGACGCACTTCTGGATACGTGAAAGAAAGAAAAACTTATGTGGAATTTGCAGTGACCGAATGTAGCACCACTTGACAATGGGGGGGAGGGGCTTCCTAAACTTTGTGACCACCCATGCTGGAGTGTCACACGTCAAAGGCTAGGAGAGTAAAGGATTGTGGGAAATTTTGGGTGACTCAGTGACTGGAGAAAAGGGGCAATCAGAAAACGGTGCGGAATGAAGCTTGAGAAGAATGGGACACTTGTGCATCCATTGCCCACTGGTGCCCTTTGTGGTTTGTCTCAGGGCCTGGGAACTGTAAACCCCTCTTCATGGAAAGGTCACCATGACTTATGAACTTTCACCTTCATTTTTAAGGGTTCTTAGTCATTCTGTGAAGCTCTAGGATATATAATCCTTGTTTTTTAGGTGACCTGTATGTAACAACATCACTGTTGGTTAGAACTATCCTTCAGATTTTAAGACGTCTTGGTTACTTGTCTCTTCTGATTGTCTCATTCTCACCCCAACCCCCCTCCACTCCCTTCAGAACGTCCGGAGGCTCCTGCAGAACCCCAGAGTGTGTGAGTTGGATGCCGTGCGCCTGGTGATGCTCTACGCACTTCGCTATGAGAGGCACAGCAGTAGCAACCTGCCTGGCCTCATGGAGGACCTGAACCGGAAGGGTGTCTCTGAGCGGTACCGCAAGGTGAGAAGCTTCAGGCTCGGTGCATTCTGGGAAATGGGGGATGTTCAGAGTACCATGCGAAAGCACTGATGTGGGATGACTCCACTTTTGCTGGTCCTTTTTGGTGTTTTGGGTAACATGTTTGTATGGTCTGTTCCTTAACCATCATTAAACCGTTACTACTGTGTTATTTCTGAGTATGCTTACTAACCCATTGTTTTTATATTTGCAAATGACTTACACGCTGCTCTTACCCAAGTGCAGTAGTCCTTAATTACCAGGAGCAAGATATGATTGTAATATATTTCTAAATTTTTGTTTTGTTTTCTACTAATATATTATCAAATGAGTAGTGATAATGTATTAACGGTTAAGGAGCGGACCTTAGTCTAAAGTGTTATTGGGGCTGGCAACAGACCAAATCTGATGGACCAACCCAAGATTTTCATGGGGGGGGGGGGGGGGGGAGATATGGACCAAAAACCAAAACAAAAAATAGTTGGACCGAAAAGAACGGAATACCACCCGGAGTAACACCAGACA
>JABFEA020000138.1:15225526-15245110 GCA_019775915.2 Cyphomyrus plagiostoma | reverse complement strand
CAAGCTCATGGAAGTCATACAAGATATTAAATTTGGATCTCACAGCACCACTACTTAATTTGCTGACATATTTTTGTATCTGCAGTAAATTTGTTCAATTTCTGTATAGGTGACGAAACTTTTGTCTTGCACTCCATATATGTGTGTGTGTATGTATGTATGTGTGTGTGTGTATATATATATATATATATAATATGCTTATGCCAGTTGCTAGGAATTGCACTATGACTGTGTTACAGAATTTAGACACAAATTTAAAAAAGGCACGATGGTAAAATGAGGCACATTGTTGTTTTGCTCTCTACATATTCAAGTACGTGAGAATTGGGAAGCAGAAGCCTCACTTACTTAACTGCTGGCTGAGAGCCGACAGCCATCGGCAGTCACAAATCACACGCTTTGTAGAAAATGCCCCGTCGTATCTGCTGGTGCCCACACAGAGGAAATGAGCACATGCACCCTATCGGCGGTGGCGAGCCATTTCGGTCCCGGCTGCGTTGGTATAGCGTTGCCACAGCCCCTGCTAACAGACTTCCTGTTCTCGAGCTCAGGCTGGCCAGCTCAGGTTCTGTAATTACAGGAAGGTTGCAGTATCGCTGTAAACAGAATGTTTTGCCATGATCCATCTATGTTTGGGCGGCATCTAATTTTTCATACCATCCAGACATATGTTGTGGTATACAGTATTTTGACTATTTTCAAAAGCAACACTATTTTGATATTTTATATGTTAATAAAATTTGACAATAAAATTTTCTGATGGGGAGTCTCAAAACACCCGCAATATACCATCCTATTGCCCAAATCTAGGTCCATCACAAATCTCTAGGCTCATCTTGCTTTGCGCCTTCCTTATTGGACATTGTTGCCTTTGTCTTCCTGATCTGGGGCCTTTGGGTTGAAAGTAGCAGAAGATGGAAGTAATGGCTGCAGGAGAGGGAGGAGTCACAGGTAGCGAGAGGCCTATTTTCCGACGCATTTAGCATGGCCGCCAATGCCGGCTTTCTTTGTGAATGGGGCAGAGGGAGGAGCCAAGCAGATCAGGATAAACAAAGCCTAAATTATGAATGGATATGCAATCCAATCTGTGTGTTACCTATAAGCTGGGGCTAAATCAGACGTAAACTGACGGTTAGCATGTTTAGTGATCCCAAGGTAATGCATTATGGCAATACCTTCCGTGCATTTCAGGGTGATGGCTGAGAGAAGCGTGCGGGGTATGTTGACACAACTTTTCTACATTTAAGGTTTTGCCTATCAGATGTGAAGATTAACCAATGTGGTGAATGAGGTTAAAAGGGGGGGGGGGGGCACAGTGTCATGTGACAGACTGGGATATTGAGTTTCCTCGGAAATATGGCACATTTTGTCTGGTTTGACCCTTAGGCGGGAAACGAATGGGGGAAGAGCCTCAGTGGGGAGTCGGAGCGGAGCATCTCTCATGATGGGCTGCTGTATTATTGATAGCCGTGTTGGGTGACAAGGTTGCTACGGTCTGTTGGGTGCACGCACACATTCGTACAGACAAACCACATGCCAACGCAGCATAGGCACATGTGTAGAGTGCGAACTGTTAGAGCACATGGCTCTAAGTGTCACCATATGCTGTTCTGCAGTGAGCCTCCGTGATCCAGGTTTGCGAAAAACCTCTCTGTTGTGCCTACGAATTGCCTCTTAACGCTTTCCCTCCCTAATGCATGAAATACAGGCACATATGAAATGGAAAGTTCGGCCTACATACAGTGCTTGTCACCTCTTTCTGCCATGTTATTTTTAAACCTTTTGCATGGTTTCTTACGCATTTTAAGTAACTCATTCCGGTTCCCACCAGTTCCTGTGATTTCCTGATGATACCGACTAGCTAGGTGACACTGCCTCTTCTAGCAGACAAGCAATCAGTTCCTAATTTTTTTTCTGTTGATTTAACGGATCATGTCTAGAATATGAAGTGTAAAATTCACGAAACACCCAGAATGTCCTAAAGCTATTACTCTCAATTTATCCATCCATTTATATTTCTGTATTTGTATGAACCAGATGTTTCTAATGGGTGAATTTGATGGTTGGATAATGTCGGCAGTGTGATTAAGTAGTACCACGCCTGTGGTTTCCCTCGATTTTTTTGCTCTGGAGGGTTGAAGCTTCTTTGGAAAAGCACAGTACTGATTGCACAATCATGGTGATTCCATACACTCCCTTTATCTAATTCCAATGCTGCAGGCGTATTCACATCACACCGACGTTCACATCACACCAATGACCTTGAGGACCCAACCTCACAAATTAGCATCCAGGCAATCAGAAGCGACATAATTCCATAATAATGGAATCGAACATCTTGACAGTTTCAGACCTTACTTGCGCTTTGTTATTCAATCCTAATTAACACTACATTAAACTGTCCTTTATGAAATAACCCACTAGTAAGTGTTTGTATGTTTGCCCTCCAACTTGCCATTTAGAGAGAGATGTTTTCTCAAAGTTGTCATTCTGGAAATGCGATCACATGACCATTTTCATCACAACACATACATCCAAATACAGGTTAGTTAGGGCACGTTTGCTGCAGCAGTGTGAATGTGTTTTTAAGATGGCCTTGATACGGATTTCCCTCCTTGCTACAGCCGCTTCATGCTATCGCATTGTGTCCTCCCAAGAAAATTGCTTCCAGTATGAAGCGATAATGAACTGGGATCACTGACACCTTATTTTTTCTCAGCTAAATAGTTTAGTTGACTAGAAGATGCCTACAATTCTATACAGGTCATGATTTAACACTGACTAGACTGTGCCCCATCCTTGCTGTTGTGGGTGAGATGTCCTCTTTATCTCTGTAATGAGAACTGAGGGCTGTGGCGAGTTTGCGGGGGAGGATGCCCATTGTTCTGCTGTAATCCCGCAGTACCCTGGTACACCATGAATGGCACCCTAATGCATTTTTAAGTGTTTCTAATTTTCCCTGGATTAATGTTCTACCCCTCCATGAGATTACGCAGCGTAACTCTCCATAATGCTCTCAGTGCCTCACAAAGACACTGTAATCCTGTAGAGGCTCCTCCTCTGGACGGCTGTACATCTGATATCTATGATTTGGCTGCGTACCATCGACCAGCAAAGTGACCTTTGTCCCGAAGACTCTCCCATGGACACAGTGGGCACTGGGGCTAAGTAGGTCTGTGCACTTGGTCGTGGGATTAAGCCACGTGTATAAAAAGTAGAATGAATCCGTCTTTCTTTGGCACTGGCTTGTAGTGCCTCGCGTTCTCAGTGTAATCTGACGTTCGATACATGAACAAAGCTCATTTTCCTAGAGACGCATCTATCCTCCAGTCCACCTTGGAATGGACGGGCACGTGTTGAGGTGTCAGTAATATTTACTAACAGTTTTGTGAGAGCTCAGAGGATTATGGGGTTGTTGGAATTGTGCTGGATGTTCGGGAAGTGAGGTGAGTTTTAACAGCACACACTGGACGTAGAGGCAGAACTGTGAGTGGATATCAGTAAGAGACAGATAGAGAAGGGAAAGGTAGACAGAGTTAAATATCAGCCTGTCAGACACATCAGATGTTGGGGAAACAATGTGTGCTGCTTGGCTGAGTTTTTTTTTTTTTTTCTCATTTAGTGAGCAGAATGTGAGCTAATGATTTTGATTTGCTTTTGCGTCTCTGTATACGAAGGACCTTGTTTTTTCAGGATCAGAAATTGTCACCATAAGCAAGATTAAGTGACATATTTCAGCATGAGGTGATGTTCTCAGAATTGCACGTGAAATGGAAAGCATGACACACTCGTAGATCTTTCCAGATGACCTGCTCCCTGAGATTCAGTGTTGTAACGTAGCTGCTCTGTGTCCATTTCCCAACAGTTTCCTGGAGGAAGTAACCTTAGCCACAGGATCGAGCCAGAGTGGCGAGAGAGTGCAGGGGACCAGCCGCCTTCCCAGCCGGCGCTGATGGTGACATCGCTGGCTCTGGACCACATGGTATCACCACCGTTCCAGTGCTGTGCACAGCGCCACTACTTGGCTTTTGGCCATTCTCCGACTGCTCAACAAATCTGATATTTCTTAAAATGGTCTCCTCCATATGACCGAACATGTTAAATTACACTGTTTGTTCAGGAGAAGTACTACTCGACCACACCTATGAGAGGGGCATGATATTTGGAAGACAGTGCTCCATTGTGGTGTATTTGACAGTGCTTTTCTGCAAAATGAATCAGAAGACACCTTCTACAATGTTCCTTGATGCTGGCTGGTGTCAGTTCTCTCTCCACCTATCTGCACCATGCAGAGAAAGGCCCAGCACAAATCAAGGCAGTCCACAGACACCGGTCTTACGGCTCCGAGGATTTATGATGCACGGGATCTAGATAATGGTGGGGACAGTTTTTAAATGCTGTGTGGAGAACATCATTAGCTTGCAATACTTCCCTGCACTGCAGAAGTTGACAGCCAGTGTTAGGGAAGTTACTCACAAAAGTAATCCATTTCAGACAGGTGGAAGGTTCAGGTGCAGAAAGTATAAATCCAAACCATGGTTTTATTTCAGCCAAGCAGGTTAAGTACTGACTGTCACTCTTTATATTCAACTGGTTGGTTGAAACAAAACCATAGTTTGGATTTGTACTTTCCGGACCTGAACTTTTGTAAGTAACTTCCCCAACACTATTGGCAGCATATCTGGTATTATGAGGGCTGTGTGGTGCATGACCCTGGGGTCCCACAGACAGCTGGTGCCTGTATAACACAATGCTATTCATCTTGCATCGCTGTCCATGGCAACGTGCATTTAGAAACCACAAACCATTTTATATATACACTACTAGATTTAAATTTCAAACCTGACCAGTACGCATCATTCACAGCTGGTGGCCACTGTATGGAACATGTAGAGTCCTGTCACTGCTCCCTAAAACCCCAGACAGCTTATAGTGGTGAACATTGGTAAGTTTTATATGGGAACATATGATGGCACTCCTGGAAAAGAACCTGCATTTTAGGTTTACCCAAAAACTTGAACACACATCCCATAAGTACACAACTTTTTGCACATCCAATGCCACGTTTGATCGCGTAAGATGTTTGTCATTGCAGTGTACAGTGTGTGTGTCTGTCACAAAATAATCTGCTGTAATTTAATGTTTTTATTCAACTAATAAAAGTAACAGACTCATGCTATTGCAAATAAATGGTCATGGGATAAAAGAAGTATTTTTTTCTCTTGTAGTTTCAGTTCACTTTTTTCCCCTCTTCTGACCATTTGACATAGACCCACCCCTCTCTCTCTAAGCTATCTGTGGAACCTCAGAGGTTTGTTATAATCTCTGAGTAAGTATGGGGTCATTTTTTCCTTTCCACAGTTATGTCGAAATCATTTATGATGCATGTACTTTTTCTTTAAACTATATATGGACTTAATCTTCAGTTGTTTTTTTTGATGAACCAAGTACATGGATTTATTTGGCTTCCTGTCCCTGACTGAAGAATGTTATCTATTAGTCCCAAACATATTGCATTGTACATTCTTTAACATTTAATCACACAGTTGATTCTTGTGTCAGGAAATACAGCTGATAATTTTTCACAAGGCAAGTCACTAGACTTTATTGAACAGTTGCTATGATGCACCTGTAAGTTAAATACTGGATTAGCTGAAAATTCCCTACCCATGAAAATGACTTCTGAAAAACAGTATATAAGTATATCGGTTCCTGCGCTGTGACTTACTGCAGAGCTATACTGACTTTGGTGGAAAGCTGGGTAGTTTGTGTTGCTGTGAGGATCCCTCATTTTTTGCTAAAACTGCTCTGTGGCACAGCATGGCTGTGCTTCTTGAATTGTGCATTTGAGCAGCAGCGAGGAAACTACAGCCATATAGAGGCTCCTGATACATACAGCCACCTGACCAGGATCAGGAACTGATCATTTTAATACATTGCAGCATTTTATTGTGCCTCCCTGGTGTTATTCATTGAAAAATCACATTAACTATAATTTGAGTCTGACAAGACAGTCGGGTTCTTGTTAGTATCATGCAAATTCCACTTTAGCCTTTATTATTTTTGGCCAGTATTGGCTCAGGACATTGGAAAACTCCCAGATGTATTACTTTGCGGTTGACCATCGTATTGTTCTTTAAACTATGAATCAATGTTTTAATTATAGGATATGATCCATTTATGGAGTCTGGTAGAGTGTCCCCATCCCCCCAAACAAGAAGTCCTACATTCCCATCATCACTGAACCGATCTGCCTAAACTCCAGTGCTCTACATTTACCAATGAGCTTAACCATCTGGGCCATTGTGCCAACGAAATGTCTGCAGTCTGGGTCCAAAGTACAGACGCTCTTCTACTTACGAACTTTCAGCTTGCAAACTTTCAGACATACGAACGAAGAGGACTGAATGGCCATTCGGAATGTAACTCGTTCGTAAGTTGAGGAGCATCTGTATACTAGTAATCTAAGAGGCTAGAAAAGATGATGGGGTATGTTTGGTTGATGAAATGTGGGAGCGAATATCAGCTCCTGGCTGAATTTAAAGTGTTATGACAATACTTTCTGGAAGCGTCTCACAGCTATTTTCTGAAAAAGTATCACAGGAGACTTTGTCTGGAGTGGGAACTTCACAAAGCTGAAGACTAAGATGAAGACTGAAGGCAAAGTGTCCTCTGTGGCGTTGCAGAAAACTGTCGACCATATGTAATGAAGTTTGATGGTACAAAAGCAGGATACAGAGAATCAGACTGACTTAAAGAAAAAGGGGCCATGGTTTTATAGAGTCCACCCTTTGTAGGAAACCAACTGCTCTTCAGATCTCAGCTCTATCTGGTGGCACCAATGGCAACTGACACTCAAAAAGCTGAACAGAGAGTCACCGTCAGCTGAAGGTTCCCAGTGAAACTAATAGCACATACATTTAGGGAGCTGTGTTTAATGGTGACCTTCTCAGAAACAAGAGGTCAGCACTTCATGTGAGTGGTTCCAATCTATTAACAGGGATGGACGTAATGACTGACTCACTCAAGCCACGAGTTGAAAAACATATGGGAGAGAGATGCAAAAGGATGGACTCCATTTGAGTTGGATTGATTTGGTCTGTCCTGTCAAATGTTCTGATTCCTAATATATTTACAGACTTCTGTGACCAAAGTAATGCTGTCAGTTGTGCCCCCCCCCCCCACTCCTATGACTATTTTTAAAGAATATATTTGTTGTACCCCCTATAAACATAACCCCCAGGAATTGAATACACAAAGAGATGGAAACCAAAATTATCAATCACATAACAAAATGAAATATAAGCGGACACATGAAAGTTATCAGAACTTTACGACAGATAACGTGCCTGAGGAAGAGTTTCGAAAGACAGGAGTGTGGGAAGTCATGTGACTTGCAGTGCCAAAAATGTTTCGCCACAATGCATGTCAGTGATGTCATTTCTCTAGTGATGACTGTCTTAAAGGATTAAAGTTATAACTAAGAAGTGTGTGTGTGTGTGTGTGTATATATATATATATATATATATATATATAACTTTTTTGTATATCAGCTATGCAGCAATAGGTGCTGTCAGTTTCTCAACCCCAAAATTTACTAGCAACTGATTGATTTCCTCTAACCAACATCCCAGGATAACAATGTGTTAATTTTAATTTGCATTATTTTTGCGTTTCTCACCAAGGATTTGTTCTAAAATTGAGAGCAGAGGACAATGATATGCCAGAGGCCTTGCAAAGTGAAAACTGTCGTAAGCTAGCAGACTGTTTCTGATTCAAAGAGATATGCCATAAATTTACATTCCTGTGGAACACAGCTTTGTTTGACATTACAGCCAATATGAACCTGACATGTCTTTCTACATTCTGTTTACACTAATGCCACAGAGATGGTGGACGTACCCCTTCATTCTGAGATAGCGAAAGGTGAATCTCAGAGGAAAAAGTCTTTTAACAGAAGTAGTTACTTGCCATTTAGTCGTTTATACAAATGACTATATCCCTGTGGGATGGCATTTAAAAATAGTGAATCACACACTAAAATGTGCCAGAAACTAAACCTTCACTACAGGTCCTGCTAATGTTGTAGATCCATCCATTTTCTGTAACTGCTCATCATATTTAGGGTCACACTGAGCCTCTCACAGAGGGTACAGCCACAAGGTAGGGATCAGCACAGGATGGGCTGCCAACTCATCCCGGGAAACCAGAGAACCTGGACAAAACCCCCACGATGACATGGGGAGAACATGCAAACCCCACACATGGAGCCCTGGTGAATGCAGGTCCCAGAGGTGTCAGGTGACGGTGATATCCACTGCACCACCATGCCGCCCCACTGTGCTCTACATACATTTACAAACTCACTCTTCATTCTTTGTTCCCGTGAACATAATGAATGCATCATAAATGCAATATTATTAGTCATATAATGGTACAATGACAGAGCTCCTATTTCATTATCCTACTTCATATCCCTGGTAACCTATAAATATCATTTGACGCTAATGGTGCAAAGAGCATAACATGCATCTTTGGCTCCATATTTGTAATGTACATTAGTGGACTCTTGTGTGTTTGGAAATATCTCTGATCCTAGTGGAAGCTCTTTGACTGAAATCATTCAACTTTTCGTTGCAACAAGTGGCCTTTCTAAGTGGGTGGCCTAATTGTGCTGACTGCGGGTCGATGGCACAGCTGCCAACTTAAACTGAGTTCACCGGGTGAGTTGGATTAGCCTATTCAGAGTAAGCGGCTATTTCTCCCATTGTCGCTTTAATCTACTCAGCAAAACAACTATACATCCATGACCTAATTTTACAGATCCACACTGCCCACATCATCAAACAAAATAAGATGTTAGTATTTATTTCCAATAAACAACATCAGCGTCAATTAGTGCATGGCATTGCTTTCTCTTATGCTCCTTTAGACTTTTATTATTAGTCAAGATCATGAATATCAAAAGATCTTTTGTACTGCATCATTATTAGTGCTTAAAGCCTTCTGAAGTACTCTTTAGCAGAGTAGGCAAACTGCATCTGACATGCAACAGAACGGTCATAACTTCATCATGTTTACTTTTCAATCGGCTTTATGAAGGATTACCTTCAGCCATTAGGCTGAGTTTCATACTTGGATTTTTTGTGTGCTCTCATAAACTTCTGAAGCACTTTTCTGGAAGTCTGCATCTATACCATTTTTGATGTTACAATCCAGAATACAGTTAATGCTATTGTTATACATTCCCGAAATCAAGCACACTTTAAGTCAGAGTGGTGGCTAGAGGTCATATAAAACATACATAGTTTCAGCATTTTTTAAAATGTATATTGGTGGCAGCTTCACACGATGATCTGACAAACAGCGAATCAGGTGGTTGCACCTGAATATATACAACACACTCAGGGCCACAGGTCGACGTATTGTGCGGTCAAGCACCAGAAATGCTAAGATATGTGATACAATTTTGATTGTGGTATAATTGTTAAATCCAGGCATGGTGGCATCTAAGGAACATCGAGCCCCCTGGGATTTTCGTGGAATATGAAGTCTAGAGTTTAGAGAGAATGGTGTGAAAAACAAAAACCATCGAATCAGGGGCAGTTTTGTGGCCAAAATCACCTTGTTAATAAGAGAAATTAGGGGGCAGTCTTATTAAAACGTCATAAAGGTCCAAAAATAAAATGTAAAAAACACAACTCATCAACTCTTAAAGTGGTTCTGGAAAAAATTACTCCTAAAATGGTATTACATAGAGGTATCTAATAAAATGAGTGCATAATCATTTCAAAACGCACAAATATAACCTTTTAATGCAAGTCCCCATGCACACATGAATATTCAATACACGTGAGATCCTTCATTTAAATTATGAGAACTGAGATTAATTTAATATACTACATGTATTTACACGTGTAGACATCTAAATAGCGCCCGTCGCATTACAACAGGAGTACACTTTGCACAGTAAAGTCACAGAGCCGCCACACCGGGACTGTAGATGGAGCTGTGGAGTGTTTGCTGAGGGGGGCGGGTGGGCACCCCGACGGCAAGTCCCTATTACAATACAAAGCTCTGCGGGCGGGGAAACCGGGTTTGAGAGTCAATGATTCACCCCTCTCCGCGTAACTGGAGACTACTAATTCAGCTCAGGGTATTGAGGGTGCGAGCCGAGGGCGACAGCAAGACCCATCGCTGGGAAACTAGAGAGGAGCGGAGAGAAAGACGCACTGGAGGAAAAGGAGGCGCATCTGCGCGGGGAAGCGGACAGCGAGACGCGATCCAGCCTTTCTCAGCCTTACTGAATTTTCCCAGCTCCCCCTGTATCCTTGCTAGAAAAAAACTGCATAAAATACACCTGACATAACTCTGGGAATAGGATCTGAAACTGTGACACCTTCACAATGAAGAAAAACAATTCGGCAAAACGGGTAAGCGCCTTAGACTATAGCCTTCACGGTTATAGTCAAGTAACTGTTTCCTGAGCATATTCATTATTGCGGCAGGTTACTGTCTTAAGACATTTTATGTTCTATCCTATGTTGTCTAACAAAAAATGCTGCGATTTATTACTACTCTGAATTGTTTGTCAGTATGAAATCAAGTACCTGCTGGTTTATTAAACAATGTCTGTAAAAACATTTATGTGTCAACAGACTACACGTCTTGCGTTTAACACACTTCAAAACTACGTGCAAACATAGTTGGTTTTTTTGCGTGCAATCCACGTAGGACATTATAACATACCGTAATTTTGTAATAGTTTATTAAAACTATTTCCAAAGTCGCTTATACGGCACGGTTAAATAAATCGTAGATGAAAGATGTCCTTTAATGGGGACTAAATATGCCGTTACCCTTCTGTCAGGGTTGTCTAATAACGAAAGACTAAAGAAGGTGGTCTAATAACGAAAGACGAAAGAATCATCTGAATGTATTAACTTTATGGCGTGAGTAACTTTGCTTCGGTATAGTGAAGCTGAAGAAGATTCAACTGATGTCAAGAGTGTTACGTATATCTACATGACAAAAGAAATGACAGCAGCCTTTGCAAAAGTCACCAATCGTCCCCATCCTCTGAATCTAAATGAGGCGCTGCGATCATGTCAGCGCAGGACGCCCGTCAACTGAACTGCCCTCTGTTTGTAATACCCAGGGCCTCCAGGATCCCACCCAGCCGTCCTCTCAGCCGGATAAAATAGGATGGATTCGCAAGTTTTGTGGCAAAGGGATTTTCAGGGAGATCTGGAAAAACCGCTTTGTAGTTCTGAAAGGAGAGCAACTCTACATATCCGAGAAAGAGGTACAAGCATCTTTGTTTTATTGTCTAACCACAGACCCGTTCTAGTCATGTTCTAATTTCATACTATTGTGGTTATAAGAATATATATACGTTATAATCTTTGACTTTGAATATTTACCGTTTAAAATAGTTACCGAATACATGGTAGGGGGAAGTTCTATCGCTGAAGTTCCGTTACAAACTATCAAATATAAATGTTATTACCGTGGTTTACTAAGGGTTTCGAAGTATTTTTCCAATATAATCATTAATGAAACATCAAGTTTACGTCTATGTGTGTGTATACACACAGGACATACTGGATAGATAGATAGATAGATAGATAGATAGATAGATAGATAGATAGATAGATAGGGTGGCCATGCTTAAATCATAAATAAATAAATCTGAAAGCATTCTCAGAGCAGTCAGCCATTGCTTATTGCTTGCATTTCGCTCAGGACATTTTCTGATAGCTTGCTTGATTCCTGGCAAGAATGCAACTCAGCGATTTGTATAATGACTTGGTGAGTCCAGGTGTTTCATTTTAATGTGTTCTGTGGCAAAATAACATCTATGCATCTATAAGCGAATCTCAGAAGATGTAACATTTTACATACGTCATGTGGAGTCCTTGGCCACTGGCTTTCTAAATAGGCAGTGTCACTACCCAAACTGGGCGGCTTAGGTCGTAACGAGGCTCACATAAGGTTCTGTCGTTAGGAAGCAGATGTTATCAGCAGCTGAAACATGCACCCCGGGCGCACACACACACACACACACATGCTCTGTGCTACTGCTTCTGCCATGAGTTGGCAGCCAGTCATCCTCACCATCCACACCTCCCTCACACAAATAGAGAAACAGAGCAGTTTCCTTGTTTTAATGCAGATTTTTGTGGTTCGTGACTGAAGGGACTGGAGGTAGAACGGCACTAAAGTGGCAACGCTTTGCATTTAGAACGTGGACTTAGAATCAGAAGTAATCTGCTCATCGTAGGACATTTAAAAGGCCTCTATGAGGACAGGATGTTCACTCTAATTTCCCCTGGTTATTTAATAACCCTGCAGTTGTTTTTCCTAAGAGCACTAATAGGCCGATGAAAAATGCCAATTGAAGGCAGATTGGCGTGTTCTGAGGCTGTACTGTCAAGATGAAATCTCCCCTGAGATTTTATGGGCACGTGTGTGAAGATGATCCACCTGCGAGTACATAGTAGGCGGCACACTAACTCCCCTGCTTGAGTCAGCTCCAATCACGCTTTAGCAGAACAGAGAGGAACATCGTACTAATTTAGTTTGAAACCTCCACAAGACACTGTGCATGGAAATGTGAAAATTTGCAGAGGGCGTGCAAAAGTGTACATGCCTTTTACAAGCTTGATGCTGAGGATTCTGGGAAGGTGAAATCTCGACAATAGATCAGTCACACTGACAGAACCGTTCACCTGATGTTATTTACCTCCCTTACGATCTCTCCTTTTATATCTAAAGCGGCTTCTCCAGCTTTAAAAGGTTGGATGACTTGTTGACTTTACAGTGCATATATCAACAGAGGTGCAGTGTAATGATCATTTTGGTGACTGCTGTCCTCTTATGGGCCAACAAAGCGGATTAATGATACGGATTAAAACTAAATGAAGGTGTCACAGTTTCAGATCCTACTAGATTCAGTTTATTTAAATAATACATTTTTACAAAACGCAACAATGTTGCAATGGCTTTATCTTTGGCTTACATGCCAGTGGCCCCTTAAATGGTCATAAGTGTGAATAACGCTTGTGGTTGTGCTGAGTCACAGAAATGAGGTCAGTATATCTGTGCTGACAGCAGATGCTTGTGCAAAATTTACCGTATCACCAGGAAAAAGTTCCAAGTTTTGACCTTTTCCTTCTGTCGCGGCTCGTGTGAGTGCTCTACCAGATTATGCCTAAACTGGTTCCTAGCGACCAGGTGTAGCTACAGACACGTAGCTGATTTACAAACCGGCAGCTGAGAGACGGCGTTAGGCTGTACATGAAGGAGACACTCTGCTGTTGTCGCGCAGTGTTGTTATTTCATTTGGAACTTCGTGCTTGTTACTTAAAGACACATCTTTGGCTATTACTGCATAGACACATCTACCGATGACACTGTTCTACTATTAATCTAATGGTATAAAAAAGCAGGTAGATGCGCCACCCAACCGACGATGATAACAGATCCCCTATGATGAAATATATGGCAACCGAGAAGCTCCAGTCTGCGTGTTTTAATCTGGATTTTTGTGTGCCGTTACTTTAAATTCTCATCTAGGCTGGGAGTCAGGTTTCATGGAGACCTGAAAGGGTAGTCTCCCCAGTGCGGGACAGCTGTGGATAAATGTGGTGCAGCTCAAATTGCACTTATCTGGGGTTTGGGTGTCTGTTCAGTGGAGAAAGACCCTGCAAACATATCGCCATACTTCCACGGCAATAGATGGACTTTCTCCCTCTGTTAATCGCTATTTTGAATATTGTGTGAGGCGTTCTTTGTAATGTACACAATGTACGCTACTGAAACCTGGCTATTATAAGCAAAGTTTAAGTCTAGATATTTAATTAGCGATTAGATAATCGCTTCTTCCAAGTTATTACTGAAAACATGCTAAAAAATCTGTATTTACTTACTGGTAACTGTGTGGCCAAAGAAGGTTAGTGAGAGGTTTTAGTTTCCCCTCTGCACAGGTCCACTGAAAAGTAACTGAGAGATGTCAGTGTCCCAGTTCATTTCAGGCCGCACATTCCAGCCATTAAACATGAACAATCAATGATATAGGATTAAAGGTCTTCCTTTTTCAACCTTCAGAGACATTGCTGAATTGTTGACAACGTGATGCATTTAGAACCAGTTTTAACTGGCCAAGGGGGATATCATTTTGTTTTAGTGATTTACCTTAGATTTTTATCTCAGAAGCTTTGACTTTCCCAGAAATTAAACTGTAAACTTTCTTTACAGAACCATGTATCTGAAGCTACAATTACCAACCATCATTTCACTGATAAATGTCTTTTCTTTCCTTAAATGCAAACACTCCAGACTATTGGGAATGCTGAGGTCATATCCACAACAGTTCTCTACCAAAGGTGTCACTAAGGATTTATGAAAAGTGGGGGGCTAGGGTCCCCTAAAACAGCCCCAGCACCACTGCTGCTCACTACCTAGATTAAACGGAAATTCTGGCTCCCACTAATCACTAGCAAACTCTCAGCTAACGGCCTGCCGCCCCTAGGGGGAGACCCTCTAATGAAGCAACATGGCATTGGTGTCAGCCACCGACTGGCGGATAAAATAATGGCCCAGTAAACATTCCTGTGATTTGGTTCTCGTCTTTGGAAGATTCAAAGTCAGACATTGCAGACTGTCAGTCTGCAGTCTGCCCATCGAGTGGTGCTCATATGTGCTGTGCGTCGACAGCACGCCGCGCTCCATGGTCATGGTGATTCCGCAGGACTGTGGAGTGATAGAGAGGGCATCTCCTAGTAGCTTGGGACGAGCCTAGTAGCAGTGGTATCTGCTAGCTTGGTTCTCTCCAATTATGCCATACATCAAGCCCAGTGTCTTACTGCAACAGCATGTCCATTAATGGTCCATTGTAATTTAAGCGGTATTTATAAAAACATTATCTTGTCCTCCTGCTGGAGGATTCTGTGGATCTGCCATTCATGATCGATTAATTTTCCTTGCAGTTTTAGGCACCATCTGAAAAAGAACTGTAAGAGAGAGAGATAGAAGGGTTATTGTTTCATAAAGAAGGGTAGACTTCACCGAATTAGTTATTGCAGGTGGAAGGCCGGTCTTTGATGATCTGGCTGGACAACCAGTGTAGTATTCACTCGTTCCCAGCAATCGGTTGAGCAGACCAGACTGTGGCACGCTAACAAGCGGATACTGGAAAGTGTGTCACTGGGAGCGGGCGTTTCTGTGCGGTGGCAAGGACTCGCATAGAGATGCACAATGACACAGTGAACGGGTGTCCTCCTCATTCGAGCCACACAAGGACACGTTCTGTTAGCTAGGAACAATCTGAGTCCTGTCCCTTGGCCCTCACTGTCACTCTTACTTTCTGCTCCCTCTCGCTTCCATGCCAAAATACTTGAAGCCTGGCGCAATAGCAGTAATTAAGTCTGGCTGATTGTCTAGTTCCCAGCTCCCATGCCCACCACCCCACCCCCCCAGCTCACCCTCAGCGCCTTTCGCTTGGACCTGCTGGTCGCTGTGGTGGAAGTGAGATGGATGAAGTGGGTGAACAGGCAGATGTGTCGGTTACGTTCTTACGCCAAACAATACCAAGTCCTTAAAACTTGCTGTTAAAGGACAATATGTCTAATTCTCAACATCGACATGCCTTTTGTGACTCAAGCAGTTAGTTAAATTAGCAGATACAGCTTGAATAATTAATATAATGTAGAGTTGACTTGTGCCTGTCTGTGCTGTACAGTACTGGAAATGTAACAGGAGACTAGAAGGACAAACAATAAACTCATGATTAGATAGTTAGATGGGTGTGTGGAGTATCCAATGTGATTCAGTGAGGGGAACAGCCATCAGGTATTTCCAATTCTCCACTCATCGTGTGTGATTTCTGACTAAATACCCAGAGCCAATATTTTATTATGCGCACCTAAGTGATGAAGTTTTGTCACAAAAAGTTATTTACTGTTAAATATCTACAGCTGACTAATATATTATGATGTACACATTATAGTCGTAAAGTTCTATTAGACCTATCAAAATATGTAATCAAAAGATATTTTTATGAAAAGGTTGTGTATGATATCATATTTAATACAGTACTAGTGAAATACAATGGCAAAATTATTGTGTGTTTAGGCTAATGATTATTACCCAGGTAGTACAAGGCACGGGAGAGCTTGAATGGGACGGCAGACTGTTGCAGACATCAAGCCAGTCAGACTGAATGAGGGAACTGGAGAACCCAGAGGAAACCTGCCCAAACACGCAGAGAACATGCAAAATCTGCGCACAGAGCCGGGAGTGGGAACTGAACTCACGGCTCTCGAGGCGCGACACCGCGGTGCTATCGAGGCCTGAAACACTGTACGGCTGGATGAAATATAGGATGCATCCAATATGGATTTCAGAATCGTCACCATTTGTCAGGGTGCTTGTTTTGTGGCTTCGCTGTTTGCATCTCGTTATGTGGATCATTTTCAGGAGCGGTTCAAAAAAAAATTTTAAGATGGGGTGCATAAGAGGACCATAATTCATACAGAACGGCCAACCTTTTTGCCAACCAATGAGATGTTTTGAAATAGGTGAATGACAAGGAACGGGGCACTCTGGGGCCAATAAGCTGGGTCCTGTGGCTTCGCCCCTGCGTATGCCCTTGGTCAGTAGTCTGTACAATATGCCTTTGAAGAAATGTAATCCCCCTCCTCCTCCACAGACACATGACCCCCTCAGTCTGGTGGCCTCTTCAGCCTTTGTCTCCTTGTCCATTTCACTGACTGTCATTGGCACAGAAGAAGCAGTACAGGCATGTCTCCCAGCAGTTAACTGATGTGCCATTATTGTCGCTTCCGCTCGTGAATATTTTAACAACTGGATGATTGTTATACTGACTGTTCTGTAAAGAAATACATTTTTTATCCAAGCCATAATTGATAGTCAGCTTCCTTTTCAAACCCATAATGCCACCATTAACAAAGGGAACTAGAAATTGGTTGAACGTGGAAACGAGAAGCTGGCTGTAGGAGACCAGCAGTAAATTTCATTGTTCAACACAGCTGGTCAAAGAACATGACCAAGAGACTACTGCTGGAAACGAACACATTGGCGGCTTACGGCTTCAAAAAGGGGAGGTCTGTGTCTGCTGAGATTAATGGGAATAAGCATAGGGGTTTGGTCAAAGTCCCTGTCTTCCCTCAATCCTGCAAAACACAAAGTCTCCTGGTTAAGTCTACCGGCTCTGTGGTCACCTCAGGGATATCAAACACCTTCACCCTCAACTTTTCCTCAGCAGTGCGTGTGGGGTGGTCTGGAGCAACACTTGGGGTTTGTGCATGTGACATCTTACTGAGCTTCTTATCTGCGTGGTTTCTGGCATGGCGAGTTTCCTGTTGAAGACCTCATACAAGAGCTGCACTTCGGAGCACAATTTAGAATGCTCCCTGTTACAATTGTAAAGTATAGACCCGCTGTTTGTTAGAGACTATACAGTCAGTGCGAGGACACATACAAGCCTGACTGAATTCTGAAGGTATCACTGCTTTCAGAACCATGCGAGAAGGTCTGAAGCGGACCTGAATGTCGCAGAAAATGCATAGTAAAAAAAATACTAGATATCACGGGCTTTAAAAAGAGAGAAAATAGATCAGTGCCTGCCTGTGGCATTTCATTCGTGAGGCCCAGAGCGACATCCTCTGCTATCGTGTCTGTGAGCTGCTGTTGTTGTTATAACTCTCCTGCCGCAGCTTTGCACACACACATTGCGGCGTTATATCTGCAGCTCAAGCTAAGACTGAAAGGAGGAGCAGCAGTCGGTGTTTTTTTAGAGCGCTCGTCATCGCCTGTCCTCTGTCCTACTTAAGAACACGCTTCTACATTCAGGCGTGAACATACAAATATCAATGGAAAAAAAATACTATCTTTGTGGGGACCATCCATTCACTTCTATGGGAAAATCTTTTATCCTAACCCAATCCTAACCTTAACCATAAGTACTCAAACAGATTTTAAATCAAGAACAAAAACATCAAGAACATTTTAAATCAGATCAAAAAATGTTTTTTTATCACATTCTGGGGACATGGACCATGCAAACTCTATATATTGGGGTGTCATACAGATAATGTCACAAGGATGATCTACAAATACAATGTGAAACAAGGATGAGGCATTTCCCCGCAGAAGTAGATATGAATGGTTCAGTCAGACAGTATATAACTCATCCTAAGGGACAAACAAAGGCAAGTTCTTCCTCGGCACCTCGGCATTTTATTAAAGATTAGTGTCAAATCAGATACTTGTATAACCGAGGGTATTTCTGGAGTACAATGACAGTATATTACATAGCGTCTGCATATAGTCTAGTGAATTCTTCTGAGGTCTCCTAAGACATACAAAATGTGCATCTGACATGTAGAAAAAAAATAATGAAATGTTTATAATTCAATTGCATTCAGATCATATTTTTATAAGAAAACTTTGAATAATGGTGTTTATAATGTAAATTGTGCATGCATCTGCAGGAATCTTGTACACAAAGTTGGGTAATTCAGGTCCAGAGAGTAAAAGTCCATACCGGGATTTTGTTTCCACCAACCAGTTGAATACTCTGTGACTCTTTATGCTCAACTGGTTGGTTGAAAAAAATCCCGGTCTGGACTTTTACTCCCTGGACCTGAATTACCAAACTCTGCTTGTATACATTGAGTATTACTTCAGTTACGATTATAAAATGGCATACGTGTCTCTGTATTACAGATGTTTTTTTTTTCTATTACACCCGCTCAACCTGACACATTTTAAATGGTAAGATAAGTTCCCATAAATGTCAATAAATAAATAAAACTTAAATGATAATTACACTTGTAATTATACCCATGAATTGAATATTAGGCACAGCTACAGCCTGAGGTCTGCTTGGGTATGACTCACCACACACCAGTGTACTGTAATTTTCCTCCCTTCCCCTTGATGGGCTTGCTCTCGGAATTAGCTTGAGGATTGCTTACGGTCAGTACAGGTGCCACTCAAGGGCTTCACCTACATATTAAGCCACTCCAATTTAGCTTTGGCCGTGTGCTTTTCTGCATAGAAACAGTTTCTTTGTGGCATTTGCGCATTAATCAGTTTTTTTTTCCTCCAGTGTTATCAAGCTTGCAAGTCTTTAATAAGTATCTCTCTAGCATCATGCTGCCACTACCGTGCTTAATTATATAGATTAGCAATTACGCTGCGGTTATTTTTTGCTGTTTTTTTCTGCAGACTTATTTTTAGGCCTGGTTTCCTGACACTGCTGACTGGTCTGAATATAGTTGACTCATGTCAGTCATTGAACACTGTTGCTCTGTAAGAGGTTTCAGCTGCCTCCCTGGCCTATTGGCCAAGCATTTGATGCATTTGTGCCCGTTTGTCAATGGCTCTTATACATACAATAGATTCATATGTAGGACAAGACAACACACACATGGTTTGATTGATATACACTCACCTAAAGGATTATTAGGAACACCTGTTTAATTTCTCATTAATGCAATTATCTAATCAACCAATCACATGGCAGTTGCTTCAATGCATTTAGGGGTGTGGTCCTGG
>JABFEA020000138.1:15196951-15225426 GCA_019775915.2 Cyphomyrus plagiostoma | reverse complement strand
AGAATTAAGGCAGTTCTGAAGGTGAAAGGGGGTCAAACACCGTATTAGTATGGTGTTCCTAATAATCCTTTAGGTGACTGTATACAGTGTGCATATATGTATAAATATGCAATAGAGCATGTCAGTACAAGGAATATTAGAAGAAATACAGTATGTACAAAACACTGCAATATGTACCGTGAGTTATTTATTGGGGGGGCATAGTGGCACAGTAGTCGGCACTGTCTCATCACACCTCTGGGATTCGGGTTCCGTGTGCGTGGGGTTTGCATGTTCTCCCTGTGTCATCGTGGGGTTTCCCCTGTGGGTACTCCGGTTTCCCCCATGGGTTTGGAGTTGCCAAACTGCCTCTAGGTGTGCATGTGTGAGTGACTGGTGTGTCAGTGTGCCCTGCGATGGATTGACGCCCCATCCTGGGTTGTTCCCTGCCTTGTGCCCTGTGATGGGTTGGCACCCCATCCTGGGTTGTTTCCTGCCTTGTGCCCTGCGATGGGTTGGCGCCCCATCCTGTGTTGTTCCCTGCCTTGTGCCCTGCGATGGGTTAGCGCCCCATCCTGGGTTGTTCCCTGCCTTGTGCCCTGCGATGGGTTGGCGCCCCATCCTGGGTTGTTCCCTGCCTTGCGCCCATAAGCTCTGGATCCCCCTGTGACCCTGTATGTGACAACTTTTACAGAAAATGAATGGATGAAGTTATCTATTTACAACACTGAAGTATTGCGTAGTAATGGGGCAGCGGGATACAATGGTGGTTTCCTGCTCCTTACTGGGGAGGCAGCTGGCCTGCAGCCACACTTTCTCAGAGTCATTTTTGCTCACAAGAGATATTTAAAGACTTTGATCTAAGCATCCCTATATGACTGAAATATCCTTGCTTCTGCTTTTTAATTAGCCACTTGGAAACCTCTTCAGTCTCCCTGGTGAAGCTGTCGTGAGGTTATTCGGTGTGCTAGTGAATATCAAGCAGAGCCTGTTTTTTTTTTTAATTATTGCACACAGACAGGGACCACTAAATGATGAGCTTCATCAAGATAATTTCATGCCAGTGAAAAGGCTTTTTTAAATTATGCTGTCGTGAATTGTCAGGGTCTCACATTCAATTATCTATTTGCTTCCTCCAAAGCGTCATTAGTTTGCATACATTGAGAAGAATTGAGAAAAAATGTAGAAGCGACTGAATACTTTTGCAGGCAAATAATTCCTTTAAGCTTACCTGTCCAGGTATTTCAAAGCTGCCCACACTTATTGAGAGCTATCTGGAAAGGGGATGCCCCTGCTAAAACGTTAATGTGAACCTGTGTGGAGATTAAATTTTAATGGGCTACTGCTGTGTGATAGAAAGGTCTCCACGACTCTGAGCTTGTCCTGCTCACATTCGTATTACCTAACTTGTATGAAGTGTAAAGGGTCTGAAGGGATCAGGGCAGCTTAACACAAAAAGCTCAGATTGCTTATGAAGATATGATGTTTATTGTGCAAATGTTGTCCTAAATGTATATGTTTAATACTATGGCTTTCAAGTTAATCGTTACCCAGATTTATACCTGTGTGTATATTTATTACACTACACACACAGGTATATATATATATATATATATATATAAATGGACTATCATATTTTTGATAGTTTAAACTACTTTAAATGGACGACTAATTATATCAGTACTGATGTTGGTGTGTAAGATAAGGCTGAGCAGGTATCAGAGTTGGTGACATACACATCTTGACCGGCAAACAGTGAATTACTGTGACCAGACAAAAAGACTTAAAATTATATCACCATATTTATGTCAGTGGATTAGTATGTGCTTGTTATGTAACACTGGCATCATATTGCATGATGCTATAATGTATCTGTATTAATGATTTTGGTACTGAAATAGAGTTGTCTTATATAAAAGGCTATTTTCCGCTCAGCTGTCAGTTCCCCATGTCTAAGATCTCACGCAATAATGCAGCCCAGGCAGCACTAAAGACTCTACCAAAGACCTCAGATTTAACATCATTGTGGAAAAAAAATAAGTCATGATGTCAGCCTGCCATCTATTCTCTCTGCAAGGCAGAAAGTTAACATGAAACTACAGGAATTTCACATCAGTATTAAAAAAACATGAAGCTGGCTGTTCTGTGAAGTTACAGGAAAATAAAAGACAATTGACTAAGTTTGAGGTAGAAGCAGCAAGCTATGTAAGACAATTCTACACACCTCGGGTTACAATACAGTTTAGAACCAAACAGATTCTGGATGTGGAATCATTGATAGGGGATCACTGCAGACTTGTGTCTCTTTCTCCTATTGGGCGGTTGTTTATTCCCAGTAATCCCACAATCAATTTAAAGCAATGACTGCAAATATCACAGTTTTACGTGTCCATGCTTTGGTTCTTAGCTCCATTAATTAATGTGAACTCAGTATATGATACCAGAAATGTCTCTTATCTGTTAAAAAAGATGAGGAAATAATTTGAACCTCCACAGTCTCCAAAACAGGTAATGACTGCAGACGATGTTTGGCTTAATATTTCTGCATTTGCAGTACAGGCAGAACACCTGGAACCATCTGAATTTCAGTTGTTCTGCTTTTCAGATCAAGTACAGACTTGCGCTGGCTTCTGAATAGCTTTGGATTACAGCATCTTCAAAATAAATCAGAATGAAATTCAGCTGCAATGATGAAGCCCTTCCTACGCAGTGGTGACCCTCAGACTGATAGCACGGAGCAGTGTTCAGTTTCCCGTCCTGACGTCAGCTCGCGTCTTCACTGCCGTGTCTCGTTGCTGTAGCAAGTGCCTAGCAACTGGACAGAACTGTAACAGTATTGTATCCCTCCGGCTCCACCAGATCAGATCTTATTGTGGGGCAAATTACAGACTTTCTGCACCTCACACAGGGCCCACACTGTTCTCTGGGTCATCCGCAGTGAATTGTGAAACGCACAGAACTCCCTGGGAGCCAGTGTGACATTTAAGACCTCATTTGTGTTCTTTCCAATTGGACACCGTGCATGTCTGCTTAGAATATTTTTGTTAAATTTTGCTTAATTTCTCTGCTACGATTCTTTTGGTTAGCGAAGATGCCGTTTTGCGTCCAGGACAATTTGATTTCCGATGTTTTGCGACTGAGATTCTGGTGGTTTGACTCTATTAACTAAGTATTGTACTTCCACTGGAGCCCATAGTGTGGTCAGTGGTAGCAGATTTGCTCATCGTAATGCACATGTCCACACCCCTACAATTTAAACTGCCAATATAGGGAGTTAATCAGTGCTGGGGTGACACACTAGTATGTGTTCATGTGTGAAAGTGAACCGTCTGCCCTTTCCCTTGGATCGTCTGTTGAGGATCAGCCTCGCGAATCACCCAGAGCTTGATAGTACCCATCCCATCCAGACAGCCCAAAGAGTCCCATACGTACCTCCCACTGCCTGTGGCCCATAATGAGCCCTTGGCATCATGACATACAATTCCACTATTCCATGAATATATCAAATGATATTTGAAACAAGTGGTGATTTCTGAAAATGCTACAGCAGCCATGTGGCGAAATGGCCATAACATTTTCATTTTGATAATCATTTAGATATCACTACATATTTTGTGGAACAAAAACAAATATTATTCTCTTTATTGGAGCTGAAGGTTTTCTACAGCATGGTGGGGGACAGACAGTTATCAGCCATTGTTTAGAACTAATGTCAGCTTATAACTGTATCAGTTATAAAAGTTAAGTTTATAAGAGCTAAGTTGAACCACACGGCTATGATGCTGCAGAGAGTGTGTGTAAGTCTATCTCAGACAAGCAATCAGCTCAAGTCGAAATACATACTAGTTTATTTTTTGCGCACATGAGCTTTTATAAAGGCAAAAAAAATAAATGTATTTGTAGTAGATTGAAATTAAACCCCACTAATGAATATGATCGGAACTCAAACCAATACTCAACAGCCATATATAATTGACTGCAGGTGAAAGACGAGAGGAAAATGCAGGAGGTGTTCGACCTGGCAGACTACGAGCGGTCAGAGGAGCTACGCAAGGCCAAGAGTCGCAGCAAGAAGAACCACAGCAAGTTCACTGTGCTGCGCTGCCGTCAGCCGGGGAACACGGTGAGTCTCATGGGGGGTATCACTGGCTGCGCTTATGCTGTCAGACCCTGAGGCATCTGTGAATGGTACAAGTGAATTCAGGGCTAGAAGCAACAAGAGGCCAGGATGGTTAACATGGATGGATGGATGGATGGAACCTAATTCCAATAATCACTTTTCAGCACCACAGCATCTCCTCACTAGAACATATAACTCTGATCTCTCCCTTGCTGCAGTGCTAAGGTGTGCCAATGCAGTCAGAACTAAACAGACCATTTCAGTTTCAAAAGTACTGCTGTAGAAATTCTGATTCGAACTCCAGCTGTGCATTCCCATCTTACAGTCGCCAGCTGTTTAATTTCCTATAGGCACTTCATAATATTTTTTTTATCTAGTTTAAGGACATATTTTTTGTCCAGTTTAAGGAATGATCGCCTTGCCACGAGAGACGTATATCTGTGAGCAAGCTCAGACAACCTTTGACCGAATTTCCTACACACAGGATTCTTTCGCTATGCAAAAGGCTACATTATATGAAACAGGGAGCATCACAGGGTCAGTTATAAGCTGTTGTTTTACCAGTCGGGGAGGCTGTAGTCTTGCACGTGACACAGGGGCTTTTTAAGGAGGATAGTGGCACTGAACACATAGTATCTGCACACTGAGCCTCACCTTAATTGCAGCTCTGCCGATCTTCTGCTGGCGAGAGACAGAGCTGAGTCGTGCTTCCTCACTGTCTCTCTCTCTTACTCTGCCATCTGCAGGTCCCAAACCTGGTGTTCCTGGCTGTCAGCCCAGAGGAAAAGGAGTCGTGGATCAATGCACTGAATGTAGCCATCACCAGGGCCCAAAACCGGATTCTAGATGAGGTACCGCTTGGCAGTGGTCCCCCTGCCATTCTGAGACGGCGCATATCTTCTTTGACGTTGTATTTCTTCTCTGATTAAACCCAAGAGAGCAGTAATACAATCATTAACGGTGGACTGCGTTGCTTGTTCTCCAATCCAGTCTTAGATTATCAGATTAAGACCATTGCTTAATTTTGGCCCGCAGTCTGCATCCTTGTTTATATGTAAATTTGAATATGCAGTTAATGGTTTCCACTTTAGAAAAAAGAAGGCAGATGTCATATCCTCATATATGCTCTAGATCGGCGCTTTTCCTCGATGGCAAATGACTTTCAAGGTTCGCGTTCTCAGTAGCATTTAGTTCAACCTTGGCATCACTTTCACTTCAGGAAGAAAGAGAAAGAGTTCAAATACCAAAGACGGCAAATCTACTCATTCACAACCTGCAGACAGAGGACAGGAGGGACATTATAGAACCAGTCTGCCTTTTTGGTAATCAGAGGGTATCGCCAGGTCTCCGACATTTATGTGAAGTCACATGACGCAGACTCCCTATCTGGTCTCATCCGCCTGAGTAACATAAAGTCATGTATTTGTAGTAAGATAAAGTAAGAGAAATCTGAGCTATATCTAATGTTGCATCGTATGGCCCAGAAAAGGGTGAAAATGCTGGACAGGAGAGTATGCATGTACATATATACAGTAGTGTCTGTAAACATCAACAGACTTCTGTCAGTGCATATAAATATTTATGATAACACGGCAATATAGGCACAATACCTTGCACTTAATATCGCTGCGGCCTGGGAATGATTTGAAACAGGTCCAACAACCGTCTCTGGAAAAGAAACACTTCAAAATAGCAATAAAAAAATTATGCTTTCATCCACCCATCTTCCAGCCACTGACATGGCACAGGGTTTTGGGGGTCGGAGGGTGGGGGCTGCGGCCTATGCAAAGCAGTACAGGGAACCAGGCAGGGATACACACCACAGGATGTACTGGGGAGGGGGGCCGAATTAAAGATACAAGCAGAGACGCACACAGAGTGAGATTACAATGAGCAGCCCCCATAAAAAAATAATAATCTGAAAGATCTGTTTCATATAACTGCTCTCTTTTCTTTTGTTGACCACTCAGTTACACACCGGTCATTTTTTACCAATTAATAACAGGAACTATTACTTTAAAAAGTTCTGGATCCCTACACCACAGGGACTAAAATAATAACTCAAATGTTACCAATTCAACCCATCAAGCAAGGTGCCTATACTGCTTCAGTACAAGAAACATTCAGGAAATTATGACAAGCCATAACTTGCTTCAAATAAATTATGACATCAAGTTCTGATTATACTGTAATACAAAATGTAACACTTTTTTAATTGAGCAGAATTATCTCTGTATTGTCCTAGAGCTTGTAGCTTCAGTTACTGGAGGTGACTGGAATCTAACCAGATTAGATGATATACACTTTTACAAATTTTCGGAAGCTTATGCAATGTATTACTTTTCCACATTGTGTCCAGAGGCATTACATGTGGGTGATCAATGTAGAATCTGAGCAGCTAATCAGCTTCTCCCCTCCAGCTAGCATGTTTTCCATGCCTCACTGCCTCTGTTTTCCACTCCTTTTCTCTCTTCCAAGGTCACGGTTGAAGAAGAGAACCTCTTGGTCCATCCCACACGTGACCGTGCAAAGATTCCCCACACCCGACGTCTGCCCACGCGTGGTCATATCATGGCTGTGGTAGGTTTTATCCACTTATTAGTACACATGCCACATGAATACTGCATTAATATTTGTAAGCCTGTGCTTTAACTTATACTGAATGCAGAAATTATAACAAGAAATAGTGATTGTGAGTATACTGAAGTATTTCATCTTCATAGTGCCTGAAATATACTCTGTGGTGATTTAGGCATCCACATCCACGTCAGATGGCATGCTGACCCTGGATCTTGTGCCGGAAGAAGACATTTCAGCACCAATTCAGCCGGAGCAGGGTGAGGAGAGCTTCAAGGCAGACCTGGACAAGTCAGCACCACAGCCTGATTCAGTATGTCAACAGACAAACACTGAGAGCACAAAATCTCCTGTGAACAGTGTAGCAGTGGGCAAAGGACAGGGTCTACCTCAGAAAATTAAGATCACCTGGGACCAACAGCGGGCAACAGAGCAGGCCCACTCCCCTGAGCAAGGCAAAAAGCAGACACCTGCACAGAAGAGCCGATGTGTCTCCATGGACGAGATCTCCAGTTCAGACTTGCGGGCAGTTAACGGGGCTACCATAATTTCCCCAGGTGCCACGCCACCGCTGACAATCAGCCAGTTGCAGGACCTCATCTCCAAGAAGCTGCAGAGGACTCAGGAGCTCCTGGCTGAGGTGAGGGGGAAGCAGCAGCACAAAGATAAAGACTCGTCCAACGAAAAACGCGTGGAGAGCAGCCACGCAGAGGCAGAGCGGCTGCTGCAGGAGGCCGTTACGGCCTGGAGTCACGCTCGGGACGTGTTGGAGGAGGTCCAACAGATCCAGGCTCTGTCTCAGCAGTTGAACTCCACAACCGTTAGCAACTTGACTTTGTCACAGAATGGCAAGCAAAAGAATCAAGTCACCAAAGGGAGGGTATGATGTGATTCGGGGATGAACAACATCAGAGATCACTGCTACAGCATAGAGCAAGACAAAAAAAATAACAATTCCAGACACGGGTGGGGATGTGTATTCTCTTTTTTTTATGATAGTTTAAGTTCACTTTCCACGCTATGCTGGAATGCATGAACATGAATGCACACCAGCCTGCCAATCTCCATGGTGTGGTGTGCTTTGAACTTCCTTTTAAGTATGCACTCCCAAACTGGAGGTTGGGAGGTCGACCCTTGCTGCAATCTGCTCAGCTCTGTAGACTTTGCCTTGTTTGATGTGAAGAACTTTCGTAGTCTGGACTGTACCATCAAGACTGGCCATCTGATGCCTAGGACAGCGAACAAGAATAAAACGTGGCATCCCGCCCATGACGTGATGCAACAGATTTTCTTGTGCACGCACTGCCTGGTCTTTTTCTGTGATGGCATCCAGTGACAGCTGGTGATGGGGGGCTGATGCGACGGTTACCTCTTCCGTAATGTGGGATTGAGGATAACTCCACTGGGAAGACATAGTGAGTGGGCCAGCTGCAAGACCTTGTGGTCCATGCTTTGTTATGCACTGGAAGAGTTCCATAATTATCTTACTGCAACCCCCCACAGAGAAGCCTAATCCATACAGTATGTCTGTTAATTTTGCTGTTCAGCAGCAACAATTCTATGTCCAGATATGACTCTTCCTTCATGTGAGTGCAATTGACGTAGCAAAACAAGTCATTTTATACCTTGGTTTACTAACTATATATATATAAACTATATAAAGACAAAATATAAATTTAGATATTATTTTTATGTGACAATCTGCAGATCATTTTTTGGGAGGGGTTTTGTGTCATCTGCTCATGATCTGCATAAATTCACATCTAAGTATAATAACCAGGTAAACACAGTCAAGAACCATCAGCAAGATCAGAATGTTCTCTTCTTCAACAATCAACCAGTTACACAATTACTCTGACAAATTTTATTTTTTAATTTCCGGGAGAACATCAATCCATCCTGCCATTATTTAACAGAGGCCCAGTTGCAGGAAACACAAGGCACAAGGCGGAGAACACCCTGGACAGGACGCCATCTTTGGAATTTTGGAAAATCTTGTTTTATTTGAGTTAGAATGAATCCATCCATCTATTTTTTCATAACCTCTTATCCAGTACATGGGTTGCAGTGTATTGGAATGAATCTCCATTAGAACTGTATTTATAAACTAGAACTGTTTTTGATATTTTGTAGACTTTAAACAGTTGCACTATAGAGATTACTGTAAAAGAAGATGACACTGGCATGTAGAAATTGTTGCAGTTTATGATGCAAGTTCCTTCCACAATCCAAAGACATACATTTCTAAACTGCCAGTAGTGTGTGCATGCATGTGCTCTGTGATGGACTGGCATCCCACCCAGGGTGTACCCCAGCCTTGTGCCCAGTGCTTCCTGGGGTAGGTTCCAGGTGACTCTGACCAGGATCAGCGAATAAAAGATGGATGGGTGGAGCTTTGATCTGACAATCAAGTCAATAAACAGGGAGGATATTTGCTTCAGAATCTCAGTATTATGTGTCATGGTGATATAAAACTGCCTTAGAATACCGTCAGGTATTATCAAAACAATATTTATAACATTTATAAACTATTGTCTCAGCCCATATTAGATAGTTATAAATACAGACATCCATTAATGATACATACGGTAAGAAAAATGTTATTGGCCAATAGTATTATCACAGCTTCAAGGCTGATTTTAATCAGTTTTTTAACTCCCAAATAGTTATTTTATCTGTACCTAGCATATGCACAATAAAACAAATAAGATATGTCTGCAGGTAGTAGACAAACCAAAGGGCATCCATTCCTTGCCAGTATGCCTGTTTCACTGTTGCTTTGTAATATGTTTGCACTCTACTCCATTATAATTCACTGTCAGTTGGACATTACAGAACAGTGTTAATGTTATTTTGTATATATATATATATTTTTTACTCATAAAAGGTGATTTTTCTGAAGGATAATTACAGTGTGTGCTTTTTGGCAACAGGAGCTTCAGAGTTTTGATAGATATCAGGTTTTAAATCGAGGGGAAATCAATAAAACTTGAGTGTGAATTCATGGCGCGCTGCTCGCTATGGCCCACTATTGCCGTGCACTGAAAGGGAAGCAGTGCAGCCAGTGGACAGGAAATGGCTGCTTCAGAGGGCAGCATGGGCATCATGATTTTGCATTTTTACGTACTGCTGAGATAAAGAGGCTCCTGCAGTCATCCTGCAATGCTTTCAAGTCTCACTCATTCAGAGGACTCTGACCTAAACTCAATTTCAGCAAGCGCCTGTCAGCACATTATCCAGAATGTTGACATAACAGAGCTTTGTGCAGGTCCTCCATGTAGATCAGCTCCTCTTCAGCACAGAATGTAGGAGGCTGTTACCATCACACATCTTTTTTCAGGCCTGAAACGATAAGCGATCGCGATCACCATTAACCGCCTAGCAAGCTGCTCTTCAGTTGTTTTGGCTGAATTGGCCTGTAGCCGTGGTAACAGTATGGTACTCTGCATGTCTGTTGGTGGACATGATCATTATCCTTTAGAATTTTCTGAATAGGATGCTAGATGTAGCAACATTATAGCGCTGTGAAAGTCGACACAGTTATTATGTCATTCAAGACCCGTGTCTTTTTTGTCTGCCAGTGCTTACTTGCTCTCTTTTTTTACACATATTTCATGATCGTCCAATTAATTTCCCATTGAAACAATATAAGAGTTTTAAAAGAAGGCAGCCAAGATGTTCTCAGATATCAAAACACTGTTGGCCCAATTACACTGCTGTGTTAATAACTGTTTTGCAGAACATTTTAGGTGCTTTTAATCTGAATTACAATAATCAATCTGGCCGATCTGTGTTTTTTTTCTGTATGCCTAGATGACCCACAGTTATATGAAAGGCAAACGTGCCCATTTTAATCAGGTAAAGGATTGCCTGCGTTCGGCTGGGTGGTTTTTCAGGTTGAATGTGTAACTACTTGTAATGCATGCTAAAGATGAAGGAGGCAGGGTACTGAAAAAGGTAGTTACCTCACCAGACCGCCGTTTCCGAAGCACAATATGGAAAACGGACAAAACAGAACAACTGTCCCAATGAAATGAAAATGGCCACCTCAACACATGCCAAAGATTAGACAGCAATTCAAAACAGGTACACATCATAAGATAAAAACCCGCTATAAAGTGTGTCATTTGAATTTCGTTGTCATAGAATTTGCACACGTTTCAGTGGTCGAGTTCAGGATTTTCATTAATGAATACTGAATCCGAGCAAGATTATCAAACTGGTCTTTCAATCAAGAACAATTTTCCTCAAAACAGATTATTGTGTAATATAATTTTGCATGTGGATTTCATAAAAACAAACCTTTACTATCATTATTATTAGTCTTTAATTAGGCATCAACATTTTCTTGACTACATGTATGCTGTTTGTCACATGGAATAAGCACTGAAATTCTGGGGAAAAAACTCAAGTGTAAAAAAAGAGGAGAAAGTGAGAACAATCACTATTAAGTCTTAGATATTGTGCTACTTCATTTGTATTTTTACAATTACATTACAGATGAACTATTTAGTGAATAAAATATGCAAATGATTTTTTGTACAACAGTGAATACATTTTTCAATTTCAGTTAAAATGCTTTTTAAAATTTCCATCTGATTTATTAAAAGGATTTTTCGGTTGAATATTTCTGCTTTGACCTAAAAGTCTTCCTTTGTTCTCCGGATAGTGTTTGAATGCTTCTGAAAATTTCTTCCACATGTTTTTCGAAGGCGCAGAGAATTTTATTTGCAGTAAAGGATGACTGTTGCATACCAAATGATAATTACTTTAGCCTTAAAAATGAATTATACAAGGACTTCTAAAGTACAGAGAGAAAGGAAATGAGTGTTACTGTCTTTTGTTGATTTGTTTCTTCAACTGAAGCAAACAGTTTTCAGACAAACAGTCACAGGGTAAACACATGATTCTGTGTTTTTTTATAAAACATGACAAAAAAAAATTCATTTTGCCTGAACCCTAATTTTTCCCCTCCTGGGCCCCCCCCCCCCCCTCTTAGGGAATTGGAGTAACGAAAATTGCCCATAGGTATGGTGTGTCTGTGTGGTTGGGGGGGGGGGGGGAGTATGTTTATATTACATTTTGGGGACCACAATGATAAAAACCTTTTATTTTGACATAGTGGGGACCATTTTAAGGTCGTTATGTTGGGATTAGAGCACAATTTTTTAATTATTTCTTTTATTAGTGAAGTCACTTAATGGCAGGGAAGGTAAAAGGTCTCCCATTTTTATACCCATTAATGCCCGACTGCAGAAGCTTATCTTGCAGTTCAATTTGGCTGCCATTGCTATGTATGCAAGTGTCTTTTATATTTCCATACAATGTATGAACTCTGCAGTATTTGGCAAAACAGGAAGGAGGAAAATTCACCCCATAATGCAGCTCCATCACCCCCTATACAGTGCAACAGCTCAGGTCAGATGGATGGGCAAACTGCTTTGGGAAACACAACCAGTGCTTGGCCTGTAATGGGAAGCATGTGTATGCTGCCCCCCCCCCCCCCCTTTTGGAAGGGAGAGGAGGTTCTCCTGGTGCTATTCTGGAGGCTGACAGTTGCCACAGCAGTGCACCCCCTCAGTCCCCACGCCCCCAACCTGGAGCGACCATCAGGTTGACCTCCTGAAGCAGCCTGTGATGTAACACAGATAACAGGCTTCCATCTGATGTTTGCCTACCAGCTCCTGTGGTCTTGTAGATGGACATGGAGTGATTCAGACTCTTCAGTGATCATTCAAAACTCTCAGTAATAACAGTGTGGCTTAGATCAGTATTGATAACAAAAAACTTGCAGTTTTACGACTCATGAAAATACCAGAACATAATTTATACTGATTTAATTATACGTTATTGACAATATTGATTATAGCTATTTATGCCAAATTATTAATAATTTAGAGCCCCATAGTAATACTAATAATGGTAGCTGACAAATGTTTGGTGTTCCTTTTCACGTTGCTAGGATAGGCTCTAAGTCCCACCATGACAATGTACTGGATGCATACTTCGAAGATGGATAGACATACAGCATATATCAAACATTCATACTTCACAACAGTTGTGATAAAATTAAGTTGCAGGTCAAAGAAAGTATTTTAATTATATAATATATACTGACATGTCTGACTAACACAAGTGTTTGTCAAAATGAAAGTGTCTTTTATATTTTCCTGGCATTTCAAATTCATGGCATGCCACATCCCTCAAAATTCTATGAAATCATGAGTTCAATTGGAGTCATTTTCTGCATTAGCCACAAAACTGATGATAGAATTGACAACTATGGTCTTGGACCAAGTAATAATTTTGTCCAAAATTGTCAAAAGCTCTCCAAATGTTAACACACTGCCAGTTTTCCCATCATCTCACTGTGCATTTTCGGGATCCTTACTGCGGGCACAGAAATGCAAGTACAAAACACTGCTGGAAGTCCAGCAGACGGCATGGATGCTTCTGCACAGTGCTGTTCCTAAATGGATGCTCAAAGCGTTAGCAGTCCATTCACAGGTATTCATTTCACAGCGCGGTTTGACAGCTGAGCAGCATGGCATGCTGGGATACGACTCCCAACAGACCATATAAAGCTGCAAAGCCGTGGAAGGTCTGGGGCCTGGTTTGTGTGCACCACAAAATCGTTTGCATCCTGAAGAAAAAACAAAAAAAAAGCTCTGCCTTATAGCTCATCTACTTTGACTGGACGTGTACGGCACATAATAAATACTTTTATATGAAGAGCACTTTGCATTATTGCACTTCATGGTTAGTCACTGAGAAGAGACAAGGCGTGTGGTCATGTTGGTCTCAAAAGATAATAGCATGGGTGCAGGGCTTGGTTCCTGCATTGGTATTATCAAACAGAAAAAAGTCCCCAAGTGCAATAAAATTTAATCTCAACATCAAGCTCTACAGCACCGAGAAGCAGAATCTTGCAATATTGTAACTATAACGCATGGTCACATTTGTATGTGAAAACGACCCTGGTAAATACACAGTAAATAAAATGGCATGTGGGCTTTTAGCAAGCTGGGGGGACCTGAATATTTCATAGGGAAAAAATGGGTCTGGAAATGAAAGCCCATACAACTGCTCCATGACCCCCCCACTCTCCCATGACCCTTTCTCACAGGAGAATCTAGCCAGCAATCTACAGTATCTTGCTATAGACAGACCTCAGACACAAGTATTGTGCTCTCCTGTGAACTTTGAAGTGTGTAACATGGTTAAAAAGCAAAACATTGTCTGCAAGACACAAGTATACAAATGGTCTTTGAGTCTGGGTCTTTGAAGGGTTATGTGGTTGATATTTTGAAAGGTTGCTGGGTGATGGATGAGGCTGAGATGCTGAAGGACATACAGGGACTTCAGAGTTTGCACTGATGGTGAAGGGTGTGGAGTCACATCGACTGCTACTAAGCTGACGAAGGTCCCTCAACCCACTCAGTTCAGTTGAAGCTAATGCCTTGAAACCCCCATGAATTATCTATACCCTCAACTATAGATAACTCCTTTGCCGTGAAGTTTACTGATGTAATTATCAAGTGCCACACAAAGGCAGCAGGGTGCAGTTGTGTGATACCACTAGTAGATCTTGCAGGTCTGGACAGTTCTGAGGATATTGCTTAGGCCAGGCTTTCCCGGAAGTCATATACATATAAATCGCATTGAACAACCTGTGTTTGACCAAGCATTATTTCGTCACCCCTCGTAGTGGCAGCACTTCCCAGTGCAAAGTTCTTTGGTCTGAACAACACCCAAATTCACTACATGCATGAAAGACTCCTAGATTCTTAACGGGGTCACAGGTCACTTTTCCATGAACTGTACTCACTGGTGCATTCAGCTTGAGGTTCCTGCACTTAATTCAGCTGCCCCTGCAAATTCAGTTCAAGACTGACCTCCTGAAGGCCACTTCTGCAAATACGCAAACTCGCCCACTACAATGGCCATGTGTAGGTTAATGCAGGTCTGGTGTATGGTAATGCAGGCTCTTGTGGGTGATTGTGAGTGTGACCAGAAAGGGGATGGGGAAATGGTCTTAGCATGTGGGAAGGCTTAGAATTGTACACTGGAACAATAACAAAAGTGTTGTGCCATTTGCACATGTCTCACGGCCCATCCTCCTTAACAGACCACACTGACCATATAAGGCCTGAAACTGCCGGAGCTCTGTAATTGGCTTATGAGCGACACACACACAGAGGGTGGAGGACAGAAGTGGTATGGTGAAGGTTAATCTCCCAAAGCAGTGAGAGCTGTGTGTGTGGTAATGTATATATTACATTCTGGGGACCAAATGTGATTAAAAAAAAAAACTGTCATTTTGACATTGTGGGGATATTTTTTCGGTCCCCACAAGAAGAAACACATTTTTATAAACATTCTGTCAATTCAAACAAAAAACTGAAGATACCAAAAGTCTTGTATTTTGTTTGGTTACTTATGGTTGAAGTTAGGGCTGAGTAGGAGTTATGATCGTCATGTTGTGATTAGGGTTATACCCAAAGAAATGAATGGAGAGTTACAACAAAGATATGAACATTAAATTGTGTGTGTTTGTGTGTGTGTGTGTGTGTGTGTGTGTGTGCGGGTGTATGTGAGCTGAACCAGAAGGGGGTTGAAGTTGTGGGGAAGTTGTGGCAGAACTGAGAATGCATTCTAGTCATTAAAAACTGTGGAAAAAAACAACACTAGATGCTAGATGATAACCATGAAAGGAGAAACTCTTCTCCATTATAGCCCAAAACCTATATCATCCATATATATCTACATACACACACACACACACGGTATCTCACAATAGTGAGTGCACCCCGAAGCGAAAATGTCCAAATTGTGCCCAGATTGTCAACATTTTGTGTGGCCACCATTATTTCCCAGCACCGCCTTAACTCCCTTGTGCCATGTTGCCACTGGAATCCTCTTCCACTCCCCCATGACGACATCACGCAGCTGGTGGATGCTAGAGACCTCGGTCTCCTCCACCTTCCGTTTGAGGCCCCACTGATGCTCAGTAGGGTTTAGGTCTGGAGACATGCTTGGTCGGTCCAGCACCTTCACCCTCAGCTTCTTCAGCAAGGCAGTGGTCGTCTTGGAGGTGTGTTTTGGGTCGTTATCATGTTGGGATACTGCCCTACGGCCCAGTGTCCGAAGCGAGGGGGTCGTGTTCTGCTTCAGTATGTCACAGTACATGTTGGCAGTCATCATTCCCTCAATGAACTGTAGCTCCCCAGTGCTGGCAGCAGTCATGCAGCCCCAAAACATGACGCTCCCACCACCATGCTTGACTGCAGGCAGGACACCTGGTTCTCACCTGGTTGCCGCCACACACCCTTGACACCATCTGAACCAACTACGTTTATCTTGGTCTCATCAGACCACAGGACATGGTTCCAGTAACCCCCACCCGCCTTTCTTTCCCCTTTCTTTCCCTGCCCTCTGTAACTTCCTCCTCTATTGTGGCTCATGCTGGAATTTACAGGGAAGTTTGCACAATTACAGATGGAAGATGTGCATCAGCATGTCATAGACATTAATGATGCTACCTGTACAAAAGCCATAAACGATGTAAACAGCGTAAATAAAATGCATTTCCCCTTTCAATTTGCACAACTGTTGAAAAGTTATTTTCTCGAGATTATGAGTTTTCTTGGGATCACAAAATAACAGAAGTTGCCGTCTATGGAAAACAAGGGTTTGCATGTCGAGGAAAAGAGGGAAGTACATTCCACTAAAAATGCTAATGGATAATGCTACTGAAACCACACAGGTTTAAAGTTCCATTCCCGTCAAAGATCCAAAACTGCCCCCACGTGCTATACATAAGGGACAATGTGAGAAATGAGATTTAGGGAATTATTACTTTAAAAAGTAACAGCAGCAGTAAAACTGAATCTCACACTATTATGATTCAATTTCACAATTAATCCATGGTTCACATGCGTGTTGAAGGGGGGGGATCCATACGGAGCGAGGATCAACTACGGTTCATTACAATACTAATGAGCGTCCCCTTGAATTCCACTTTAATACTTGATCTTCAGTGAGAGTGACTTCAAACAAACAAACGGCTGGATTCAACTGCCAGTGAATTCTGTTGGACTCATCTGGAGAAACAAGTTTTACCTGATTCTACATGTGGACAGTTTACTGGAAGTAAGTTACATTATGGGTTACAATGCATTAATTTAACCAAAGCAGCCTATGTATTGGAGAGAGCAGGGTCAGCCAATCCCTGGAGTGATTAGGAGTTAAGGGCCAAGCTTAGGCGCCCAAGGGCAGAACCGCTCAGTGATGTTCTGAGAGGTCTGTGAAGCTCCGTGCCACAGTGACACCGTAGGATCTCTGTTTCTGACAGCAGTGTTTCTGCCTACCTGTCCGTCCCCCAGAAGTGCTCACACGATGCCGGGCCTTAGTGAGTCTTAGGCCGGTTCCAGGGGGCTAAGCTGGCCAGTGTAGAACATGTAGTCACTCAGACACCCGGGTGCATGTAAGCCACGTTTTTTTGGATTGCCGGATGAAGCCGGAGTAGAAGCAGGCAGAGAGCAAAGGCACAAACTCCACGCGCAGAACTATGGAGCGAATCAAACCCAGAACCCAGGCTGCCTCCGCCCTTCTACTGGTTATTTCCTAAGTAATCCTGCTTCATGCGGCGGCTTCGTCCTCTGTCGGGGATACTGACGGGGCAGCTGCCATCTTACGAGCAATCCGAGGAGGGTGGTTGCTTCACCTGCACCCCTTCCCACATGACTGCTGCTGCTTGGCTGCCCCGTAAAACACACTGCAGGCCAGACATCCAGCCTCTGCTGCCTTCAGACTTTGTGACTCAGGAATTCTTTCTGACACAAGTCATGATTCCCTGATAGGATCCGCAGCCGGACAAAACCTTACTGTCAGGGCTGCCCTCATCATTTCGTTTCATTTATGCTGTTTCTGCCTCAGGCTGGTGTGCTGCTCCAGGACCGTGGCTTTAGCTCCTGTTCGGCCGCTGCGCATTTGGAGTCTGCATGTTCTTCCTATGCCTGCACCATTTTCCACACCACCTAACCCAGATCCCTGCTGCAGTCCAAATCCATGTAGTAAGGCAGACTGGCTTCTTGGAATTGCCCACAGAGTGTGACTGCGTCAGTGTTTCCTGCAATCACCTGGCATTCCATCCAGCATGCTTCCTGAGACCGGCTCGGTACTGGAAAAGCAGCGATGTAAGCCGATTATTCTCCTTCATCAGCTTGCATAACAGTACAAAGTCTATAGTATAGCCAGGACAGAGTCAAGAACAGGAGTTACGATTGTCATTTGTTCCTATGTTTCACAGGTTTATGCTCAAACGTGGGCACATCACAAGCTGGAATAGTGCAACGTCCTGACTTGTCCTGCAGAATATCTGATACCAGCAGCTCACGATATAAACCTTATTCTAGTTTCTAGTCGGCCAGAAACCAAATCTGCATATCAGAAACCAAATTTCAAACAAACATACAGAGTATACCTGTTTAAGATGATGCCCTTCCATGATACACTCTGCCTTGAATCTGACGTTTGTTTCCCTTCGCGATTAGACTTGAGATGTACTCACAGCAGGAGAGCACGTCCTGACTCAGCCAACCTTAAATTATTGCGAATGCAATTTAGGCCCGTCGTCTGCTAGTGGCAAACTATATTTATATAAAGCTCTTTATGTTAACTAGCTCCACATAATGAATAAAATACATGTTTAATGCAATAATACGTAATGGTAACGTCCGTACATCGTTTCCCATGGTCACATACGTGACTAAAAACTCTCAAAACGTTCAACTGCCGTTATTTTCTACCGGCAGCTAACCAGATGAATTATTGTTTATGTTTTGTTAACGTTTGGATTATTTCAAACTTCGAACAACTGCGGTTTATCTCCGAATGATTTTGGGACCAGACGCTCCACTCGACTATTCGCAGAAACAGCACAGTCCTAGTGCTCTATCAGAAAAGTAGTCTCTGAGGCCCCCTGCTGGCCACTTTATGCCGCTGCTCCAGAAACATTTAGACCTGTGATGCACATTTCGGGAGAGGCATGTGGCTACTTCGGATTTCAAGGAGTCCGTGCGGAAAAAAAACCAAAACATCAGAAGCGGGAAAAGAATGTAATTTCTAATATAGTTAACACAAATAAAATAAATCAAGTCCACTGCTCCCCCCTAGCACCGAGTGAAGCTTTATCTTGGAGCTAAATTTCATGGAAGCCCAATCAAAACTTGCCAAGGACCAGTTGTAACAAAATCCACAATGGCCCCCAAGGACTGCACTGATATCTGCTGCTCCGAAATAACCTTCATGCTTGAAGGCTGCAGGTTGGATCATGTGCTCTGTAAGGTAAGGCTCCCAGCGTAGCATATCAGCTGCAATTTACAAACGAAACGACTTTCTCAAACCTGTTGCACTCTAGCCCTTAGGTGGGAACCTCTGTCAAACACCCCACATATCTTTTCCCATCATGGTTATGTCAATAAACCACTTTCCCTTCCTTGCGTCGTTTATTTCAGGCCAGCAAATCTTACCGCAACAGCTTTTAAATCACATCTACTTTCATTAAAGGTCAAACAGTTCAGCACCCATAGCAAACTCTTGCTCATCTCCATCACCTCTTCACATTGCGTCACTGGTGACTCATTGAAAAGGTTAACATTCTGGTTCTAGCCTCCAGGACAATGATTGACCCATCATCGCTAGACACTCATCAGCTTTTTATTCAGAGCCGTGCATTCTCAAACAAAGTGCTAACTACACTGAGAAAGCATTTCAAAACAAAAATGTTATTGACCATCACGTTGTTCAACAAACCTTATATAATAAAGGTCTTACGAAAACTTTCCAGACCACCGGCTTCCAATTCTGCTCCTCATTTCACTGACCGCAAGACCACAATATTCAAAAGGCTATCGTAGGGTGCAGCAATCAAAAATGAACTCTGAAAGAATGTTTCTTTAATTTAAAAATTGTCAAATTTTACAGCACACAAATGCCAAACACACAACTGTCACAACAGCAGAGAACAGAAATAGTATATCGAGTGTTTTAGGGTCTGGATTGCTTGGATGTGCTTTAAAATTTAAGGACCAAAAAAGACGGGAAGAGGGGGGAAAAAAAAAAATTCAGAAACATGGAACATACTATATACAAAATCGACATACAAACAATTTAAAGGTCTAGTTCTGTTAATACAAAAAACCCAAAAACATTTTTCCATTGCTTAAGAAAAGGTATTTAGCTTGCATCAGGACAGAGACAATCAACAATCCTGGAGATCCACAAAGCCTTTAAAAATCTGGTCCACCTGAGCTTATTTTTTTGTTAAATAGGTCAAAAATTTTACCCTTACAACAGTGCAACTAGCAAGGGTCAACATAACTAAAAACTTTCCAGTACCTCAAATGTACCCCCCACAAGCCCCAAAGACATAATGAAAAATACTTTACAGTAGGTATGACTAATCAAAGAGCGGATACTGTCTTATACTATACTTAATATGGAGGGGGGGCACATTTACAAAAAAAGCAAGATGACCTGTAAGCAAATTTCTAAACACAGTAAAAGATCAACATGAGTAAAGTGTTTCAGCTGATATCCAAAAGCTGCAGTCCTGTGATGGTGGCAGGTAGATGTCAGATCCCTGTTCATCTGAGAACTGAGGAGCATCTCTGCCACAGAGAAACGCTTAAGAAAAGGAAATCAAAATGGCAAACAAAAAAAAACACAACTAAAACTATCACTGTGTCTCACAAATGCAAGATCTTATAACATTTAACCTGAAATTAAACAAGTGAAAAAGGCATAATCGTCTTATTTCAATCTAAAGGAAAGACATGAAGCAAACCAACTTTACATCCCTAAATGCAAACCAGTCATTCATTTAAGGTTCCAGATTAACACCCAACTACCCCCACCCCCCACCCCCCCAATATTAACATGATATTAGGTGGAGGAGAAAGGGGGGAGAAAGGGAAAAAAGAAAACTCAGAATGATTTAAATGATTTTTCAAAACTTTTCATTTATATATTATATATACTCATAAAAAACACGTAGTTTCTACAGTGATAGCTATGGTATACAAAGGACTGAATCGGTAAATTCAAACTGCTGTTCTACAGCTTAATTCGGGGTCATGCTGGATTGGTTAGTCATCTTCATCATCGTCCCCCTCATCTTCCAGGTCTCGCTTCCTTTTTTCCCCATGGGCTCCATCTTCACCTGCAGAGAGATATTAAAGGACGTGTGTCCACAATACACCCACCAAACTCTGGCTTGGCTCCGTTCGAGGAACACAGAGGAATCCAGAACAGCGCAGTACAAAGCTTGGGTCATTACACAAAGGGGGGTCAAGGTATGCTCCACCTTTCAAAGGATGTGGTCTTTATCTGAATATTAAAAGTCAATAGAGAGAGTTACAGAAGTGGAGATTTTAAAAAATAAGCTTAGCAAATGAGATTACCCTCTGCTTCCTCCTCCTCTTCCTCTTCAACATAGTCATCGTCGTCCTCTTCATCCTGGGGGAAGACCAGGTGCTCATTATACCATAAACAGTACACCCAACAAATACTACACTTCGACAACATTCAGAAAGCAATGATCAAATCACCAGGCCTACAACTATGCTTTAGATTTTAAAGCAAACGGGCACAGGAATCACTGAGAAGCGGGCTGAATTTGTATAGGATTAATGGGGCCCTTTTGCTGTCCTTATATTTTGAAGAATAGCGTTTCTTCAGGTCAGCAAATCTACTTAACAGTTCATATTCAGAGACCGACGTAACTTAATACAGTACTCATGAACAATGTGAATTCTGCAAGCAATCAAACTCATTCTACTATTAATTGGACTTCATCAATATTTGCAAAGAATGACTTGCGTAAACTGCCCTGCGATGGGCTGGCCCCCCATCCAGGGTTGTTCCCTGCCTCATGCCCATTGCTTTTGAGATAGGCTCCGGAACCCCCGCGACCCAGTAGGATAAGCGGGTTGGAAAATGGATGGATGGACTTACATAAATAGTCAAACTAATACCATTAATTTTTCAGCACATTAAGAACTACTCTTTTCAGCTATTTTGATCAATGCAAATAGTTTAAGGCGCTACTCTGGGTACAAGAAAATGTAACAAGATTGTGACAATTTGAACAACGGCAGAACTGTTAGTCAATACCTGGATCTCATCCTTCATAAGGTAGGATAAGCCAACATCTTCTGCACCCTCTGAGCCCTCATCCTCATCGTCGTCATCTTCATCATCGCAGTCTCCCGTGGGACCAGCTTCTTCCTCATCGTCATCTACAGAAATGGGTACCAGAAACAACTAACATTTCATACAAGCCAGTGAGTCTCTCTGCTAGTTAGAAACCAGTTTCCATGTCCAGAAGGTTGCCAGTTTCAATCCCATGATCAGGAAAATTCAAAATTCAAGAATAAACAAAATCACTGTGGGCCTTTAACCCCAAAGCTGAAGTAAATTGTCTGTTGCTAGTGTTTCCCAACACTCTCCGGTTCCAAGGTGCCAGACAAATGGCTGATCCTGCACTTTGACTCCAAGCTTTTCTCTGAATTGCATATGTTTGTATCTTGCAGAAAGAGTGAGATCGGATATGAGAAACAATTTCTATATACCTGTACTTATATAAACAACAGTGTCTCTCTTGAGCTAAAGAAAATTAACATAAATGGTATCCCAAAATACCTAACTCCCAGGAGAAATCGCACACTCACCATCATCATCACCCCCGTCGTCTCCTTCGGAGTCTGGAGCCTCAATGTCCTCCTGGTCAAATCCATCCAGGTAGGTGACCTGGGGGAGCAGCTCAAAGATGCTCTCCCGGTACTCCTCAAGAGTGGTGATCTCACAATTAAAAAGGTCCAGGCTCTTCAGGTTCTTCAGATTTTGCTGTGATAAAAAAAAAACGAAATTAAAGTGATCCCTTATTTTCCATTTGCACGACTATAAGCGTAGGAACAGTGGAATGCTGCTGCTCGCCTTCCCAATCTGGCTCCCCATGAGACGCATAGAGAAACAAGGTTGGGGGTCAGAGCGCAGGGTCAGCCAGCATGCGGCGCCCCTGGAACCGAGGGTTAAGGGCCTCGCTCAAGGGCGCAGGGACACGGCTTCTGCACAGGCCGGGGCTTGAACTGGCAACATTCCGATTACAGGCACAGAGGCTTAACCAGTGGAGCCACTCACCAAGACACAGCATGCATATACCAAGCTTTGGGGACCAAAACCTGCAGTATAATTTAAACACCCGTACTGAAAAGAGAACTTCCCCAGTGAGATCGATAATGTATCATTATATCATTATTACCATTATTGAATCTTGACCACACAAAAGAGGTTATGGATTTTACTTTATCACCAGACCTTTAAAACTTCTGAAGGAATGATAAAATAGCAACTGGCATCTTGGACATGCAACAAGATCATTGATCAATGGGTTTTGTAAGGTCCTATTGTTAGGATCCACACCACTGATTCTTACCAATGCTTCCACTGTGCTGAGCTCCTTTATCTTGTTCCCGCTCAAGTTCAAGTATGACAGATTGGGACACTTCTCCGAGAGCACCTCCAGACCCCCTGAGATGTTATTGTCACTGAGCTCCAACTAAGAGAAGAGGGTTGATGAAGGGCCATGACAAGAGCAAATGAATTACACTCAGTGAACACCAGACTAGACCAGTGTTTCCCAATCCGATCCACAAGGACCCACAGACAGTCCTGATTTTCACTCCCTCCCAGGGACCAAAAATGAGGACCTTCTGTGGGTCTCCGAGGAACGGGTTGGGAAACACAAGCGACAAACAATTTCTTCAAGTTTTGATTCATTTAAGTTTAGCAATTCTTAAATTTTACACAGAAGAATAAGATATTTTATATATTTCTTTAAGTGTGATCATTAACTTTCAAGTTGGATATTTACAAAATAATTCAAATGGAAATTTCACCCAAAAATGGCTGAATCATTTTGTTCATTAAGTATAAAATATTAATTTCTAAATATTACTGATTTTCATCCTTCAGCAGTAAAAGAGGTGTGAAGATGACTAAAAATTGTATCATGTTTCCAAAGGAATATGCACTACATGCTCTTTGAAGAAAACTTACACATTAAAAACATAAAATGACTGATGGTCAACCTATACCACAAAATGAATGAAACTGGGAATGTACTGCCTGAAGACCAGACAAGGAAACAGGACAAGCTATCTGGGCAAACAGTGGAATTTAGTTTTAAAAATTGCCCATAAATGACTCACCTTGCGTAGTTTGGGTAATGAAGGCAGCTTAGCCAAGGAAGTCAAGCCAACATTGACCATGCTGAGAAACTCCAGCTCCTTAAAGTCATCTGTTAGGCCCTCCACTTCACCGTCACTGGAGCGACAATTGTCCACCACCAGCTCTGCCAGCTGCCGGCATTAAACACTTATGTTATGCTAACAAGTTAACTAAAGAAACTAGAAGCAGGAAAAATTTTGAAAGACAAACCACAAGTAATTACTAACAAACAGATGACTTACATTAACATGTGGGTTCATACATTAAGGCTCAACATTTACTACACAGACATAACAGAATTGATAGGAAGACGGAAAAAAAAAAACCCATGGTTTCACTCCCGACATCTACCTACATCATCATTAAGGGGACACAGGGTCCTGAAGGTGAAAACCAAAGCAGACAGATGACCTGAGACGAGCGGATGTCAGAACTGCTTGTTTGATTTGTTAAAAAAAAATAAATAAATGATACAACCAGATAAACATTACAAGTTGACTAGTTATTTCCATTATCATAACCTGAGAATGTGGTTCCCATGACAACCCATCCTGAAATTCCGACAGTAACTCCAGTATCCAGTGCAAACACTAGGCTACCAAAATGAATCTTAAATCCTAAATGTCAGGACAAACGATTTTGAGCTGCAGCCTGCTTCCCATTTGTGAGAAAAATAAGGTCAAATATACACACATATATACATACTGCCGACACATAAATGCACGTAAATATACATATGTTTGCATAGACAGACATTTTCCTTAGAACCAAACGATGGTCATTGGTACATCTCAATTGAAGAACTTCCAATCACATTACCACAACTTACTTTATTTGAGATAATTCTATTAAGAAATCACTTTCACTGCACACATTTCCTCTGACAGCTACAAAACAGCTATTATACAAAGGTTTACTGCATCCTAAATATGCCTTTAGCACTACAATTGAAAATAAATGAAAATGGATGGATGGAAGATAAACAGGCACATTATAAAATCCGAGGACGAGTCTGCAAAACTGAACCTAACTGGTAAAAAGATCGTGAACTACATGGGAACAGCAATGCATGTTTTAAATGTTAATATGAAACTAAATACAACGCACCAAAATCTAGAGGAGATAATAATATGAATTACACTCACTAATAAATTAGTGGCTTTACATGACTATGGTAACACTGCCATGCTGAGTACCACACAGATCCAGGTCTTGGGAAGAAGAGAAGTGTTTAAGTTAAATTTAATTTACTTCGATGTTTCGCATTACATTGCATTTGGAATGATATCTAAGCGTTTAAACATATTCAACATAACTTCGTAATTCAGTGTAACACTACCGAAAATTATTTTACGAAATCTTTTCCCCACGTTGAATAACAAGTTACCCAAGTCGTTACAACACAACAGGCTGCGTTTAACAGGGTAGTACAATGAGCTGCACCCTCTATTAAAACCATTAAAGTAATATGAAAATAAAGACAGGTCGGACGCGGCTCTTTCACCTTGCACTGTAACTACATGACAATGATCCGGGCACTGAAGTCGTCGGTCGGGTTAAAGCATTAGACCGCGGAAAGCTGGGGTGGGTGGGAATCGTAACACGGGGAAAGTGGACGCGCCGCCACTGGCCTGTGCCGGACCGTTCCGGAGGGGGGGTTCGGCGTTGTGCGGTGCTTATTTCTGCCAAGAGCTAATTCCCGCTGCGCCGTAGGAAATGGGATTATACCGCCTGCTTACAGGCGCACAAGTTACAGTGTGACAAAGGGGCCTATCTAGGTAAAAGCCTCGCTTCGACTGCCCGTTATCACTGCCCCGGTCCGCAGATTCCCTACGTCGCCGCTTATTTAGAAAAATAGGCAAGGCCGTGGGTTCGTGTTGCTCGGCCCGTTTCACCTTCACGGCGGCTCATGTTCCTGGGAGCTGCCGACTCTTCCCTTCGGAGCTGCTGTATAAAAAAACTATTCGCGTTGGGGAAACCGGTGCGCTAAACTTCCCCGGTGATTCCCCGGACGGACGTCCATGTACGGCTGCTGGCCAGTCCGCTAACCAGCTCAGAAGGCACGGCTTTCGTTTTGGCGGGTCAGTTAGCTGCCTAACCGTGTAAAATTGAGACATGTGTCTGTATAATTTAATCAATGGCTCCAAACTAAAGCTGTATTTATTTGGGACAAAACAAAGGAAGAGTGTTTGCGACAAACTACGCACACGGTTCCCGATCCCTCACGTATCCGAATGGGTTAATGCGAGTCACGCTTTTGCCGGAAAAAAGAGCTCTTTAAACGGGTTATCCTCCTCAGGAGTACCGTGAATGTGCCCCAGCTGTCTGCCATCGAAGCCAGTGATCGAAAGGTCAATAAAACACCGACTTATGACAACCTTATTGCACCCTCCGCCCAAAAGAAGCGAAGAGGGAGGACGGAGCATGGTCACCGCGGCGCCGCAGATTTAAATAAGCAAAGCCGCAACATCGCCATCGTGGGGATAGACTGAAATTACGATTACATCCAGCTAAACCGACCAGCCGCTCGAATCGATAACCCCGAGAAATGGACAAGTCCAGCCGCAATCGGACGGTCCCTAACTTCCAAGTAGCACGAAAACTCTGAAGTTGAATTTCAGCCGCACGCCGTGCGCTCATGCGGACACACTAAAGCCGTAAACAGCCAACGATCTCCACGCTCGTACTTAAGGTCTGCTTCGCAATTTGGAACAAATTAAATAAATAACAGCGCAATCCAGTACCTTAGCTGGGGTCCGGTTCCGTAATTCTAAACTAATTCTCTTCTTCATCTCCATCTCTAAAATCAACACAAAAAGTTCTAAAATAGAGAGAGGGAAACTAAATTTTAAAAAGAATGCCGAAACTCCGAAGCTTTCCCCCACTCAACGGCTGCTACGCGCTAACTGAGCCTCCATGATACCTCGCACCCGGCCCCCTGTGTCAAAATCCACCCTTTTCTAATCGTTATTGGACCGTTTCTCTAACGCCAGCATTTCATTGGCGTTCTGCTGTGCCGTTCAGTCGATCGATTTTATTAACATAATCCCGCCCGATGATCCTATTGATTGGTCCCAATTGCCCGCGCAGCAAACTTAGATTCGTGAAATTTGCTGTCAGTTTCCGAGGTTAACCGTTTAGATCCTCCCATTCTTCATTTTGATTGGTGACTTAACAAAGGACATGGACACACCCCTGTTTTTTGTTTTATATAGGCATGATGAAAGTCGAATAAGGTTGCGCATGATACGTATTGTATTTAAGTAGGAGGCTGTGTGGTGTTTGTCCAGTTTGTTAGCAGTAGGTGATTTTTTTTTTTTTGGTAGATTCCACGGACTAGAAATTCATCGCTAAAAAAAACTTGCCAAGCGGCTTCTACAGCATTTATACTTGGACTGACAAAATGGCTTCTTATTGACGAAGGAATATTTTTTTCCGGCCCCACTCTTGGCTCACTTTCCGTACGATTCTTTAAGGCAATGTGATGTGTGTCAATATTGGACTTGATAACATTGGATGGCTTTGTTGATAAAGTGTTGTTTTAAAAAGAAGTCCATGCATAATTAAAACGGTACATCCTCAGCTCAGCACGGACAAAGTGACCGCTTCTACAATGGTTATATGGTTTTCCCCGCTATTTTTAGATAATGCGTCTGCCTGGAGTATCATTGCAGTAAGATATAGGTTGTACTAATAGGAGATATAAAGCCCCCTGAGAGCTTCAAGGTCAGCTGGCTGCCCACCCCTCTTAAGTACGATAACCAAGTATGGTTGGATATCGAGATATATTTCATATCAGTGGGTAGGTATAGGTGTTTTTAATTTGTCTGGTCCTGGATGAAATGTGGTTTTCAGGTTCAAAGTTCACATCAAGACCTTTTAGGTGAATCAAATACTCTTGCAGCCCTGTTTCCTATGCCTAGTAGATATCTTTAGTTTTATATTCTTGTCCTCAAATATATTCTGTATACATGGTCTGACTGGCATCCTGTTCTGCGTGTGCCATTCCTGTCTACACTATTTCCTGGCATGGGCTTCAGTGGCAACATGACCCACTGCTGGGTAAAAACTGAGAAGGTCCAGGCTCAATTTATTTTTGGTTCCTTTGGCATGGTTTAATTGTACGTGAAGTTGAATTTACATTTGCATTTTTAGTATTTAAATAAACAAATGGCTTTTCTTAATCTAATTAATTCACTCAAAATTTAAGCATCACTCCTATGCAGTCATAAGTCTAACATACTCACTTATATTCTATATGTTATGGATTTCAAGAGTTCATTTCAAAAAGCAGACGTGTTCTTTATTAAGAAATAAGCATTAACACTGCTAATAAAAGCTGAGAAATCAAATCTTTCAGGCAGAGTAAAGTTGAAATGGACTATTTCTTGACAATAAAAAATAAGAATATACACTGCTCACAAAAATTAAAGGAACACTTTTTTTATTGGGCCTGGCATGAAATCAATTAAACCTGTCTGATAATTTTCTGGTTGGTTAAGCAGCT
>JABFEA020000138.1:15179433-15190139 GCA_019775915.2 Cyphomyrus plagiostoma | reverse complement strand
CGTTACCTCCTGTGATCTCCCATTGTTTCCACCTGTGTGGCGCCGCCGCACGCCTGTCTTGTGATTCGTCTTGTGTAGTTAGGTCTGCGTCTGCGTCCTTTCCGGCAGACGCGGCATAAACGTTGTTTATGTTAGAGTGTTGTGCATTAAATCCTTGGTTTTCCCCGATCTCCTGTTTGGAACTCCCTGTGTCCGCCCTGCACACACCCGCCATCGCAACAAGTTTACATTGCTTCCCTATATTTTCCAGGTAGAGAAAAATGCTTAATTTTAGTTGAAGTTCAAGACTCTTATGGAGAGCAGCCGCTCGTTTTTTTCACGACGATTTTAATATCCGACCACTTCTTTTTAATTTTGGCCATTGAGCGACTTTCGGAACCAACGGTTTAACTGACTCTGCCACACTGTGCCACTCCGTCAACTTTCGTTTATTGTTGATGCCACTTATACCACCAAATATCACTTTTCTTTTCTCGATTTCTGTTAACATGACCTCCACTTCGCAGTTGCTGAAATACTTATTTTTCCCACGTAGTTTATCCATTGATGTTTTAGAAAAACACAGAACAAAGCGGGCAATTATACACATTTACATATGCAAATAAACATAATTATGGGCGGGTCGAGGGCGTGATAACTGGGCTCGTTCACGTCCGTAAAATTTAACGCTCATTGGGATTTATAAAGGGAATGTGTGTAGATCTGTGCTTATGTACAGTTTTATGCATCTGGATTTTTTTCTTGCTTACACACATTCCTAGTTTTGTCCGTACGCCATGTTTTAGTGTGAATTCTATGCACGTCGTTATGCATGAGGCCCCTGGAGAAGATCTGCAAAGAGGAGTGGATGAAAATTCCGGCTAAGCTGTGTGCAAACCTGGTGACCAACTACAAAGAAACATCTGACAGTTGTGCTTGCCAACAATGGTTACTCCACCAAGTACTAAAGCACCAAGTACTACATAGGTTTGTAGCTGTCACAAAATGATTTTTCTGGTTTGTTTTGTCGATCTATCTATCTTTTGCTGTTAAAATCAACCTACCAGTGAAATTACAAACTTCTCATTTCTTTATTAGCAATTCAGTTCAATTTAAGAATTCAGCAGGGGGTCAAATAATTATTTCCCTCATTGTATATGTCTTTATTGTCATCTTATCATGCGCTTCTGTACAATCAAGGATGAAATGTCATTCCTCCCAGACCAACAACATAAATAAATTACAAAAACTAGGGGAGCATTAAAACGTAACATACACAATAGACACGATGTACACAATGTACACAAACAACCCGTATACATGGTTCATTTTGGAAGAATTAGCACCATGAAGAAACCTTTTTAGTAACATATCTCTTTTAGTGTGTTTTTCAAGGTGTAAATAAACAAGTAAATAAATAATAGGCTTTTTATCTTCACAAAGGTGCAAAGGCAAAAGAAAAGTGCAAATGAATGAGAAGTGTTTGCTACAGTGAGAAGAACATGTTGGAGGTTCTGTGGATGCAGGGAAGGGAGATGAGCACCGATGACCTTCCAAGCTGTTCTCCCTACCCTGTTCAGCAGTTCCTATTTAGAAGTTGTGCAGGTTCTAAACCAGACAGTGATACAGTGGGCCAGAACACTTTCAATGGTCCCCCTGTAGCAGGTGGTGAGAGCCGGAATGGTTAAACTCGCCTGCTTCAGAACCGGAATGGATAGACTGGCCTGCTTCAGAACCAGAATGGATAGACTAGCCTGCTTCAGAGCCGGAATGGGTAGACTGGCCTGCTTCAGAGCCGGAATGGGTAGACTGGCCTGCTTCAGAGCTGGAATGGATAGATTGGCCTGCTTCAGAACCGTAATGGATAGACTGGCCTGCTTCAGAGCCAGAATGGGTAGACTGGCCTGCTTCAAACCTGGATTGGGTCGACTGGCCTGCTTCAGAGCCGGAATGGGTAGACTGGCCTGCTTCAGCCTCCCGAGGGAATGGAGACGCCGTTGGGCATTCTTGACACCTGCCATGGTGTTAGTGGTCGAAGTGAAGCCATCTGCTAGGTGCACACCCAGGAACCTACTGCCACTGACCCTCTCCACAGCCGTGCCATCTATGGTCAACGGGGGGTGGTGTTCTGTGTGAGCCTTTCTGAGGTCTAGGATCATTTCCTTGGTCTTGTCAACTTTCGGGAGGAGGCTGTGGTGGTTGCACTATGCTGTCAGCTGCTCCACCTCCATCCTGCACCTTTGCTGATGGGACCCTCCACTGTAACTTCATCTACAAAGTTGATGAAGTGGTTGTTGCTGAACCTGGCAGTACAGTCGTGGGTGATCTGGGTGAACAGGAATGGGGCTCAGGATGCAGCCCTGGGGCGTGCCTGTACTCACCAAGATGTTTGGCTGCCAACTCTGACCATCTGCTGCCTTTGTCTCAGGACATTCAGGATCCAGTTACAGGTGCCGGTATCCACCTGCAGCTTCCCCACCAGTTGCCGTGGTATGATGGTGTTAAAGGCTAAGCTGAAGTCAACGCAGAGTGGTCCTGCGTAGGCATCCTTGTTTTCCAGCTGGGACAGGGTGAGATGGAGGGTAGCATCAACTGTGGACTTGGTTGGTTCTGTATGCAAACTGTTGGGGGGGTCTAGGTGTGTGGAGAGGCAGGCTTTGATGTGTTGCATAACCAGGCACTCAAAACGCTGTGTTATAACCAGAGTGAGACCCAGCGGACGGAGGTAATTGATGCAGGTTAGGCACAGGTATGATGGCTGTGCTCTTAAGGCAGGTGGGCACTGTTGCCTGGCTGTGGGAGATGTTAAAGATATCAGTGAAGACCTCCTTTAGTTGTTCAGCTCAGTCCTTGAGATCACAAACAGGTATGTAACCTGGGCCAGTAGATTTTCATGGATTGATATTACAGAAGGCTCTCTTCATCCTAGCTGGGGTCAACTGTAGTACCTGTTTGCTGTGTGCTGGAGTCACTTTTACTATGGTGTTATTAGAGGCCTTGAAATGCATATAAAATTTATTGAGTTTGCCTGATAGAGAGGGGTCATCGAGGCATGTTTGTGGGGCAAGCTTGCAGTCTGTAGCAGTCCAGAAATCTTTCCACAAGCAGGATGTGTCCTTCTTGTCTGTGAAGTGAGTGATGAGGTTCTGCCCATATTTCCTCTTTGCCTCCCTGATTCCACGGGACAGTCACAGTGATAATTAATATAAAGTAATAGATATTAATAATAGATATTGGTGGCAATGGCAATAGCAAGTGGATGGCAGAGTTAAAGACCCTACAGTTCAAAAAGAGACGGACAAACTTTCAGATATTTTTTGCCTGTAGCAACATGAAAGATATCAAAGTGGCTAGTTATGGTGTACAGCTTCTATTCTATTGTTCTGCTTAGGAACCATCGAAACATACTTAGCTTCAGCTCACTCATGACAGATGCAGTGAGATATACTTGTAAGCGCATGTACCTGTACATCGATTTTGCACTTGATTACATTAAAAAATATGAGAGAGTGAGACAGTAACATACAATGCAATCCTGCTGTGAGCTGGCTGTGTGAGACAAACTCTGTTGGGTCAGTGACAAGCAACTTCCCCCAAAGCCAAGTCCTCTGAGTTGCACTCATGGGAATGTGGGAACCAGGTGACCCCAGGTATACGCTCCGGGCGATGATCCAAAACCTTACTGAGGCTCTTCCAGTTCCTTCACTTAATGATTTCCCAGCAGCTCTGCTACAGCTTGAAGGCAGTTTTGCATGACAGGTTCCCAGAAGTAGAATCACTGTGCAACATTACAGCCACACTCATGTTTCTGACTGTTCTACATGCCTCAATATCAATTTACTCACATAACTACAAAACTCCATCACAAAGAAACAGTTAAAATTTCCTGACAGTCAGAAAAATTTGGTATTAAGAGGAATTTCTTTATAGTAAGCAACTGACTGTTTGGTTATGTCTATAGTATTGATGTACCTTATTTGTGATCTTTACTACTGTAAGTAATAAACTTAAATTTAGCATTTAAAATGTGGATTAAATTACAGGATTGCTTGTGGAGTTTCTTGCATGATATGTTTGCTACATTGTGAATGATTGATGAACATATTGTGACCTATGGCTTTGATTTTCTGCAGTACAGCTGTGGTCTCCAGTAATACCAAGGACTGAATCAGACTGTCCTATCAATCGATTCTATCAAATTTACTAGATCATAGATTCATATGAAATTAATGCTGCATACATTTTGGAAAAAAGGGGTTTTAAATTTTGTATTTCTTACTCAACGCTTCTGCCACAAACACACCCTGCCTGGTTATCTGATGCTTAAATCTAAAGCCACTTACACCAACAGAAGGAGTCATAGTTTTGTTTGTGGGGTTTGAACCCTCAGCCTTTGCACTATTAGAACAATGCTCTACTTGGTGAGCTACAGGAACAAAACTTGTAATATAAGTTCAGAAGTCTTTTCAGAAGACTTTTTACTGCCGCATGTTGTCAAAATGCAAAATGAACTCATGTAGCAGAAAGCCAAGGTAACTCCTCCCCATCGCAATAAAGTATAAACTGGCTACCATGGACCTTTTGTGTATAAAAGGGGGGGGGGGTGACATTACTGAAGCATGGGAACACAAGAAGAGAGCCTTTTCTGGCTGAGATGTTTGTGGTGTTATTACACAATTGGATATGAGTCACAGTCTAAGAATGTAATTACAGGTATTTTTTTCAATTAAAAGCTTCTTTGCACTGTTAATAGCACATTAAATGGTATCATTAAGCAGCAAGAAAAGAAGCGTGATATGATCAGATGACAGACCATATTCTAAGCAAATCATGCAATAAAGTGTTTTACAGGTGACGTCAAGAGAAATTAGTTTTATAACGTTAAGTAGCGCAAGTGGCTCATCAGTCATAAGAGGGAACAAAAACAATTATGAATAATCAACAATACAAACCCAATGGACAGGCAGCATTGAGGAACAGATGGAAAAATCTCTGATATCTCCAATATGTTTAATATCTTAAAATTTTACAAGTAGAAAAAATGAGGCCTTTTAAAAATGTATGTACTGGATGATCAGAAAAGTTTTAGCAGTGATTAATGGACTAGACTGGTGACTAAACACTCGACACGGGAGACATAAATGAGGCTTTTCCCCGTTTGGCAAAGAGCCCAAGTAACAAGGGGATGAGCTGTCATAAGCAGCCGCAGGCATATTCCCAGGCTACCATGCCAACAGGGCAGAGCGAGAACCTGCTTGCTGTCCAGATATGAGAGAGAGACTGAACTGGTGACCTCTGTTACCGCCATTATTGGCTCACCATAGTCTTCTGATTTTGGTGCACGTATGGCACAACTCCCGCATTCTGCACTAACACAACTCACAGATAACAGATATCGGTGACGATATGAAAAGGACTAGTATCACAACCTGCCCATCCAATCACATTAATCATTTGTCTTGACTCTTGTTCTTGGCTTCATGTTAATTACTCCGGCTGCCTCTTGTTTGTGCCCTCGTCAGTCTTGTACTTAAGTGCTTCCTACTATTGTGTTCCCCAGTCCTGTCATTAACGTTGTACTCTGTAGTCGCCCGATTTTCCTGTTTTGACCCCCATGACCCTGCTCATTCAGTGTTGTTCAAACAGTTCAATAAATCCCCTTTTGATTCCCCACCTCGCCTGCTCCCCAAGTCTTCTGTCCCAGAGGTTGTGCCACCTCACTTGCAATAGGTTATTGACACCAAATTTATCCTCACTAACAATCACTGATCTTACCCAATTCATCTATAAAAGAGGGTATTGTTTGTTGTCCCTATTATCTACAGAATATTGCCTAGAATCCAAACTCAATAAAGCACAACAAAGCTAAATAATATCCCATGAGACTACAACACATCTTAAAGGTGTGCAGCCCCTGACTCCATCTCTTCTCCAGATCCACCCAGCTTGCCATAACCCTACTGGACCCACCAGCTTTACCAGTTCAGGTAGTAGTTGGTTTGAGTTAGGTGAGCAAAGGCACGGCTGATTAGTTTAGCACAAGCCATAGTAATTTGCTTTTCTCACATAAATAGATTTTTTACAAATGTAAAAAAGCAGTATATTAAGTTGATTAAATAGAATGCGAAGTATATTTTGAAGTGGCTTTGGGGACATTAGAGAAGGAAGAAAGCTATGATCTTTATCTGTGCTTTTATAGTAATAGTACACAGCTACCAGATATGGGAAGTAACAGCACCAGTTTCAATTAGAACACAAAAAGCGGGAAAAAAAAACTAAAGTAGAAGGATAGAACACCTTATAAAAATACTCAGCTGTCACCCTCATAGTATAGTTTTTCACTTGTTAAAAAAAAAAAAAGTCTGATATTTCAAGCATTTCTAATTTGATGGGCAAATGAAAATACTTTGGAGTAAGTCTTGCAGGCCCTCCAACCGTTTCCTGCCCCAACAAGCAGGGGAATGTGGGGCAAAGCCTGTTCCTAGCTGGTGCAGTGTGGGAACCCAGGAGTGGGACACAGATGCCCCAGAGATGTCCGCATTCCCTTTGTCACAGTCTTATAGTCACTTGATTTTAAGTTTTCCCATTATGCTCAAACCAGGTAAATTCAAACATGTGACCTGATAGAACGTAACAATGTAGAAGCACTTATTCTCTTCCTTTCTCAAAAATAATCTGTCTTGCTACCCCTCCAGTTATTTCTGCAACCCACAGTTTCAGAATCACTGCCTTAAAGGCAAATCAAAATCCTAATCATCCCAAGTACCAATAACAAATGCAGACTGGAACAAAGAGAAAAGAACATGTTTTATAACATTGAAAAATGTATGCATTTCCAAACAAACTTCATGCATGATGTTGTAAATGTGGGCCTTGAGACTTGTGGGTCTAAACAAAAACATAGACTGCAGCTGGATTTCCAGTTCAGGCACTGGATTCTCAAAATGAGAGAAGTCACAAACAAATGAGGGAACCTCAAATAGGAGTTGCTGCACCCCAGAATCTATCACCGATTCCTCCCTCAAGTGGAAAGATCCAGTCAACGCCAGAGTCCTTCCAACCTCAAGTCCCCGCATTTTCCTGTCAGACGTTGGTGCTGTGGATGGGAAACAGATGCAAGACACAAGGTGTGGTTGTAGATGCCTCTTACAAAAGAAATCATAGCTATGAAAACACCTTTCAAGAAAATCAACATTAGTTGCAGAGGGAGCTTTGGGAGATCAGTAGCCATCAAGTTACACTGCATACAGGAAGAGATGATATTTGGGAAATTCCAGACTACAGACCTCTTATTGTTTCCAGTACTTCCTTCCGCTAGGATGAGACGTTAGGGGTGGGGCTAGCCCTAGATCTTCTAGCACACTAGATGAAATTCTATTTGAGCCTCCTCCCCAGTCCTGCACCCAAACACCCCAAAATAAACTGACACTTAGTGCTTAGAAATATTTCTCTCTGTATGCTGCATGAATTTTCTTAATGTACATTGATTTATTGTTATGGCGACACGACATGATCCCGGCGGGAAAACATGCGATGATCTATGGTTTGCAAGTGTTTTGCAAGACGAGCAAAAATTTTAAAATAATTTTTAACTTGATAAACGAGTGAGGTCTTACAATATGAGTATTACATATACGCTTTGTCTGTCTACTAAAGTTGCACAAAAAGAAAAAAATTCCATTAAATTTTCCATTAAAATGTAAAGTGCAGGTTAATTTGTTTTATGTATTTTTGCTTTATATTCTGTATTAATCATTTTTATATGAATATTTTTGGGTTGTGAAACGAATCATCTGAGTTTCCATTATTTCTAATGGGAAAATACGCTTTGATATACGAGTGCTAAGGATTACGAGCACATTTCCGAACAAAATGCTTGCAATCCGAGGTTTTACTGTAATACACACAGAAAAAAAAACAATGAATACAAGAGATAAGGAATGACAAGACGGGATTGTCAGCAACACCTGCTGGCCAAATGGGGAAGAGACACGAAGTGCAGGGATGGACAGGGGCTGACCTTGACACTATCACACTAATACACTGCATACTGAAATGACTAACTTCACAATGCAGAGCAGATGACAACATTTTTTGCCCATAATTTTATATTAAAAACATTTCAGTAGCACAGGGTCTCTGGTGGCTAACTAGCGTCTGGTTCACAAGGAGAGCAGTGAAATATTAAAATATTTTAATTTAAAGGGATCAAACTAATTGCAACAACATAATATCTCTGCATTGTTTTCTTTTTTCCTCCTCTTATTTTCAGTATTTTCTTCCTACCTATCTTGCCAATTCAGTAATTGAGAAATGATGTATTACTTAGATGTTCAATGGGGGCTGTGGTTGTCCTATCAATAAATATTTCTATTTCAACAATGTAAATAACTGTAACGGCACAGAATTCAATCACAGGTATTTATTCTGATGTTTCTCACTTGACTCTAAACAAATGGTGCCCTGGGCGATCGCCTATGTCACGGATAGGGCGGGCCGACCCTGGGTGGGGGGATACACAGTTGTCTGAGTACCTTTATATGGGGGCCATTTGGGCCTGGTCACGCTATTGCAGACACTTCAAAGGCATTCCGTGATGGAGGTGTACTGGGTTTTGTGCAGTTTATACTGGCTCGAGGCCTGCATTGCTGGCATTTCCGGAATCTAACGTGCAATCGTTTGGCACTGGGCTCCTGCTCACAGAAAATGCAGGTCCCCATTGAGGCTGTTTATATCTCTCACCCTTGACCACTAGTCACGGCACTGACAAACACTTACTGCTTAGACCCTACCTTTGACATCTTGGAGGGGCTACGGTCTACATCTGACAGACTAATGAGGGCGGCATGGAGCGTGTGTCAGCCCAGCATGGAGATCTAGCTGCAGGAGTCCTCAGAAAGGATTTTGCGACTGTGAAGTCGAGTACAGAGTTAGCATAGTGACGACTCCTCGACAAGCTCATTGTTATGTACTTCTTTCCGGGTCCTGCAGAGATCCCACTTAGAGAAGGGAGGCATGATACTAGATGGCTGGTTTACATCAATGCAGAAAATGAATGAACATAATCCATAAAGCTGCATCATTTCTGTCTGGCGAGAAAGATCAAAAACACAGATGCATCCATTTACTGTAAAAGAGATCAATTGTTATTTTAAAGAAAGTCAAGGAAATTCCACAGGAAGCACAAATCAGTATCTTTTTATAAATTTACATAAAGGTTATTTTAAAATATAAAGCTTAAAAGCCCACAGTAACCATTTATTGCAAAACAAGTTTCCCAAAAGCCTAACAATGCCCAGAATGCATATGAAACCCAAGTCTTCCATTCCACGCCTCATGTAACCTGTTCGGCAGCAGTTTCAGGCACTCTGTTATCTGTTGCAGACTCCTGTCATCTCCCAGTCTGTGCAGCCAACAGGAAGAGCAGCCAAAAAAGCTGTAGTGAGAGTAATACTTTTGCTAAAAACAAATGATGCATGTCCAGATAAGACTGGCTGTCAGGGGCTATCAGCTTTTTTTTTAAGCTCAGTAGCTGGCAGAATGGACAGGAGTTGGCCATCCAACCTAAATGGTCATCCCCTGTGTTTTGGAGGGGAAAGGACACGCCCCCTCAATCTCACCCACACAGAGAACCTCTGCGTCTGCCGCTCAGTTTCATTTTCTGTCTGACGCCATGCAGAGGTTTGCCCTGTGGTTGTTTTCCCTGTTCTCGGCCTTTGCCCTGCTCCTGGTCTTGTGCTGTGGTGAGTACCCCTGATGTCGTTCTCTCCCCCCGCACTCCCGTGAGTGTGGGTCTGCACACAACCCAGGGCATAGGGGATACCACAGCCAGGATGTGGCGCTTAGAAGGCGACTAGGAGTCTCAGTCAAGAAATACAGCAAGGACTGTATGATGGTTTCTCTAAGGTCTGCAGACTCAGAGAGGCTATTCTGCAATGCAAGGAGCCCTACAGATTTCTGGGAACTGTACAGCACTGTTATTATACTTTTTTTAAAAACTAGTTTTTATTTTTATATTATTTTCAATGTTCATTTGTTTCCTAGCTTTTGGTGTGGTTTCATTCATTTTTATTGGTTTGTATTTATATTTTAATTAGTTTGTATTTAAGAAACAATTTAGTTTTGAAATATATTTTACTTTCAGTCTATTTTACTTTCAGCTATTATCTAATTTTTTTCTTAGATATAAATTTGTATAATTATTTATGTGTCTGATCCTACATGAATACACAGTGCACGTCATGTACTAATGTCCTCAAAATAGGCAAAAATATATTGGTATCGGAAATCGTTTTATTTTAGTTTGTTTGGGAAGATTTATTTATAGTTTCATTAAAAAAATATTTTAATATCTTTTATTTCCGGCTTACGGAAATGTTTTCTTATAGTTTTAGATTTCGTTGAGGATAATAAGCCCATCCCCACGCAAGACATCTTACGACAACTCTACATTATTGTATTCTAAATCTAAGATTAGCTACATTAAAAGCGTTGGGGTAGTTTGCAAACCCTACAGACTATTTACAAGGTAATAAAATTGTCGCATACATGTAACTGAACGTGTAGACTTGACTCGTATTGAAAATCTCATGCCAGCCAGCTGATCAAAGTTGGCAACCGGGCAGCCTGCAAAGCGGAGTCAGTCAAATGACCCCATGCCAGCACCGGTCTGCCCCTGCATAGAGACTGAAATTTCAACCCCTGTATTAGCTTAGTTATACCATCTT
>JABFEA020000138.1:15162734-15172863 GCA_019775915.2 Cyphomyrus plagiostoma | reverse complement strand
ATTTCATTCTGAACACAATTACAAATGTACACTGAATTCCCTAAAACCCTTTACAGCATTGGGGGTTGAATAATTTTTGAACACAACTGTAAGATTAGATTCAACTGCAGAAGAATTTTAACACACAAAAAGTCAGGAAATCTACTGAGAGAAGCTTGGAAGTTCTGCGCATCTGATCCATTTTGTTTTGTCTTTGATGTTGTAATATGACTTCCTGAAATGTGTTCAAAGATAAGGGAGACAAAGAAGGAGGAGGGGACATTCCGAGGGACACAAAGTGTGTGCGTCAGGCGTAATTAAAAAGCAGTGGAAGCATTTTTTTCAGTTTACTGGACAGTGGTCTGGTGGAGAAAGGGCAGCTGGCAAACGAAATCAGCAAAACCACAGCAGCAGTGGCTTTGAGAGCAAACAGCTTTATAACATTTACTGGAAAGAATGCATTGCTGTACAAGAAAATATATCATTTTTAAAATGATTTGATTACAAACAACAAAAATGATGAACTGTCCAACTTTCTTCCAGCTGCATGCATGCTGTCCTTGTCTGAAATCTTGATTGCTCCCCAACTGGCACGTGTTAGAAAACATGCTGACTTAGCTGGACCCTAGAGGATGTCTAGATGGGAAGCAGTGCTACCACACTGCTGATCTCACTATTTTACTGTTCCTGTTTAATGTTTATTTCCCAGGAAAATAGTCAATTTCATTTAAAGATTTTGGGTCATTTGCATGGTACACAAGGGTACCCTGGCAGAGTCCCAGCACTTTAAATAACTGAGAGGCTTTTAAGTGTCAGGTAATTCAGTCAAGCAATTCAGGTCCAAAACCAGCATATCACAAAAACGCGATCCAAAATGTCAGGCAGGCAATGGTCAATAAATCAGGCCGGCCAAACAGAGATCAGGTGACAAGATATTCTTCTCATAATCTGGGAACAGAATGGAATCAAAAAGCCAGAAAGCAGTTAATGTCATGATCAGTCTCCACCTCTCCTGTCCTGATCATGCTTGGCCAGCAGGGGTCTCTCCTGGCCCAGAGGAGCCCACGTTTCCAGTGGTCAGCCCAAAAGAACCCGCTCTGGTCATCTGGTTTCTTAGCCGCTGCCTCACCAGTGCCTGTACCACCAGAACCCATCTGCCTAGACCCTGTGTCTCCAGACAGGGAAGTTCCCATCTAACTTTCCAGTCTCTGGTCCTGGAAAGGCTGCTTCTGTGGCATCCAATCTTGGCCCTGGTGAGATCGCCTGGTGTCCCATTGGTGCTCTCTGCTTCTCCCCCTCGTGGGATTCTTTAGGCACCTCACTTGGGCTGCCACTGATCCCTGCTCCCTTCCTGTATCACCATTCTGGTCCCCAGGCCCTCAAGGAACCTGGCATTTTCGGAGGAAAATGGGAGGCATCTCCATCTCCTGGCAAGGTCATAAGCCTCACTTGCATCGCCCAAAGGTGACTGGAGCACTGGAGAAGTAGGGGGACCTGTTCCCACAGCTCTCTCCTCTCACCCATCTGCAGTGGCTTCAGTCCACCCAAATCTTCCACCTTTGCAGCGGCGTGCTTACCTTTGGGGTTCCTTTACGCCTCCTGGCACTTGTAGACATGACATGTAAGCCTACAGGGAAATTTTTTAACTCTCTGCAAACTAAGAAGACATTGCATAAGACCTGCAGAACTTAAATATGGGGGTTATCAAAGAAAACCGATTACAGCTGGTAAAGGGGTGTGGCCACTAATTCTAGTCACTGGCTATCTAGAGTTTGGGCTTTCCCACAGGGCTTCCACAACAGGGCTTCCCCACAGGGTTTCCCCACATGGCTTCCCCAACAGGGCGACTTTCACTGGAAAATATCCCTCAAGGGGTGTGATGTTGAAGAGGAGGACCCCTAACTGATGTAGACGGGGTTCCCCCAGACTGGTCCATGACAATAAGAAGACAGGTTTGCCCTGTGGTCAGCTGAAGGACACCCAAAGAATCAGACACCCAATCTTGGGGAATTCTGGCATGGGTTCAAAGGGATCATCTGTAATAAAGCAAGTATCTTTCTTTGATGAGTGCAGGATAAGCTTACAAAAGATAAAGTGATGGTTATGCAAAGTAATAAATTGTGCAAACAGTTGGCCCATAGAGATGGAACTCCTTACAAGAAACCAAATGGATTTAGGGGAAATTTGCTAGAAGCCTAGATATATACAGTATATAGGTTGGACATGTACCCTTATTACAAAGTGAATAGCCTATATTGTTTGTTAGGTCTTGAGAAAAGACACACGCTTGTGAAACATGTTGTGGTCGCGTCCTTAAGTTCCTCATACTCTGAGCCGCGGCACAGTGGTTAAAAAACATTGCCTTAAAGGGTATGATTACCTACAGCTAAGGGTACAATTGGCAGAACCTTGAGAAAAAAGTACCAATTTGTACCTATGGTGGTTCAGTATCTTGTCACTGGGGCTGTACCCTTTTGTTCCGACAGTGTATAGTCCCACTGACAAACAACTGTACCCTTAAAAGTACAAATTGGTGCTTCTTTACTGACAGTGTAGAGCCTATTCCAGGATTCACTGAGATATACCAAGGATGGTAAGTTAGTCCCTTACAGAGCACACACTCACACACAAAACAAAAGTGAGAGTCATCGATTGAAATGGACTTTGATCGGGGTGGAGGACTCAGAATTCCTGGGGATGGGTGTCCCTCCCAGTCCTGGAGGGATGACGCTGCAGTGCTGACCAGTGTGCCATAGTGCTGGCCCAAATATGGCCCAGAATAACTTGAAGTCTCATGTCATCTAGAGCAGTGTTTCCCATTCCAGTCCTCAGGGACCCACAGACAGTCCATGTTTTTGCTCCCTCCCAGCTCCCTTCCAGACAGTCCATGTTTTTGCTCCCTCCCACTGGGATCTGGAAGGAAGCGCAAATGTGGACTGTGGGTCCCAAAGGACTGGATTGGGAAACACTGATCTAGAGTCATCATCTGACCTACCCCTAAATGACACGCAATATCAACAAAAAGTGACTTAGAAGGCCCTAGAATGTCTTCTGGGTCTATTTCTAAAGTTATGTTACCTGGCAACTTCCGGTGATCTAGTTCGGAGATTTCAGCACCTTGGACAAGGAAAGCACTGCTGGCCCTATTATTTCTAGCTCTTGCCACTAATAATAGTCTGGGTAAATTCCCATAACCTGAAATGTTCATTTCCAGCTCATGTATAACGCTTTTGCATTTTAGATGATTCTGCTAATTCCACTAAAATTAACATTTAATACTAGACATGTGTACTTTGGCACAAAAAAAATCACAGAATTAATCATGCCTTAAAATAGAGTTCCAGGCACAATTACAATCCGTCTAGTTTATTATTCCAGTGAAATTATTTAAACTACTTACAGTTGACCTGGGCAAGCTCATGGGCCATATCCAGCCCACGAAAATATTTTTACTGGCTGACACAAGCATTAAAATGGGAAAATCTGGTAATGTTTCAGGTATATGAAAATGAACAAATTTGTCAAATTTTTCCTTGAAAGCAATAATAGGTATACAACAATACAAAATAAATCGCTATTATATCTTAATATATTATATAATATATATTAAGTTGTTTGTTAGGTCTTGAGAAAAGACACACGCCTATAAAACATGTTGTTTTTGCATCCTTGAAGTCTCTCATGCTCTGATTAGATGAGGATCCTTGGATTCCCACCTTATCATGGTGGAGGGGTTTGCGTGCCTCGGTGACCCTGGGAACTATGTTGTTGGGGCGATTGCCCCTGGTAGGGTCTCCCAAGGCATAAAGGTCCCAGGTGAGGGGCCAGACGAAGAGCAATCCAAAAAACCTATGATGTAATGTACTACAGCAAGATCTCATTACCCTCACTTGGACTAGGCTCACCGGGGCCCCACCCTGGAGCCAGGCCTGGTGGAGGGGCCCGTTGGAGAGCGCCTGGTGGCCGGGCCTTGGCCCGTGGGGCAGGGCCGGGTCTCCAGGGGGGCCCACCACCTGCAAGGGGAATGTCAGGGGTTCGGTGTGATGTGGATCGGATGGTGGCTAAGGGAGACCCCAGCGGACTGATCCCCAGCTGACTAAACTGGCTTTCGGGGAAGGAGCCTGAGCTGGTGTGTGAGGCTGAGAGATACTGGCTAGATATAGTAGGACTCACCTCAACACATAGTTTGGGTTCTGGAACAAACCTCCTGTTGCAGGGGGTGAGTGACGCCGGGCTGGGGTGGGGCTACTGGTGCACAGCTCGGTGCTTTAACAACGGTCTCTCTGCGCCTTCGGGTCAGGGATAGATCTCTGACTGTCATCTGCGCTTATGCGGCGAATGTCAGTTTGGAGTACCCAGCCTTTTCGAACTTGGGTTGGACGATGGATTCCATCGTTTTTCTGGGGGACTCTCACGTGGGTAACGACAGTGTGACCTGGAAGGGGGTGATTGGGAGGAACGGCCTCCCTGATCTGAACCCAAGTCGTGTTGTGTTGTTGGACTTCTGTGCAATGTATGGTTTGTCCATAATGAACACCATGTTCGAGCATAAGGGTGTCTATAAGTGGACATGGTATGAACATATCCAGGGCTACAGGTCGATGATCTTATCATCTGATCTGTGGCCTTTTGTCTTGGACACTCGAGTGATGAATGGGGCAGAGCTGTCATCTGATTACCTCCTGGTAGTGAGCTGGCTTAGGTGGCGGGGAAGGAAGCCAGTCAGACCTGGTAGGCCCAAGCGCATAGTGAGGGTCTGCCGGGACTGTCTGGTAGAGGCTCCCTTTCACCAGATGTTCAACTCTCACCTCCAGCAGAATTCCAACTGCTTACTGGGGGAGGTTGGAGACATTGGGTTTGAATGGACAATGTTCCGGACCTCCATTGTGGAAGTGGCCATAATTCAGGGTGCAGGGTGGCTGCAGGATAGTCGGTGCCAATCGTGGCAGTAACCCTCAAGTTCTGGCAAACCATCCAGAATATTGGGAGGGAGAAGCAGCTCTTGGTTCCTACTGGGAAAGTCTATTCCAGGGTAACGAAGAGGAGGGTGAGATCGATAGCTGAATCTCGGATTCGGGAGGAACAATGTGGTTTTCTTCATGGCCGTGGAATACTGGACCAGCTTTACACCCTTGTGAGGTTACTGAAGGGGGCCTGGGAGTTTGCCTATCCAGCCTACATGTGTTTTGTGGATTTGGAAAAGGCTTATGAAGTGGGTTTTCTAAGGTGCTCTGTACGGGTACTTCGGGAGTATGTGGTTCGGGACCCGCTACTGCAGGCGATTCGGTTCCTATATGAATGGAGGTCCGCATTTCCGGTAATAAGTTGGACATGTTCCCAGTGCGGGTTGGGCTCCACCAGGGTTGCCCTTTGTCATCTGCCCTGTTTATGATATTTATGTATATATTATTAGTATTAGTATGTATGTATATATTATTATATTATGTATATATTATTAGTATATGTATATATATTTCTAGGCGCAGGCAGGGTGTTGAGGGTGTCCAGTTGGGTGGCCTTAGGATTGCCTCGCTGCTTTTTGCAGACGATGTCATCTTGTTGGCTTTATCTGCTGGGGATCTCAAGCGTGCTCTGGGGCGGTTCGCAGCCAAGTGCGAAGCAGCGGTTATGAGGATTAGCACCTCCAAGTCCGAGACCATGGTTCTCAGCCAGAAATGGGTGGATTGTCCATTTCAGGTCAGGGAGGAGGTACTGCCTGAAGCGGAAGAGTGCAAGTATCTCGGGGTCTCGTTCATGAGTGATGGTAGAAGAGATCGAGAGCTGAATAGATGGATCGGAGTGGTGTCTGCAGTTTTGCAGGCGCTTAACCGGCTCATCATGGCCAAAAAAGAACTGAGCTGGAAAGCAAAGCTCTTGATCTATTGGTCCATCTCTGTTCTAACTACTTAAGATCCATCCATTATCCATACTGCTTTATCCATCTGGGTCACGAGGAAGCTGCAGCCAATCCCAGCATCATCAGGGGAGAGGCGGGGTACACCCTGGGCAGGTTGAGACAGGGTACACCCTGGGCAGGTCGCCAGTACTATTTAAAATAAATACTAAAATTAATATGAATATAATTCAGACATAGACATGCAAACGGAGATACATGTAAAAGGGAACAGCCTGCTTTTGGTTGGAAAGAATATTGTTTAATATGCTTTAAGCCACATTTGTGTGCTGCCATCTAGTGGAATTTTGTTGTACCTGCGTAATAGCCCAGTTACTGGGGATCCCGTTAGCGGTTATGCCAGCCGCTTACAGGGCGTAATGGCAAAAATGCACAAGTTAGATATCCCACAAATTTCAGAAATGGTATAGTGTTCTTCAAAGTAAGTCAATTTCGATATTTCGGGCAAGATATCTTCGAACAATTGGGAATATTGCCCGTAATGGCTTTATATACACAGTATAAACCTTTTAAGGTTTTCGGGTTTCCAGTATGAGCGTCTAACTGGGATAATAACTGCTCGCTGGAATCTTGCCTTTCATATTAACATTATGATTTAGCGAAATATGATGGTTTAATTTTAAAAAAGAGAACACCTATAGTGAGCTATTGTATGTTCAAATGGTTAATGGCTGATGAAGACGTCGCCCGGGCAGGAATATGCAGAAACAGAACAGAAGGATCAGTGAACCTGAATTCCTGTAATGAGGTAGTCCTTCCTAGTAACAAAGTGTGGCCTATGTCCACTGTAGGATGTACGCGGTCAATGAGAAATCCGCGCTCTCTGACGTCATTCGACTATTAAACTTCCAGAAATGGAAAGGATCACAGTGGAAAGTCGGCACGGCTGCACATAGGTAGTGCCGTTTAGTAATCTTTTTACGTAACTGTGCAGTAACTGCTTAAGAGCTGTTTGTATAGTAGGTTAATTGTTTCAAGGCAGGACTCGATTATAGTTTTAGAGTTATATGATGTAAGCACCAATAAATCACAATAAATGACGCATCCTTGTAACGAATTAATTTCACAAAAAACAAATGTAGCCTAATATTGTTTGTATAATGTTTATTTTTCTCAGTTAATTCTGATGAACAGTGCATTGTCCCGTCTTCCTGCTAAAATCCCTTTAAGTACCTTGGACAGATTTTTAAGCTTCGTCTTGAAGACCGTGCGGCTGATTCTTCCTCATAGTACCGACACAAGAATCAATTTCTTGGTCATATAGAAGACAAACAATGGCAAAATCATCTGTAACAATCTATTTGTTTGCTTTTTTAATATGTATTTTCTCCAGTTTAATTACTGTTGAAGGATGGTGGCCGAAGGATTTACCTATAAAAACGACAGATAGCAGCGAGAATAAGGAGGAACTGGTGAGTGACTGGGTTTGTCTTTGGGCAATTCCATCAAAAAATATTAGACCTACAACGCAATTTTATTTTGTCGTCCTTTTTCAAATAGTTTGTTACACTTCTTTTAACATTATAACTGTTAAAATTACATTGCTTGAAACGGAGTTTAATGAAAGTAGATTGCAATACCAAACAAATCAGTAAATCTACATTCTGGGGAAAAAATGTCACAGGCTATTTATCGGCCTATATTAAATTTACAAGAAAAAAACTGAACGTCACAAAAATAAAATTTAAATTCCATAATTTAATACTTCTCACCTCCAGGATTGAGGGTTCAAATCTGAAATCACATATCCAGTATGTGCCATGTGCATACTTCACAACCTTGAACCATATGCTGCATATAGGATAGGCTCTGATCTGCATACATTTTTCTAAGCGTCAAGTGTTTTAATATAGCGTTTCTTTTAAATATATTCACAGTTGCCCTGTATCATCTCGTTAAAACATTCCGAGAAAACGGGGCACTCTTCTCGTATGCACGCCTGTCATTTCTTTATGTGATATTTAAAAAGTTATTTTTCATTTTTGATTAATCGCATCACTTAACTTAGGCATGCTTCGTGTTATTAAATGCTTCAAGTCAATGGAACGCTTGGAAGCCAGTGCTTAAGTATTTCTTCAGCTTCGTTTTCATCTGTTCTAGCTGGATGTTCTTCACAATGTTTTGAAGAAACTTCAGAACAAAAGGATGAGTAATTGGGATAGGAAGCCGAGTCGACTTCCTGTGGTACGCAAAATATACAAAATATAATATTTTACATTGGTGTAACAAATGTAACAATGTAACAATCTAATGTAGTGCCCTCGTTGTTAGATTAGTATTTTTTCGGGAACTGTTTTGTTTCGGCATATAGTACAAAGTATTTTTACAAAGAAAATTTCATTTCTCGTCCCCTCCCGTTCAACATTTTTTTTCAAGTGATATTTGCATCTAATAACGTCAGATCCATTGTAATGCTTTTAACCGTGGAATGTCAACATTTGTATGTGTAAGTAGATTACTGTCTTGTTAACTAACATATCACTGTTCCTCAGTGCTCTGTAGGTGACCTTTGTTCAGTGAAAAGGGGACCCCGGTTTGGCCAACTATGCGACTGTCCACGAAGGTCAAAATGCAACTATTTCTTCCTCAAATGTTTATGATATCACATATGTAAACTGTTCTGCTATTTGATATATGGTTAAAGACTAGCTCCAAAATTTGCTGTCTGTTAATTTTTTTCAAAATCTAAACAGAACGTATGTGTTTTAACGTCATTACACAAAATCAAAACCTATTGGCCTTCTCTAGAAAGGTTTTTAAAATTGTGGTCAATATTTTGAACTTGTATTTTGCTGTAGACAAAAGCATCTGCTGTGTAAAATGTAATGAAACATACAAACATATTTCTAGAAGAACTACGCAAGTATGAAGATCAAGCAAAAATAAAGATGTTTTATTTTGTAATGTCTGCTCCATATATGTATGGAAAAATGCAGAGACTTCAAAAGACTTCAAGCAAAGTCCAAGCTATTAATTTAATTAATCAAATTTAACGGATTTCCCTTGAGAGATATGTCTTTAAATTTATACAAAGTACATTAATTACACGTGACTTTGTTATGCTGTTCCAACTTTAAAAAAATCATCAAAACTACCCTCCAACCCTGTAATGACCAGCTGAGTTATAGTTTCATGTTGTTATTGTTATTACACTGATTGTTCAAAAGGGGGTCACTGGCAAACAAGTGAATATACTGTATGATTCGTTCACCAGGGAAGGAATCAGTCAGCTATTCGTAGTAAATATTTTAGACCATTAGTGTCCTAAAAACCAGAATACAATATTTTTGCAGTTGGACAATTACATTGTAGCAGCACCACAGACCATACAATAAAACATAACCACGTCCAAAAGATAAATCAAATACACTGCAGAAAACTAGTTGAACATTATTTAAATAGATAACTTAAGTTCTCAATAGTTAAAAGAAAGACAATGGTGAATTTCAAGATTATTCTTTCACAAATGCTGCCTCCCTCCAGAGATACTGAAGGGTGTAAACAAGAGGGTTATTTGTGCTGCATCTTTAACCATGTCCCAACCAACCCTAAAAACTGCAGTCAAAAGCTAGACTTAGTCTTCCGGAACCCAGATGATAAGTGTCATTTTACCTTCAGTATGGGAAAATAAAAACTTGGATAGGAGAACAAGAACCCCTTAATTGAATCAGAGCAAGATTCTGGAAAATGTACCAATTCTGAATGATCACGGAGAGTAGAAGCATCAAGAACGCTGAAAGCGTTCTGGCATGATCAGAATGACTGTTAGTACTGACCATTGAGCTTCCTTGCAGCTCGATTTAGCTGCTAAACACATCACATACCATTCAGACTTGCAATCTGCATCACAGAAAGACTACCACACTACCCACCATAGACCACAAAAATCCCATCTGTAACAAACATGATGGAACAGATCACTTAGAACTGGAATCAAAGGGGAAATCAAAACAATGGAGTATAACCACACTGATTACTGACAGTGAAAAGTGTTCCAGGAAAAACAAGCATTTGTGGATTCCTTCCCCACCTCTGCATTCATTGTCCATTCATCCTACATAAAATTGCACTCTTGTAATCTGTCCCATCTTGTGTGTTTTTTTGATGTTCTTTGCTTGTCACTGGAGCTGTAGCCTTGAAACTGGATCTTTTAAGGTACAGAAATGGACTCTGAGGAACATTTCTGTACCATCGATGGTATATTAATGTTTTGGACCTGTGCATTAATATACCATC